>CM056055.1:111303697-111787050 GCA_029574335.1 Rana kukunoris | reverse complement strand
TCTTTGACTCCCCATTTCAAGGAGGGGTGCACGGACAACTTCTGACGAAAAGCTTTATCATAGTTATACCATGCCACCCCCCCAAAGTTTCTAAAAGCTTCTATGACAATATCTAGGTATTGAAAAAGGCCAGAAACTTTTCAGGAAACTTTTCACAGAAAATTCCAGAAAAAATACAAAAAGCCTGAAGCCAATTGTTAAAAGATTTTTGCACTGGCCTGCGCCTTTCTTTCATCCTCCTTCTTGTCAGATTTTGACATGAAATCTTTGGCTGATGGCAATAAAGATAACATATCCATAACTAAACTCGCCTCGCCAAATTTTTTCTTTAACCGATAAGGACAGATGAAAACCCAAAGGGTTAACCTCACAAGGCATGGGTACTTTCAAACAAGTTTCTGGCAAATTCTGCGCTTGGGCAGCTACATAACCTGTATTTACAACACCTTGTGTAGTCGGCAGAGTCTGATAAATATGGTCGCAATTAGCCAAATTGCCACTAGATGGCGACCACACATTAGCAGCAGAACCCTCAATGTTAGAAACAGGTTTAGCAGCAGCAGCCTGGGGAATACAGTGTAAAATCTTTTGCTAATTTAGATAACAGCTCAGCGATGTTTGTCAGCAAAGTACCAGAAGAAAAATTAAGCATACCTTGCTGCTGAGAAGTGTCACCTGACACAACAGGGGACTGGCCATCTCTAGTATCTAGCAGAGGCACCGAAGTTGGTAGGACAGTGCTGTTGTCAGTGTTATCTGACAGTAGTGTAGTAGAGCTCCGTTGCCGTGAAGAAGGCTGTTCTTGCTGGGATGAATCCCTGTCTTCCGATCCTCCCCTCCTCGCTGGACTTCCATCGATTTCACCTCCGGCCGCACCCTGCAGCGCTGTCCATGGAAGCACCACGACACCTGTAAGGGGAAAGAAAAGATTCGCTCGCCCTGACATTCTTGTTACCCCCCATTGTTGCTGCTCTTGGATCCTCCTCTGGCTCTGCCTCTGACTCCGCCTCTAGCTCCGCCCCTCTTCCCGACCTCTGATCGTGTGTAAACTGAGAAGGACCAGCTCTGTTGGCTCGTGGAGCCCGGGGAGGAGAAGGGGAGTATTCCTGGCGTGGAGTGCGCCTCCTTTTTGGAGCCTCAGTGACGCGGACAGGGGTGGTGCTGACACGGCGCCGACGACCCCGGAACTCCGTCAGGTCCTCCCAGCTCGGCTTCCCCTTCCTGTGACACGGGCTCCCGGATGCAGGAAGGCGTTCGTTCTTCAAACGCAGAGGAAGGACCCGGAGACTCGTCATCTGATGCGGCCCCACCAGAGCCTCTGAGAGCCTCTTGACACGACGGACGGGGTAAGCTGAGGCAGTGCCGGATCCAGGAATCCCCTCCTTCCTCTCCAGCTCTCTCCAACAGCTGCCGAATCAGGCTCATCTTCCAGCCTCAGGGGACGCTGTTTGCTCAGGGAGATAAACTCGAGAACACCACAGCTTCTTGAGTCCTCTGAGGCGAGTGAGCCTATAAGCCACAGGGATCTACTTTTATACCCTATTTGGGCTGGCTTTTCAAACAGCCAGGCAGAGAACACCTGTCAGAACTGGAATTGACCAGTTCTCCAGAGCGGGCTTTACCCAGGTCACCCAGAGGTCAACCTAGTCAAGCTTCCCTCATGCCCTCTAGCCCGCCAAAATTACCTGACAGCCACAGGGCACCAAAAGGGGGTGGGAGGGGCCCTGAAGCTGTACTCCCCGCCACCTTCCCATGATGAAAAGGGGGGGCAGAGGCTGCCATTCCTCTTTTCCTTTCATTACAAAATACTTTTAGCCATTTCAAACACAGCAAAGGTCACAAAGAGTGTACTTGCACAATATTTTGTGTGTTTGACAGGAAGGGTTTAACTACTTGCTTACCGAAATTTCAGCTTCCGGCACTGCGTCACTTTAACTGACAATTGCGCGGTTGTGTGACGTGGTTCCCAAACAAAATTGATGTCCTTTTTTCCTACAAATAGAGCTTTCTTTTGGTGGTATTTGATCGCCTGTACGGTTTTAATTTTTTGTGCTACAAACATTCCTTTTACTACATTATAGCGGACACATTGGACATGTGACACATTTTTGGGACCATTCACATTTATACAGTGAACAGTGCTATAAATATACATTGATTACTGTATAACTGTAGGGGAAGGGGACTGACTGGGGAGGTGACCGAATCTGTGTCCCTATGTACAATATACTTGAATATTATATCAGAGAACAAATGGGGTTGGATATCTTCATGTGTTGGCTTAGTGGCCTTAATATAAAAAAAAAAAAAAAAACAAAAAAAACATAAAATCAGATAAGAAACAAGCACAGAACATAAACTATTAGGGATGTGCCGAACACTCCCTGTTTGGTTCGCAGCAGACCATGGAAACAGGCAAAAAATGTGTTCAAACACCGTTAAAGTCTATGGGACACAAATGTGAAAAAGTGCTTTTTTTTTTTTTAAACAGACATTTTTGTGGGAGTATATTTATACTATTCTATTAATGCTTAAAGTGAAGCAATAAAAGTGAAATATTCCTTTAAATTTTGTACCTGGGGGGTGTCTATAGTATGCCTGTAAAGTGGCACATGTTCAGTGCTATATATATATATATATATATATATATATATATACACACACATATAACACACACATACATATTATTGTACCCGTCATAAGCAGCCAGTGTGCCCATCATACGCAGCAATGGTGCCCGTCATTCACAGCCACTTGTGCCCGTCATTCGCAGTCAGTGTCCCCACCATATGCAGCCACTTGTGCCCATCATATGCAGCAATTGTGCCCACCATTTGCAACCACTTGTGCCCTTCATACACAGTGTGCCCAACATATGCAGTGACTTGTGTCCGTCATACACAGCAATTGTGCCCACCATTTGCAGCCACTTGTGCCCATCATATGCAGTTAGTGTGCCCACCATATGCAGCAATTGTGACAGTCATACACAGCAATTGTGCCCACCATTTGCAGCCACTTGTGCCCGTCATTCACAGCCTGTGTGCCCACCATATACAGCCACCTGTGCCCGTCATATGCAGCCTGTTTTGTTGGCTAAGTTTATATCTCAAGATTAAATGATTAATGATACATAAAAACCTGTTGTCTATATAAAATTAAGGCAAACGATAGCGGTGCGAAAAGAGAAAATAATTAATTTATTATACAGAAAAATAAACTTGTATTAATCCAATACTTACAACCATAACATAAATGATATTACTTTAAAACAGAGAGGATACCGCTGATACACATACAAATTTTGTTTCAACATATAAGATACAAATAAGAATATGGCTATAAAGGGACCAACAGTATGTTAAAACAAGCAATAAGAAAGGGAAAAAAGATTATAGAAGAGATTTAAGGAAATTAATGAGGTATATTTACAGATTACTTCACCAGGTTGGTCTGATCAGGACATCATACACTGATCCTTCAAGGCAGCTAGCCTGACTGTTTTTATACCCCCCAAGCCTCCATTTCCCCCCCTGCAAGAATTCAAATTCCCGAGGATACGATTGGTTGACTTATGTACTTTTCAGAGTGACAGATAACCCAGTAACCCACTGTTGTCACATCCTCTTGACAAGGGAAATGTCTTGGAGTTTGCATACTTGACACCAACAAACTTACTTTGTGATCTCGAACTCACCTAGTTCCCACATTTAGCATTTAACAAGACCCCTGGCTAACTGGTTATTTCCTTTCAAGCCAAGCTCCATACACACACACACGGTATAATTGGACACCTTTAGGTTTTCAATCAGACAGGAGATGACAGAAACCTCACTTCCTATCAGAACTGTAAACTCATACTCATACATATCAGGAAGCGACTTCCTGATGACGTTATAGACAAAACGTACGTCGAGGCAGTACCTGGGCACGCACAAGCTAGTCACTTCCGGTCCTTGTGGTTTCCAAGCTGCTAGCGGTGGAAAGCACGCCAGCTCTCCAGCAAACGACCACTTTACCTCCATCATTCCACATAAGCATACAGCCTCAGTGCCGGGATACGGGCACCATTACAAGTAAGCGGGCCACTCGGCACTGTGTTTTTATTTCTGAAGTTTAAATAAACGATTTTACACTATGACAGCATTCTCTTTTTCCCATGGTATCCGGAATGTTATATGGTGTTGACATCGGAACTTCCATGTGATCCAGCTGATCCTTATCACACAAGCTTTACTGACCTTATTTTAACTAATCAGGTCAACAACGTTTGGTAAGGAGCCATCTATCTTTATTTGAGGTGACCTATTGGTGAAGGTGGACTACTTCTCCTTTTGCACTTCGAAGATATACTGAGCACGTTGCACTTTATCTACAACATTTTTTCTGGGATTTCATACACACTACTTGCAATTAGTTTTGCACATGGACTCTATACAGTTTTATGACTGTTCACTTTAATATTCAATTTTCTACGGCATTGTCTTTTCTAAATTTTTTGCAGTTATTGTGCATATGTAACATTATTGCATCCAAGTTATAGTTTAAGCTAGTTATTGTCTTACATTTATTGGGCCAGATTCAGGTACATCTGCGCATTATTGGACCGGCATAGCGCACCGCCTTTACGTTAGACTTGCGCAATGTAGCCAGCGCAATCACCCTATTCTCGTCGCTTTTACGCAGAAATTTGCACATGCGTAACATTATTTCAGAGGCGTAAGGCGGAGTAATACAAATTGGGAAGGACGTGGGCGCGTTACATTGAAATGAGCCGTGACCCCATGCAAATGAAGGGCCGGCCGGCTCGCGCATGCGCGCTTGAAGGAGACCATGGTTAGCACCTCTGTGCGCATGCTCACAACTCGGGAACGGCGCAATCAGTAAAATTGGAAGTGGACTAGGGCAAATTAGAGAACTACGCAGACAGCATAAATAGACACACAGAAACGCACTTCCTTTGCAAAAGTACATCCCTTTGTTTCCCTCCCTCTACAGCAAGGTGCTTTTGTTCCGTTGTTAGTTGCGTTGTGATTTGTCTTTGTCAGATTTGTGTACTGTGTGATCTAGTGTTTGTTAGAAGATATTTGAAAGTGATTTTTGCTGACTGTTTGTGAGACTTTTTGGTTGTTAGTTTTGTGTTTGTTTGTTTTCTTGCTTGATTGGTCGTGCTTGTTTTTGTGAGTGATTTTTGCTGACTGATTGGGAGTGATTTTTTGTCAGAGTATGACAGAGAGGAAGAGAAAATTAAATTTTACATTGGGGGAGAAACAAATTCTTTCCCGGGCCATTTCCGACTATGGGCGTTTCCTCCACGGCCCGGAGAGTGCCAACACCACCCCGGCCAGGAGGAGGGAGATTTTGGACAGTTTTTTGGATCACTGACCAGGTGAATTCAGCAGGGGGGGGGGGAGACCCGGACCCGGTCAGGGATTTATAAAAAGATAAATGACCTCCGGCGTCTGGTCAAAAAGAAGCTGGCCAAAATGTTAGCCCATGCCAGGGCCACAGGAGGGGGCCCACCATGCCCTGTTAGGCTGACAGCGGAGGAGCGTGCGGTGGCCCAGACCAGAAATGGAGGGCCTGCCCGGCTATGACTCAAGTCATGAAGGCGTGATGCCAGGTAAGGTTTTTTTTTCTATAATAGGGGGTGTGCAATCAGCGCAAAAATAACAAAGAAATCAAAATATATAATGGTAATGTTAATAAATGTAAGAATGAAAAACAACTCCCAGAGTGGATTTCATATGGATGCAAGCTGAACACCAAAAAGGACAATCACAAGATCCCAAAAGTACATGTATATAAAGAAAGCAGTGCAGCGCAAACCTAAATTCAAATAATAATAAATATACTCATAAAAGTGAAAATGAAAACCAAAAAAGGAAAAAATAGTCCAAAACGGTAAACAACATGTGAAATAAATCCTGCGACCAGATAATAAGAGTATGTTCACCACGTGACTGGACAACCAATTTCAAAGTGTGATCCCTTCACCAGTAAAAGATGGGTACTCTCACCTCACAGAAAGACCTTTGTTTTACCAAAGGTCTAAAAAGCTTAGATCAATGGTGGAAATCCGGATGGATCAGGGGTGTATACTATTCAGCCGTAGGACCCGGAGATGTATAAGTATCCTCAGTGGCACCAACGAACAAGTATGTAACCGATAATATGTAAAGAAAAAACTAGATCTAAGAGCTTCCGTAAAGCCAGGTCAATTTATTGCGTTTAAAACGTACAGGTTACTCACATTTGTGATGAAAAATGAAGGCATGTAACACCATGAGACAGGTAGCTCGGATGAAAATATGGGACGACAACGAGTGACGTGGAGTGGTTCCTGACCCCGACGACGCGTATCGTAATACAACTTCCTCCGCCACTCCATGTCACTCGTTGTCGTCCCATATTTTCATCCGAGCTACCTGTCTCATGTTGTTACATGCCTTCATTTTTCATCACAAATGTGAGTAACCTGTACGTTTTAAACGCAATAAATTGACCTGGCTTTACGGAAGCTCTTAGATCTAGTTTTTTCTTTACATATTATCGGTTACATACTTGTTCGTTGGTGCCACTGAGGATACTTATACATCTCCGGGTCCTACGGCTGAATAGTATACACCCCTGATCCATCCGGATTTCCACCATTGATCTAAGCTTTTTAGACCTTTGGTAAAACAAAAGGTCTTTCTGTGAGGTGAGAGTACCCATCTTTTACTGGTGAAGGGATCACACTTTGAAATTGGTTGTCCAGTCACGTGGTGAAGATACTCTTATTATCTGGTCCCAGGATTTATTTCACATGTTGTTTACCGTTTTGGACTATTTTTTCCTTTTTTGGTTTTCATTTTCACTTTTATGAGTATATTTATTATTATTTGAATTTAGGTTTGCGCTGCACTGCTTTCTTTATATACAAGGTTTTTTTTTCTATCAGGTGTGTAGCACTTTGGGGGGGAAGGGAATATGTGGCAAGTGTGTGTATCCTCCAACCTGTGAATGTTTTGTGTCATCCACAGATGAGCAGGGGGTGCTGGGCCATCTGGGCTGACCGCACCATCCCAGGGACAACAGCCTAATGAGGCCCCCCCCGACAAGGCCGGAGTCCTCGGAGGAGGTTGAAGAGGAGGAGGTTGAAGTGGAGGAGGAGGAGGTTAAGGAGGAGGAGTCCATGTCAGGCACTGGACTATTGTTTTTGGAGGACTCTTCCCATCTGGCTGGCAGCAGCCAGCCTTCCCTAAGGGGGAGCCCCCCCCTCCTCCCCCAACATGGCTCCCCTCCCAAGGGGCTCCCCTTCTCCCCGGCCAAAAGCATCAGCTGGAGGCAGGAAGGCAACCCAGAAGACCAGGGGGGTGGCCGATCTCCTGCCCGCCACTATGAGAAAGGACCAGGCCCTCCAGACCCGCCATCTGGGACAGATCTGCCAGACTTTGGGCGGCGGAGGAGAGCCTGTCCTCCATAAAGGATACGCCTGGGAACCTGGACTGCCACTCCTGGGCTCTTACAAACTGCCTAAACGAACTGCAGACTACATCAGCAGGCGTTGGGCAGGATGTGAGGGCCCTCACCCAGGCTATCCAGGCCAATACGGCATCACTAGGTGCTGCCCTGGACAGAATAGCCGTGGCCTTGGAGGGCAGGCCGCCAGGTGGGTAGAGAACAGGGGCTGCTCCTCCTTCCCCGGTTTACCCCCTCCCCCATGAGTCTCCCCTGAGGAGCCGGGGCCGTGGCCGGGGGCGCCCCAGGCGTGGCTCACGTCAACGGCAATAATTTGTTTTTCCCCCTTTTTTTTGTTCCTTTTTTCTTTTGCTGGAAAATTTTTGATTATGCTGGTCATTTTTTTTTTTGGGTTGTGAATGCTGTTTGAATGTGGGGGTGACATTCCTGCCTGAAAAGGGGTGTCACCCTCAATTTTGGTGGAGAAGGGTTCCCCAGGACCAGGGAGAAGTGATCCCCAGGTCCGTGTGAATGATGTATGAATGTACAGTGACATAATTGGAGCCTTGTTGCGTTGCTGCTCACAAGTCCTGCATGGTGGACTGGTGCCAATCCAATTTGATGAGGATGTGATGTGTCTGTGCTAGGGACCACAGTGGTGTGCACGCATGCATTCTCATTGTGCCATGATTAATGTGTGTGTTTAACGTGCAAAGATGCCTAATGTGAGCTGTCTCCTGGCTGCTCTTCCCTCAGAAGAAGCCTCGGTTAGGGGAGGGATTGTCTGGTTTGGGGGTCAGGTCATCACGTAGGTCAATCTGCAGGCCCTTTCTCACTGCGAAGTTGTGCAGCAGGCAACAGGCACCGATGATCTGGCACACAAAGTTTGGGGAATACAACAGGGTACCCCCAGACTTATCCAGGCATCGGAAACGTGACTTCAGGAGGGCCAAAGGTGCGCTCCACACACTGCACGTGTTTGTTGGGCTTGTTTGATATCTTTTCCTCTCCTGGGGTTTGTGGGTCCGGATAGGAGTCATGAGATGGGGTCCCAGTGGATATGCAGAGTCTCCTGTAAGGGAAAAGACAGGAGGATATTAGTCATGCATGTGCCCCCTGTTGATGTGTGCATCATGGGGGGGGGGCAGTCATGCCTGCCACCCATGTCACTCACCAACCAGCCAGGTGTCCCCATACACGTTGTGATCGAATTCCATTGGGATGGGGCTTTGATTGTAAATGTAGCTGTCATGGCTGGATCCGGGGTGTTTGGCACGGATGTGCCATATGAGGCCTTGGGCATCGACTATCACCTGTACGTTGATGGAATGCCAATGCTTCCGATTGCGGTACATGTGCTCTGTCTCATGGGGGGGCTTGAGTGCCACATGTGTGCAATCAATGGCCCCCACGGTGCGTGGGAATCTGGCAATTCTGTAGAAATCTGTCATTGCCTTCAGCCGCAGGTCCTCAGTGGTGGGTTTGATGATTTGGTTGGCCATGCGTCTGAGGATTGCAGGGACAACCTGGTGCACACATCTGCTCATGGAGGATTGTGACATCCCAGCCACCACTCCACTTGTATGCTGAAAAGAGCCACTGGCAAGGAAATGGAGTGTTGCCAGGACCTTGACCAGTGGCTGCACTGCATGTGAGCGGTGTGTTGGGCTGGTGATGTCCTCCTGCAAGGTTGTGGTTAATTCCTGGATGGCATGAGGGGTGAATCTGAAGATGCGATACACCTCAGAATCACTCATGCCAAACAGGTCTATGCGTGTGCGGTATATCCTCTCCCGTGCCTTCCTCCGTGCCCTCCTCCTTCTTTGCTCATCTAAAGTCAGTAGTATAGCTATAAGCGAGGATGCCCCTGGCATGTTGGCATACAGATTGTTGTGCAACATGTGTGACTACTCTGCTCCTCACTAACGGTGTTGCTTTCTCTGACATGTAGACAAATTTTCTCATTTTAGATCAGCTTTTATATGGTCTAATTTTAGACAGGACATTTTGCTGTTGCGCACACCGCGTAGCCTGCGCTGCACCAACGTTCTTTTGTGGATCCCCGTAACTCCCTCATTAGCATATTTCAATAGCAAATCAATGGTGTGTCTAGCGCAGTTTTGCGCGGACGGATGCGCCTGTCTAACGAAATTACACTGGACAAAAAAAAAGTAGATTTCTTGCGTATCTCGTTTTGGGAATGCCGTGCATCGAAACCCACGTGCACATTTAGACTTACGCCGCGCATCTCCTGTTACGCAGGCGTAATCGCTCTCTGAATCTGGCCCATTGTGTTTACCATAAGGGGCAGATTCAGGTAGATGGGCGCATATTTGTTCAGGCGTAGCGCAGCACATATACGTTACGCTGACGCGACGCGAACTAGTGAGTCAAGTACAGTATTCACCAAGCACTTGCTCCTTACTTTGCGCCGGAGTAACGTAAATGCGCTGGCGTAACCCGACGCAAGTGGAAGTGGGTGTGATCATATGTAAATGATGGGCGGAGCCCAGCGCAGAGGCTTACGTTCAGCGCATCATCCACGGAGCATGCGCAGTGAGTGAGGCTTCACTCGGCCCCCTGTGCGCATGCTCACAACTTCCGTCGGCACCACTTCACGGTAAACGTCAGCGCAATGTGTTCCGTTGAGCGTTTAAAATCTCTAGCGGAAGCGCCATTCCGGCGCAAAAGTATTTCCGTTTCCCCCCACCCCAGGGAAGTTACTTTTGCTAAGAGATGGCTGCTCCCGTCCCCCCCAAAGAGAAGAGAAACCTAAATTTCAATTCCCAGGAGGTCTCTGTTATAATCTCCGCTATGGAGACTTATAATGACTTCCTCCACGACAATAAAAGTCGGAAGACCAGCCGGGATAGGAAGCAAGCCATCCTGGAGACCATTGCTGGCAGGGTGAATGTTTTGGGGTACTCCACCCGGACTGCTGGCGATATTCAAAAAAAAATAAATGACCTGCGGCGCAAGGTCCGTGGCAAGGTGGCCACCATCAGCAGGCATGAGAGGGGCACTGGTGGTGGACCCCCATGTGCGGTCAGCCTGACCACGGAGGAGGAGGTGGTCGCCCACTGCCTGGAGAGGGAGCAGTTTGAGGGGTACCGGGCTATGATTCTATGGAGGAAGGCTCCAGGACAGGTAAGTGTTTTTTATCCCCTATTTGGTGTGTTGCATGTGGGGGGAGAGGGTACATGTGCCAAGTGTGTGGGACCACCAACATGTGTCTGCTTTGTGTCATCCACAGATGACGGAGCTGGGCCATCATCTGTTGGCGGCCAGTCCACCCCATCCTCCCAACGGGATCCTGAGGCCGAGCCCCTGGGTGTTGAAGAGACCGAGGTGGAGGAGAGTGCCCACACCTCACCTGCAGAGGTGGTTGAGGAGGAGCCTGTTATTCCTGAGCAGGACTTTATTTTATTGTTGGAGGAGGAGTCCTCTTCTGCAGGGCCCTCTGTAATACCCTCCCCCATCCTCGGAAGCCCCTCAAGGGCGACTCCATCCCCACGGGGACAACCATCTCCCGGCCCCAGGAAGGCGACCCGGAAGACCAGGGGGTGTCTGATCTGGTCCAGGACCAGGTGGCGAAGTAACACGCCAGGCAGACCCAGCAGATGGGGGAGATTGCTGGGCACCTGGACCGGGTCGCTGACAGCCTGGGCTCCGTGTCGCAGCTGACCAGTGCTGTGCATGACGTCGTGACCAGGCTGGGGGAGGTGAAGGCTGATGTTAAACACCTCACTGCAGCCATCCACGCCAACACAGCTGCCATCCGGGAAGAGGGGAGGCAGAGGCAGCGTGACCAGCGGCATCATGTCGCCCGCCAGATGAGGATGCAGGCCCAGACTAATCACTTTCTGAGCCGGATTGCCGTGGCCTTGAAGGGCATGCAGCCAACAGCTGCCAGGAGTGGCCCACCCGGGGATCTGCCTCCTCCAGATGCCCCCCCACCCCCACCTACTCCCTCCAGGCAGCTGAGGAGCCCGAGAGTGCCCACAAGAAGGAGCCCCCATCAGCCCAGATGAGTTTTTTTTTGGTTTTTGTTTATTGCTCAGGTTATGAGTATTTTATTATTTTTGTTTAGTGCTCAGGTTATGAGATATTTATTTTATTTTTAACTGCACACGGTCAGGAGTGCAGGGGACAGTGAATGGTGTGTGAATGTGAGGGGGTGGCACTCCTGCCAGTAAGGGGTGTCACCCTCGGCCGTGGTGGAGAAGTTATCCCCACGGCTGTGTGAATGACGTGTGAATGGTGTATGAATGGACAGCGACATCATTGGGGCCTTGACGCTGGCGTTGCTGCTCCCAAGTCCTACATGCTGGACTTGGGCTAATCCAATGTGATGTGGATGTGGTGTGTGTGATCTAGGGACATCAGTGGTGTACATGCATGCATTGTCTGTGTGATTAATGTTTTGGTTTAGTGTCCAAAGATGCCTACGGCGAGGACCCTCCTGACTGCTCTTCCATCAGCAGACTGGGTAGCCTCTGGCAGGTGTGGGTCGGGGGTCAGGTCATCACATATGTCAATCTGCAGGCCTTTTCTCATAGCAAAGTTGTGCAAAATGCAACATGCACCGATGATCTGACACACAAAGGTAGGGGAATACAATAGGGTCCCCCCGGACTTATCCAGGCATCGGAAACAGGACTTCAGGAGCCCAAATGTTTGCTCCACCACTGCACAGGTTTTGATGTGTGCTTCATTGTATTTTCTCTCTCCTCTGGTTTGGGGGTTCCGGAAAGGAGTCATTAGATGGGGTCCCAGTGCATATGCAGAGTCACCTGGAAGGGAAAAGACAGGAGGATGTTAGTAGTGCATGTGCCCCTTGTGATGTGTGCATCATGGGAGGTGATAGTCATGCCTGACTCCCATGTCACTCACCAATCAGCCAGCTGTCCCCATACATGTTCTGCTCGAATTCTGCTGGGATGGGACTCTGATTGTATATGAAGCTGTCATGGCTGGACCCGGGGTGTTTGGCACGGACATGCCATATGAGGCGTTGGGCATCAGCTATCACCTGTATGTTGATGGAATGCCAATGCTTCCGATTGCGGTATATGTGCTCTGTGGCACTGGGGGGCTGAAGGGCCACATGTGTGCAATCAATGGCCCCCACTGTGCGTGGGAATCTGACATGCGTCTGAGGATTGCAGGGACAACCTGGTGCACACATCTGCTCATGGTGAACTGTGACATCCCAGCCATTACTCCACTTGTACGCTGGAATGATCCACTTGCAAGGAAATGGAGTGTTGCCAGGACCTTCACCAGTGGCTGCACTGCTTGTGAGCGGTGTGTCTTGCTGATGATGTCACCCTGCAGGGTTGTGGTTAGTTCAAGTATTGCATCAGGGCTGAATCTGAAGAGGCGATACACCTCCTCATCACCCATGCCAAAGAGGCTAATGCGCGTGCGGTATATCCTCTCACGTGCCCGCCTCCTCCGTACCTATTACTAGTGCTAGGACCGTGACTGCCCCTGGCATGTTGGCACACAGAGGTGTTGTCCTTGCAAGTGTGGTTGTTCAGCTTGCTATTTTCGTCGGTAACGCTGCTGCTGTAGCTGCTCTCCTGCTGACCTGTGGCCGTCTGGAGTAAAGATAAAGCAGCTATTTGTAGAAATAACTTTGCGATGGCCGGACGAGATACGCGCGGCGCATGTAGCCAGCGTCTGCTGCTAATCCGTTCGCGAATCGGGAAATCTCCCTCATTTGCATATTTGCAGGGCAAATCAATAGGCGCGACGGATGCGACAAGCGAAAAAATGCGCTAACGATACTCTGGCGAGGGAAAGTTAAGCCGATCGGAAATGGCCCGTTTTCTGGCGCATCTAGGTTGGTGGTTACGGCCACATAGATACTACGGCGCATCTTTACAGTTACGCGGCGCATATCGATATACTCCAGCGCAAGTCTTGCTGAATCTGGCCCATACACTAATTTCCCTAGCGCCCATATCCACCATTTCACAATGAAAAAAATAAGGAGAATAGGAAAAATAATAAAACATAAAAAATAAAAACTACAGATTTAATGCTGCTCCAACCAAGATCTCCAGTTTACATTCTACTTTAGATTGTTAAAGAGCATTCAATCGTTATCCAAATAACTAATACCTAGTTGCCCTGCCAACTTTAGCTGGCGGCGAGAAACAAATAGAAATAAAAATACAATATTGTTCCATTAAAAAATGACTCCTCTCTCATACTAGTAATTGGAGGTATTTTTGCCGGTCAGGTACACAGATAATAACGAGAGAGATGAATAAAATTTGTAGAATTTAGGTAAACCTGACCGCACTTTAGTATTACAAATTGAAGAGGCTTATCCCTAGAACAACAAAATAAAATATATATAGTTCTAGAGTCCTCTCTTAAATAAAGAGGAACAAAAAATAATAATAGGTTCCTCTCCCCTATTAGTGATCATCAACAGGTGAACATGATTAAGGTCACTTAAACATTTACAAGTCGGGTTAAAAATAGGGTTGAGTGAACCCGAACTGTAAAGTTTGGGTTCGTACCGAATTTTGTTTTTTTTGGACCCGAACAATTTGCTGAAAGTTTGGGTTCGGTTTCGGAGTTCGGCTATGTAAGGCACGCTGCATGGCAGCCAATCGCCGTTTGTTTTACTTGTGTGAACTACTCTGCATATTGCAGCAGCATTGCATATGTGACATACTCTGCATATTGCAGCAGCATTGCATATGTTCCCCTGACTAGGGATGAGCCGAACATACCCGCATTCGGTTTGCACCAGAACCGTCGAACAGACCGCGGGTTCGCGCAAACATTTAGAACCCCATCGAAGTCTATGGGACTCAAACTCAAAAGTGCTAATTTTAAAGCCCAATATTCAAGTTATTGTTGGAAAACGTCTTTGAGAACCCGGGTCTTGCCCCAGGGAACATGTATCAATGGAAAAAAAGTTTTAAAAACTATATTTTTTTCTTGAGCAGCGATTTTAATGATGCTTAAAGTAAAAAAAAAATCCCTTTAAATATCGTACCTGCTGGGTGTCTATAGTAGTGGAACGTGTTTAGAAATGTCCCTGCACAACATGAGATTACTCTCAGAAAAAAGTAATTTAATACTGCTTGCGGCTTCAATGTAATGTTTGGTCCCTGCAATCTGGATAAAAATCATGGAAAAAAATAGCATGAGTTTCCCCGCCACCACTCCCCCCAGGTCATTACAAGAAGACCCTATGGCCCTATATACTTTAAACAGCAGTATACAGGCAGTGCAAACAAGACAAGAACTGTAGGTTTGTTACGTAGAATCTGAACCATGTCATATTTTGCTGCTGCATATTGCACAATTTCCTAAAGAGACCCTCAACAAACTACATGACACTTGTGCCTGGTGATGAGGCCATTAAAGTTCCAGTAGTGGCCCGTGAGCCTGTGGCCATACAGGCTTGGCCCCCAAAAGCGCACATGCTGTGTGGCAACAATATGTCGATTTTAGGGCTGGTGGGGGGGCCATTACAATGCCAGATCTTGGCTCAATCAATTATTTTTTTGGGAAAGAAAATTTTTAGAAAAAAGGGGGGTTGCCATCCTGGGCCCCCTTTGAACAAATTCTGTGAAGAACTCCTGTTCTCTGAAGGCCTCCATTATTTCTGCAAGTCAAAATTTAGCAAAACAAATAATGTCAGTCAAGCCTTAGCTTTCTCCCCATATCTAACCCACAAACTCATCCACTGATCATAAAGTCTAAAAAAACAAGTTTCGTATCGTCGTATTGCATGATCGTTTTTGCGACCTTTTCTACCGACTGTGAATGACGTTCTCATTCACGCAATATCCCTTAATACACTGCGCACGTGAGAAGCTCCGAACGTTTCCAAGCCCATGACGTTCGTTCTAGTGATTGCCAGACACCTTTTTAGTAGGTCAATGTGTTGAGGAGTCTGAAGACATGATGGAGGAGAGACAGCAAGCTGCAACCAGGCAGGAGACAGGCCAGGCACACGCCAGGAGGAGCAGGAGGTACAAAGCCACCAACATGAGCTTTGAAGAGATGGTTGAGATGGTGTCTATTTTAAAAAAGGAGGACTACGACGGAAAAAAAGGGCCTTACAAAACCCCAATAAACTCAAGGCCCATTTCATGGATAAGGTACGGAGGAGTATCCATGCAAAATTCGGGGTGCAGAGGTCCAGGGAGCAGTTGCGCAAGAGATGGAGTGATTTGAAAATCCGAGAGCCAGAGCAGATGGAGAGAATTCGAAGAGTCCTCAGAAGACGCAAGTAATTTTCATGTGTACTCTGAATATTTGTTTTTATTATTTTGCGGCATGTGCTTTTTATTGCAGGTTGTGTATATACATTGTATACAGTTCAAGAATAGATGTTTCAAGGTTCATGGTTGCGTGGGCATAATAATTGGTTGGTCATTCTATTTAAGACCTTTTTATGTGAGACCAATTTTTTATTTAATGTAGATGTGTTATTAACTATATTTAAATAATCCAAGTTAAGTCAATATACATTAAAAGGAGAGTATGCTCAGCAAAGCAGTTGATTACACATATGGACTCAGTAGCACAATGGTTGGCATGGCCGTTCCGCCCTATAGGCTCACTATGCAAGCCGCTTAGGGCCCCGCAAAGCTGCGAAGGGCCCCCCAAATAACTAGAGGCCCCGCCTGGTAAGAAGTCATTTTCGCCCCCAACCCCCCGCTTCTCAACTCGCTGGCTGCATGGGAGAAGAGGCAAGAAGTCAGCACCCCTTGCTTCTCAATTTAATGTAAGATGTCATTTCCGACAGCAGAACACCCCCTCGCCCCACTTCTCAACTTTCTTTAATGTGACATGTCACTGTCGTTAGCTCCCCCCGCTTCTAATTTTTAATGTGCCATGTCATTTTGCTTTGGGGCCCCAGGGAGGTCAGGATCGGCTATTCTGACTCCGATTGTTGTGATAGCGATATATCCCTTGCTGAGACCTCTATGCCTGGCCTGTATAAGCAGATATACTCACTGTGGACAATCCTTGTCAGATAGCTGAACTCGTCAATACCGATTCATTCAAAAGAGGTGTTTATTCTTCAACTTCAGGGGTTACAGCAGATAACAGGAACAGCAGATGAATGGTAATAGTATTGTGCGGTCAAAAGATGATGCCTTTCCCAAGTACCGTGCAGATACATGTGTGTCCTTGTACATGTGGCTTGTTAGCTGAGGGAATGACACAGGAAGTACTACCCACAGGAAGTAGGGAGGGGCATACATAAACTGGAAAATATGTGGTAACTAATGAGGAATTATAGAAAACGTGTACATTGCAACAAAGGGCCACTAGATGGCTGCATAGGATAACACATTAGATTTATGAAAGTCTTTACAGTCCCTTGTCTTGAAACTTTCACCTCCACTTACGTACCTTACCGTCATCACTAGGAACGATTTTTACAATAAGTCCCATAGGCCACTCGACTCTTTCAGCTTGCTGATCCTTTTTTTATTTTTATTTTTTTTAATTAAGTTATTTTTATTGATTTTAACATGTTTATACAGATCCCAACAGTCATAAACAGAGTCAGTTTACATATAGAATACATAAGTACAAGCATACTAGTTCGAGTCCCTACTCCCATACAGGGTAGTTGACACCTATGATGAAGGGCTCTAGATCCCTAGATGCTGTTGATTGTGTTGTAGACTGTGTGATACCCCCCCGCCCCCCTCCTCCCCCCACCCTTACCCTACCCTTGGGAGCATACGATCGGGGTAGGGAATAAAATAGATTGTGCCATCTTGCCTCAGGGTCCCGTTGTTTTGTTTAACCCTCGGAGAGACAAAGAGGGGAAAAGAGAGAAAAGAAAGAAAGGTGAAAGAAAGCACAAAGGAAGACGAGGCAGTTCGCTAGTTTAAAATTTGTTGTACAAGGACTCGATAGTTTCCAATTATTAGCGTCACGGACAGCTAGTTAAGGATTGCAGCTGCCTGCTGCCATGGGCCCCATATTTTAACAAATTTGCCATAATTCCCCTGGGTGGTGTAGTACACTTTTTCATTTGAAATTGTTTGTTTCATTGCTGTCAACCAATTGTCTATAGTCGGGGGGGCCTGCGCTTGCCATTTTTGGGCAATTATCTTACGCGCCTGGAATAGGCATCTCACAATAGCTTCGAGGGTGCCATGTGGTAGCCTAGTCTCTTCCATGCAACCCAAAAGACAAGTCCTAGCTATTGGGTCAAGTGCAGACCCAAATATCCCGTTAATCCGTACTACCATTCCCTCCCAGAAAGAGTAGAGTTTTGGGCACTTCCAAACCATATGGATAAGATCTCCTTTATCATTACATCTTGGGCATTCGTTGTTTTGCCTCCACCCTAGTTTGAACATTTTATGGGGGGTGTGATAGACCCGATGTAGTAGGAATAGGTGAGACAACCTTTGGGCCGGAGCGATGGACACCCAAGCACCCTGGTGAAGAATCCTATCCCACTGCTCTGGGGATATTGTGCCCAAGTCACTCTCCCAGGCCATTTTGCTCTTCCGCGGGCCTACTTTGCTTAGTGCCCTAGCGGCCAGGTTATTATACAGCTTGCTGATCCTTAAGCAGAACGAGATCTCCAACTTGGATCTTATGCCGCGTACACACGGTCGTTTTTTGCGATGAAAAAAAACGTCGTTTTTTAAAACGTCATTTAAATTGATCGTGTGTGGGCAAAACTTCGTTTTTTGTCTTAAAAAAAACGACCAAAAAAAAATTCCAACATGCTTGAATTTTTTGTGTCGTTTTTCAAAACGTCGTTTTTTGTTTCACAAAAAGTCACCGTGTGTAGCAAAAACGTCGTTTAAAACAAAGTTTTTCAACCAGCGCATGCCCAGAAGCTAGTTATGAAGCGAGCTTCAATGGAAAAGTGTGGTGAACGTAACCTCGTTTTTTGTGAAAAAAACGATGGTGTGTATGCAACATCGTCTTTGAAAGTGACGTTTCAAAAACGTCGTTTTTTACTTCACAGAAAACTTCGTTTTTTTTCATCACAAAAAATGATCGTGTGTACGCGGCATTAGGGTTCGGGCGCTGCCATTTCCTGCATCCTTGCAGAGTAGAAAGATACTCCATCTTCCAACGATTCCAGAAGCAGTTGGCAAGGTGTTGTACTCGCTTCCACTGATGGTAGCACAGATTTCCTGATTTAAAGTCTCCAGGTGGCACGGGAACAGACCCAAGCTTCTGGGTAAGAAGAGTGGCTGGAGTAAGGATAGTTGGGGTCTCTGGATCTGTAGACACTGGAACAAGTGGTCTTGAATTGATTATGGCAGATGCTTCTGCCAGGAAGGTGGTTAGAATCTCATGGGTATGTCTTGTGGAGTTCAAGTCCATGAGCATAGAGTCCAGTATTTTTCGCGTGATTCCTATCATTCTCTCCTGTGAACCACCCATGTGGGAAGAATAAGGAGGATTGAAAATCCATGTGCAGCCTCTTTCAGCTAAAAGGTCTTGTATTGGCCTAGAGTTGAGCTGTAACTCTCGACAAGCTCCAACGAAATTAGTTCCACAGTCGGATCTTAGTGTCTTGTCTGGTCCTCTGATGGAAATGAACTGTCTTAGAGCATTGATGAAACTTGAGGCATCCATAGATTCTATTACTTCAATGTGTACTGCACGCACACTCATGCAGGTGAACAGCACTGCCCATCGCTTGCGATTTGCTTGGCCACCTCGGGTTCTGCGGGCTGTTACCATCCATGGTCCGAAGACATCCAGACCAACATGAGTAAAGGGTGGGTCAGTACTTAGCCTGTCAGCTGGCAAATCTGACATTTGCTGTTGCTGATGTTTCTCTCTCAGTTTTCGGCACTGAACACAGCTGTGCAGTGTAGCTGTAATCTGTCTTTTCGCTCCTATAATCCAAAGGCCTGCAGCTCTTATGGCTCCCTCTGTGAAGTGTCTACCTTGGTGTTTCACCCCTTCATGGTAGTGCCGTATGAGCAAAGTGGTGATGTGATGGCGAGCAGGTATAATGAGAGGATTCTGTTCTTGCTCACTGAACTTAGCCTTGTTTAAGCGTCCACCAACCCTTAATGTGCCATCATTGTCAATGAATGGGTTAGGGTTAGCAATTGGACTGTTTTTTGGAATGTCCCCCTTGTCACGGATACGTCTAATTTCTGAGCCAAAGACATCCTGTTGTACACTGCGTATTACGATCAGTTCAGCTTCATAAATGTCTTTTGCAGAAAGAAGCTTTTGGCACATGTGCCAACCTTGACAGTGAGCATCTGTGGGCTTCGTGTGAAAGCAGTGTGCAATATGAACTAACCTTGCGATGGTGCGTACCAGCCTTGTCCACTTGGAGAAACGTTCAAAGTGTTGACAGCCCAAGGCACGTCTTTGTTCAGTTCTGGTGACAAGGGTTTTAACTTCAGGATGAACCTCTGGATCTTTGTCGGGTTCTAGAAGACTGAAGACATCAGCCATGGTTTCTTCTGGATCAGCCAGCAAGAATTCAGGACCTTGTGTCCTTTGGAGCAGGTCTATGGCTTCTTCCGCTGTGGGTAAAGATTTAAGTCCATCGTCCACATAGAAGTCTCTCTCGACGAAATGTCGAGCATCTGCACCATACTCCTGTTCTCCATCAAGAGCAGTCCTTCGTAAACCGTATGTTGCAACGGCAGGTGAGGGGCTATTTCCGAAAACATGAACCTTCATGCTGTATTCAATCATCTCATTGTCCATGTTGTTGTCACGGTGCCACAGAAATCTTAGGAAGTTCCTATGGTCTTCTCGTACAATAAAGCAATTAAACATTTGTTTAATGTCAGCAGTTATGGCAACTGGCTCTCTTCTGAACCTCATGAGTACACCTACAAGGTTGTTGGTTAGGTTAGGACCAGTGAGAAGAATATCGTTCAGGGATACGCCCTGATGCTTGGCACTGGAGTCGAACACTGCCCTGATTTGTTTTGGCTTACGTGGATGGTACACTCCGAAGAAAGGTAAGTACCAGCACTCATCGTGTATTTGAAGAGGTGGAGCTGGCTCAGCGTGCTCATTGTCAAAGATCCTCTCCATAAAGGTAATGAAATGGTCCTTCATTTCAGGCCTGTTCTTTAGTGTTCGTTGAAGTGAGTTGAATCTGGATAAAGCCTGTTCACGATTGTTTTGCAGTTTGACCTTTGCAGCACGAAGAGGCAATGGTGCAACCCAGCTGTTGGACTCATCCTTGAAGTCTTCAACTGACAAGGCTATTTTGTTGTCGTCACTTGTGGTACAAAACACTGTGGTACCTAGGTTGTCGTCACAAAGGATAGGAGTCACATCAGGTACTTGGATGATGTCAAGAGGCTTCTCCTTTACTTCATAATGGTGAGGGCACTCTTTGAAGTGGGATGCACGTCCATTTCCTAACATGTACGTTTTGAAGGAGTGGATCTCAGATGACGTACACATTCTATCCAAGCATACATCGCCCACTATTACCCAGCCTAGATCAAGTCTTTGTGCATAAGGGGCATCCTCAGGTCCATCACACTGCTCACGTACCTTATGTACTCTGAGAATGTCTCTTCCTAGCAAGACTAAGATTTCAGCATTTATGTCCATTGCGGGAATCTCATCAACAAGGTGCCTTAAGTGAGGATGGTGATATGCAGCCTCTGGAGTAGGAATCTTTTCTCTTTCGTCTGGTATCTGGTCACACTCAACTAATGTTGGTAGGAGTATGCCCTCTTTCCCTTCGATATGAGACACCATGAACCCATCGACCCTTCTGCCGAAAGTCTCTACACGACCAGAACAGGTTCTGAGAGTATACGGTGTGGCATGCCAAAGATCTCAAAGAATTTAGGCTTGACCAGGGATCTGTTGCTCTGTTCATCTATTATGGCATACATCCTGGCAGCTTTTTCAGGTTGATCCTCTGGGTATACCTTAACAAGGCATATCTTGGCACAGCACTTGTGATCTAAACCTTCTCCACAGACTTCTGTGCATGAAGAAGAAACATTCTCATTGGCTAGAGCGTGGCTTTGTTGCTCCCCGCCATGATTTGAGAGCGGGTGGAGGTAGGTAGCTGCTGTGGGCTGTCTGTAAGTGGAGTAGGATGCATAGCTGTCATATGTCTTTCACTATTGCATTCTGTGCACTTGATGACAACTTTACAGTCCTTGGCAAAATGACTATAAGAAGCACAGCACCTGTAGCATACTCCAAGTTTCTGGAGAATCTCCCTGCGCTCTTGTAAAGTCTTTGCTCTCAGCTCTCGGCATTTCTTAAGAGGGTGAGGCTTCTTGTGAATAGGGCACTGACGATTAGGATCTTTATCTCTATCACCCGAATCACTCTGGTATGCATGAGAGGACACGGGTGGTGAGACGTCTGTCCTTTTAACAGATATTGCTCTATGAAAGTCTCTGCGTTTAGCTGCTGTGTTATCATACCTTGGTGATGGTGATGATGATGAAGCAGGCAAGTTGGGTTCACTGAAGCTGAAGCTGGGATCATTTCTCATCCAGGCTTGTTCACTGATGAACCTGCAAAAATATGAGAATGGAGGAAAGGATACGTTATAGTCTCTTTTGTATCTTGAGCCCTGCTGTGCCCATCTCTCTTGCAGGCCGTATGGCAGTTTAGACACCACTGGATTGACACCATGAGCAGTGTCCAGGAAGCTTAGTCCAGGTAGACGTGGGTCTGTCTTTGCCAACTCTAACTCCATGAGGAGGCCACTTAGATCTTGGAGCTTGCGATAGTCTTTGTTCCCTATTTTTGGGAAGTTTTGCAGTCTCTTGAATAGAGCGCTTTCTATGGCTTCTGAGCTACCATAGGCTTACTCAAGTCTTGCCCATGCAGCAACAAGACCTGCATCTGGGTGGTCAACATGTACTGTCCTCAGTCTTTTAACACGATTTGCAGATTCTGGCTCCAGTGACTTTATGAGATAATCAAGTTCCTGCTTGGCAGTAAGGTTGAAATCAGCAATAGCAGCCTTGAAGGTTGATCTCCAGGCCCTGTAGCTCTCTGGACAGTCATCAAACCTTGAGAGGCTAGTGTTAATGAGCTCACAGTGTGCCATATATCTGGCAAAGTCATTTAAGTCTGATCTCTCACTCTTTGGTGCCAAAGTAACTTATGGAACCCCTTGGGTGTGAAAGTTCTCTGGTGAAGAAGGGTGAGGTTTACCAGGATAAAATGATGTTGCATGAGCGCTTAACTTTGGTGTAGTCTCTAAGGATTCTGCTGGCTGTGGCTGTAGCTGGAAGTCACCTTGTTGTTGGCAGGAGTTGATGTGGTTTTCTGCGTAGATGCACTTGTGTTGTGGACTTGAGGAGGCTCAGGCATTTGGAGCTGAGAGGTCACTGTGTTGAGAGTCAGGACAGTGTTGTTAGTAGGAGGTACAGGAGATGACAATGTATCTTTGTAAGCATTATGCTTTAGCACATATTCACTGGTGCGTTCAATTGGATCTTCTAGTTCTGCTGGGATAAGACAGTCTGAATTAGTACTTTGACCCATTGCTTGTTCAAGGACTTTCAGTCTTGCTAGTGCACCTGCTTCCTCTTTCTCTATTTGCAGAATCTTTATTTGGGCTTCCATCTCTGCCTGGCGAGCTGCCATCTCTGCTTGCAGAGCTTTGCTTTGGGCTTCCATCTCTGCTTCTTTCTTAGCAAGGGAGCTTTGTGCTTTTCTGGATTCAGCATCAGCGCGAGCCTCTATTAGCTTGTCGCTTAATGTTGAACTTCTGGAGCGAGAGGATCTAGAAGAACGTGCAGTGTGCTTCGTTGATATTGATCTGTGAGATCTGGTCTCTTGCAGTTGAGCAATGCGGAGTTCTGCCTTACACTGAGCATTTTGCACTAAGAGATCCCTTTGTTGGTTCAGTGCATCAGTCTTGGTCAGTTCTGCTGAAGAGTCCTCTATATTACAGTCTTGCAAGAAGGCAGTGTATTTTGCAGACAGCCGCTGGTAATGTTCATACGCAGCAGATAGGCGATCTATAGAGTCTCTTAATTCAGCTGGTTGATCAATAAAGTGTGGCAAAACTGACATGTTGTGTCAAGTTCTGTCCCAGAGGTCTGACAGCTTGCTGGAGAACTCATCTCTAGTGTATTCATAGTTTTCTCTGAGTTTCTGTGTTGGTTTTTTTGTACGCTTGGGTCTTACACTCTGTTCAGCAATATCTGCAGAGTCTGCTCCCTGTACATCTGCGGGTTCAGAGGCATGATGAATCTGCGTTGGTTCAGCCATAAAAGAGTGTTCAGAGCCTTGTCTAGACATTTCTCACGGTTTTGTAAAAAATGGTACTGTCTCTTTAAGAAGACAAACAGCAGCTAGACTGGTGGGGTAACACAGTTCAATTTAGAGAAACAGCTTTCAACATTCACATGAAGCGCAGTAAACTTGTGCGACAATGTGCTTTCACAAGATGGGGGCTGGCACTGAGCTTGATTGCAGATTAGGCACACACATATACCCAGCAGGCTGTAAGAATTCTATGCATCTTTTGACTATTCTGACTCTGATTGTTGTGATAGCGATATATCCCTTGCTGAGACCTCTATGCCTGGCCTTTATAAGCAGATATACTCACTGTGGACAATCCTTGTCAGATAGCTGAACTCGTCAATACCGAATCATTCAAAAGAGGTGTTTATTCTTCAACTTCAGGGGTTACAGCAGATAACAGGAACAGCAGATGAATGGTAATAGTATTGTGCGGTCAAAAGATGATGCCTTTCCCAAGTACCGTGCAGATACATGTGTGTCCTTGTACATGTGGCTTGCTAGCTGAGGAAATGACACAGGAAGTACTACCCACAGGAAGTAGGGAGGGGCATACATAAACTGGAAAATATGTGGTAACTAATGAGGAATTATAGAAAACGTGTACATTGCAACAAAGGGCCACTAGATGGCTGCATAGGATAACACATAGATTTAGCTATGAGAAAATGGCTAGGCAAACCACACTATATAACTCTAATCTATATAACAATGCTAATTTTCACTGAGGCTATGCATCTCATATTCTATGCCCCTATTGGGGCAGCACATCGGCACTGAGTGTTGGTCACAAGAACAACCTAGTTAGCATGTCACATAGAAGTGATCCAGTGTATCCTTGTTGTTTTGCCATGTAGGAAACTTGGCCAAAGATAGAGAAATGCAGCAGCTTTGGTAATGAATAAAATCCTGTGTTAAGCTTATGATTCCAAAAACACACAATTGTACGACACTTTTTAAAAAGAATGATTGATATTCCTCTTTCAGGCCTCTAATCTTTTTGATTCATCTATCCCTTTTTTTACAATCTCATAGGCCGCAATCAAGCTGCAGCAGTGGAGCCGACCAACCCCACACAGTGCCAAGCCCCATCCTCGCCGGATGTGCAGGAAGTGCAAAATGCCATCACATCAGGTCAGTGTCATACAGCACAGCTTCAGGTAATACATGTAGGCCTGCATAATTTTAATACATGTTTTTTTTCCAAATTTTAGGTGTACGAGCTGTTAGGGCGGCTTAGACATCGACAGTGCCCAGGTGCTAATTGGGGGCAAATTTTGCTGCATGGATGAAATAGAGGACACAAACCTCGCCCTCGAGAACATCATACAGAAGAATAAGAAGGTGGTCCAAAACCTAAAAAATGTTATAGATATTCTGGGGAGAGTTAAAAAACAAAACAAAAAAAAAATAACAAACAAATAATAAAAAAAAAACAATAGATGTAGACAATTATTTAAATGCAAAAATATAGGTCTTAAAAATAATAAACAATTTCTATTTTGATATTTAAAAAAAAAATATATTTTTGGATACTCAACAATGTCTGGCTTCTTATTATATCAATGCTGCCTAAAACACTGCAACAGCTCACATATACTGTAATTGGAATGCAATAAAGAGCCACGTGCAAAGTATTGCATCAAAAATTGTTATTAGACGCCCCTGTTAAACAGGGGCAGAAAAATTGGGCCTTAGGCACAACACAACACTGCAACCCCTCACTGGGGATGAGCCGAACACCCCTGGGTTGGGTTCGCACCAGAACCTGCGAACAGACCAAACGTTTGTGTGAACTTTAGAACCCTGTTAATGTCTATGGGCCTCGAACATTTGAAATCGAAAGTACTAATTTTAAAGGCTAATATGCAAGTTATTGTCCTAAAATGTGTCTGGGGACCCGGGTCCTGCCCCAGGGGACATGTATCAATGCAAAAAAGTTTTAAAAAACGTCAGTTTTTTCAGGAGCAGTGATTTTAATAATGCTTAAAGTGAAACAATAAAATTGAATTATTTCATTACATTTCGTACCTAGGGGGGTGTATAGTATGCCTGTAAAATAGTGCTTGTTTCCTGTGCTTAGAACTGTCCCTGCACAAAATGTAATTTCTGAAGGAAAAAAGTCATTTAAAATCACTCACCTTTGGGTCTGGTATGGATATTAAGGGGAACCCTGCGTCAAATTAAAATAAAATTATGTGGGGTTTCCCCCAAATATCCATTCCAGACCCTTCAGGTCTGGTATGGATTTTAAGGGAAACTTCACACCAAATTTAAAAAAAAAATGCCGTGGATCCCCACACATTTTTTTTATGAATGACTTTGCTCTGTATTGCCGGGAGCCGACAATTAATTATAGCCGCGAGTGATTTTAAATTACTTTTTTTCCTTCAGAAATGACACTTTGTGCAGGGACAGTTCCAAGCATGGGAAACAAGAGCTACTTTACAGGCATACTATACACCCCCCCCCCCCCCAGGTACGAAATTTAAAGGAATATTTCACTTTTATTGTTTCACTTAAAGGAATTATTAAAATCACTGCTGCCAAAAAAACTACAGTTTTTAAAACTTTTTTTGCGTTGATTAATGTCCCCTAGGGCAGGATCCAGGTCCCCAAACACTTTTTATTACAATAACTTGCATATTAGCCTTTACAATTAGCACTTTAGATTTCAATTGATCGAGTCCCATAGACTTTAATAGGGTTCTAAAGTTCACACGAACTTGCCGCAAACACCCCAAATAGTTCGCTGTTCGGCGAACAGGCAATATTCGAGTCGAACATGAGTTTGACTCGAACTCGAAGCTCATCCCTACCCCTCACAGATACTGTAATTGGAGCACAACAAATAGCCACGTGCAAATGATTGCATAAAAAATTGTTATTAGACGCCCCTGTTAAATAGGGGCAGACAAATTGGGCCTTAGGCACAACACAACACTGCAACCCCTCACAAATACTGTAATTGGAGCGCAATAAAGAGGCATGTGCAAAGTATTGCATCAAAAATTGTTATTAGATGCCCCTGTTAAACAGGGGCACAAAAATTTGGCCTTAGGCAGTGGTGAAGGAGCCCAGAAACAAAAAATGTCTTACTAGCTATCAGCAAGAAAAGTGAGGAGAAGGATATTCCATCAGCAGCATAACAGGACAGTCACTCAGCATCAGCATACACAGTTTTAAAGGGATCTGACATTTTAACAAGAAATTATTATTCAGTTACATTAGCATCAGGTGCTTGATAGCTGGTGTTGATCCAAGCCTGATTCATTTTGATGAAGGTCAGTCGATCAACAGAGTCGGTGGAGAGGCGCACCCTGTGATTAGTCACAAAGCCTCCAGCAGCACTGAATGTGCGTTCTGAAAGAACACTGGATGCAGGGCAAGCCAGTAGCTCAATTGCATACTGTGCAACCTCTGGCCAGTGATACATCCTCAAGACCCAGTAAGCCAGAGGATTTTCGGCGGGGAGGGTGTCCAAGTCGCATCTTGCCCCTAGGTATTCCTGCACCATGTAAACCAGACGCTGGTGATGGTTGCTGGAACCGGTCAGACCTTGGGGCTGCGGACTAAAAAATTGTCTGAACGCATCGGTCAGACGGCCACCTTCTTCACCGCTCCTTCTGTGACTCACCGAAGCCTCAGCAAGACGTTGTCCAGGGCCAGGTTTTAGTAATCTCCCCGGTTCTGGGAACGAATTGCACAGACCCTTCTGCAAGGCCTCCCGCAGAAGTTTCATCTTCTGCTCCCTCTGCGATGGCAACATAAGGTCCGCAACCTTACTCTTGTAACGTGGAACTAGGAGAGTTGCCAGCCAGTAATGATCCCTCTCCTTGATAGCACGTACATGAGGATCCTTACGCAGGCTCTGCAGGATCAGGGAGGCCATGCAGCGTAGGTTTGCAGAGGCAATCGGGGAACAGTCCTCTGGGTCACTGAGGACGACAGGATCCGCAGCCACCTCATCCCAGCCACGTAAAAGTCCACGTGTTCCTTGGGACTGTAAATGAGCCCTTGAAGACTGCTGCTGCTGATGCCGAGTGCTAGGCTTCACCTCCATGCTGCTGATACAATCCTCCTCCTCCTCTACCTTTGTGCTAGGTGGGCAAGCAGGACCACTGTCTGCGTAAAGGGGGCCTTGAGAGGTAAGGAAGTCCTCCTCTTCCTCCCTCTGTTCTGCCTCAATGGCCCTGTCCATTATTCCATGTAGCGTGTGCTCCAACATGTGAATAAGAGGGACAGTCTCACTGATGCAGGCACTGTCACTGCTCACCATCCTTGTGGCCTCCTCAAATTGTGACAGGACAGTGCATGCATCCCTGATCAAGGCCCACTGGCGTGGTGAAAAAAAAACAAGCTCCCCTGACCCAGTTCTGCTGCCATATTGGCACAGGTACTCATTGATGGCCCTCTGCTGCGTGTGCAGCCGCTGCAGCATGGCCAAGGTATAGTTCCATCTGGTGGGCATGCCACAGATTAGGCGGTTCTTGGGCAGGTTGTATTCCCTTTTGAGGTCTGTCAGCCGAGCAGTGGCATTATATGACCTCCGGAAATGCACACAGACTTTCCTGGCCTTTGTCACGTACCTGGTGGATGAGCCCGACGTGCAGGGAGCGGCAGCCCTTGCTTCTCTGATTCCGGAACTCCTGGTAGTGCAGACAGGAAGTTCAGGACTGCAGAGTCGCACAAGCGCCTGGTGTAAGCTGGTGCTGGGGCCGTGAGAAGCGTCAGTAGTCCCTGGAGGCACGTAGAAGAACTGGTGCAGGCTGACGGTTAGAGGCACATGGTAGAGCAGCTTGAAGCAGGAGCGGGGAGGTGTCCCGTAGAACAAGCAGGAACTAGTCTCAGCAGGTAAGTCCACTGGCTGGCTGGTGGGTCAGGAGCAGGTACGGTCGGTACAGGCAGGGTCAGATTCCAGGCCGGGTCAACAACAGGTGGGCAGCAGAGGTACAGAGGATCAGGCAAAGGGATGGTGGAGCAGGCCACGGTCAGGGCAGGCAGGAGGCGGATGTGACAGGTACAAGCCGGGTTGTCAGGAACAAGTTCAATCAGGATAACAGGTGCAGGTAACTCACAGAAACGCTGTAGACCGGACAGCAAGAGGTGCAGGGGGTCAGGTCCCTTTTAAGTCCAAGTTTGGCGCCAGAATGGCGTCCTCACATGCCTGCACGCCGCCGGTGCGCATGCCCGCGCCGCTATCGCACATGTGCGCGCCCGCGCTGTTACCGCGAATGCGCACGCCTGCGCAGTTACTGCGAATGCGCATGCCCGCGCCGTTACCGCAAATGCGCACGCCCGCGCGCCGCTACAGACACCTGGTGGCTGGGATTGCTCATGACAGCCTTCTTCAGGACATCCTGTAAGCCCGGATACCTGCCTAAGAACCGCTGCACCACCAAATTCAGGACATGCGCAAAACAGGGCACATGGGTGAGTTTTCTCTGTTGCAGGGCAGAGAGGAGGTTGGTGCCATTATCGCTAACCACCATTCCAGGCTTAAGATGGCGTGGCGTCAACCACCTCTGATCCTGTCCCTGCAGAGCTGACAGAACCTCTTCCCCAGTGTGGCTCCTGTCTCCCAAGCACACCAGCTCTAGCACCGCATGGCATCTCTGGGCCTGCATTCCTGCGTAGCCCCTCGTACGCCTAAGGAGCACGGCTGGTTCAGAAGAAACCTCACCACAGGAAGAGGCCACAGAGGAAGAAGAGGAGGGGGTGGAGGAGAGGGGTGTGTCACAACCAGGAGTAGTGTTTTGGAGGCGTGGTGGTGGAACAACCTTCAAAACTACAGTACCTTGCCCTGTGTCCTTCCCAGCTGCCAGCAGAGTCACCCAATGCGCCTTAAAAGAGAGGTATTGTCCCTGTCCATGCCTGCTGGACCATGAGTCAGCAGTAATATGCACCTTACCACTGACCGCCCTGTCCAGCGAGGCATGGACATTGCCTTCCACATTCCGGTAGAGAGCCGGAATCACCTTCCGTGAGAAAAAGTTGCGTTTGGGTACTTGCCACTGAGGTACTGCACATTCCACAAACTCACGGAAGGGGGCAGAATCTACCAACTGAAAAGGTAGCAGTTGAAGTGCTAGCAATTTCGCTAAGCTAGCATTCAACCGCTGGGCATGTGGATGGCTGGGAGAGGACTTCTTTAGGCGCTGCAGCAGCTGGGGCAGGGAAATTTGTCTGGTACTATCAGTAGATTGCCCACATGTACTACTACTACTAGGTTGTGACACCTATTTCTACACCTTCAGTGCAGGCTTCAAAGAGGACTGAGGGTCTAGTGGGGTTGGAGGTCCCAGAAGGGCAAGGGTGTGGGTCTTTCTGGTGTGCTTGCCAACGAGCTGCATGGCAGGTCAACATATGTCTGGCCAAGCATGTGGTGCCCAAGCGGGTGATGTTTTGGCCACGTGAGATACGCTTGCGACATATGTTGCAAATAGCAAAGGTACGATTTGATGGACACGTTTCAAAAAAGGCCCACACCAAAGAACTTTTGCTGTACCGTTGAGACACAGCAGCACCATGCACAAGCATAGATGTGCGCTGTAATGCAGTTGACGTGCTGCCCTTAAGCTGGCCCCTGGAGGGCATCCTGCCTCTTTGGAGATGTGCCTGTGCCTCGTCCTCCTCCTCCTCCTCTTCCTCTCTCCTATCAGGCACCCACGTAGATTCAGTGACCTCATCATCCCCTCCCTCCTCATCACTTTCGAAAACCTGGCAGTATGCTCCAGCTGGGGGAACATCACTGCCAGATTGCTGTCCCTCTCGGCCACCCCCCTCTGCCTGGGCTCACATCAATGCCTTCCTCTATTTGAGTTCCATCATCGGAGCCTTCAAAACGCTGCGCATCTTCATGCAGCATGTACCCAACACTGTGTAGAAACAGTTTGGGGGACTCCTCAGGAGGACATGGTGGGACTAGGGAAGGATTGTGTGATGCCATTGTGCAGAGGGAAGAGGACACCTTGGCAGCTGCTTGCCAGAGAGGATGAGGAGGATGAGGACGGCTTGGTCATCCATTCTACTAATTTCTCTCCATGTTGAGGCTCAACACGGCCAGCTCCCGAAAAGAACGATGAGTGGCCACGGCCACGTGCTGAAGAGGATGCACCGCGTCCACCACCAGCATTGCCTCTAGATGCAGAGCCTGCTTGCCCTTGTGACTCTCTGCCTCTCTTTGTTGTCCTTCCAGACATTTTAATGCGTTTAGGTGATATTAAACAACACACGTGCAGTTACAGCAAATGCGTTTAAGTGCTATCAAACAGCAAACGTGCAGTCAGACCAACTGCGTTTAGGTGCTATTAAACAGCAAACGTGCAGTCAGACCAACTGCTTTTAGGTGCTATTAATCAGCAAACGTGCAGCCACATCGACTGGGTTTAGGTGCTATTAAACAGCAAACGTGCAGTCACACCAACTGAGTTTAGGTGCTATTAAACAGCAAACGTGAACTTACAGTAAATGTGTTTAGGTGGTATTAAACAGCAAACGTGCACTTACAGCAAATGCGCCTACGTGCTATTAAACAGCAAACGTGCAGTAACACCCAGTACGTTTAGTTGTAAACTAAACAGAACACAGGCAATACAACACGTTACAACACTGCAGCTAGCACAATCTCCTGCCTGCCAAATAAACAGGACAAGTGCAGTAATACCCAGTACATTTAGGTGTAAACTAAACAGCACAACTAAACAGCACACAGGCAATACAACACATTAGAACACTGCAGCTAGCATAATCTCCTGCCTGACAAATAGGAATAGCAGATCTAGCTAAGCTATACAGTGTATAAATATATGTACAACTCCTAGGGATGTATATATATTCTCTACACACTGTAATTGAAGCTAAACTGACTAGCCTGCCTGCTCTATGTAGCTATCTAAAAAGACAATCTCTCTGTCTCTGCTCTCAATAACAAGCCAGAACACACTACACGAGGCCACCCGGAAGGCGGCCTTATATAGTGTGGGGCGTGTGCCAAAGCCCTGAGCCATAATTGGCCAAAGACACCCAGGCTTTGGCCAATTATGGCTCTTCGTTTTTTGTGCACTGTGATTGGCCAAGCATGCGGGACATACAGCATGCTTGGCCAATCATCAGCGCGCAATACCGCAGTGAATTATGGGCCGTTTTGCGTCACTCGAATTTGGCGCGAATGACCGATTTTGTTTGAATTTCGTCAAACGTACGAACAGACAATGTTTGAGTCGAACATACGTTCATATCCAACACGAAGCACATCCCGACCTCTGACATACTCTGCAAATTGCAGCAGCATTGCATATGTGACATACTCTGCATATTGCAGCAGCATTGCATATGTTCCTCTGACATACTCTGCATATTACAGCAGCATTGCATATGTGACATACTCTGCATATTGCAGCAGCATTGCATATGTTCCAGTGACATACTCTGCATATTGCACCAGCATTGCATATGTTCCTGTCAGATACTCTGCATATTGCACCAGAATTGCATATGTTCCTGTCAGATACTCTGCATTAGCTACTGTAGGGAAAGGTTCCTGATTGTGCTTATAGGGAAATAATTAGTTAGGAGTCAGTCATACTTCACAAATCTAATTGCACCAGAATAGTGTCCCATCTATGGTATCATTGGCAGTTATAGTGTCCCATCATTTGTGTCAGTGGGAGAAATAGTTCCCCATCATTGGTATCATTGGGAGGATTAGTGCCCCATCATTGGTGTCAGTGGGAGAAATAGTGCCCCATCATTGGTATCATTGGGAGGAATAGTGTCCCATCATTTGTGTCAGTGAGAGAAATAGTGCTGCATCATTGGTATCAGTGGGAGGAATAGTCTCCCATCATTGGTTTCATTGGGAGGAATAGAATCTCATCATATGTGTCAGTGGGAGAAATAGTGCCCCATTATTGGTATCATTGGGAGGAATAGTGTCCCATAATTTGTGTCAGAGGGAGGAATAGTGTCCCAGCATTTGTGTCAGTGGGAGAAATAGTGCCCCATCATTGGTATCATTGGGAGAAATAGTGCCCCATCATTTGTGTCAGTGAGAGAAATAGTGCCGCATCATTTGTGTCAGTGGGAGGAATAGTCATCCATCATTGGTTTCATTGGGAGGAATGGTGTTCCATCATTTGTGTCAGTGGGAGAAATAGTGCCCCATCATTGGTATAATTGGGAGGAATAGTGCCCCATCATTTGTGTCAGTGGGAGAAATAGTGCCCCATCATTGGTATCAGTAGGAGGAATAGTATCCCATCATTAGGGAATGTTCCTGCTTGTCAAGATTTTTTTTATGTATTTTATGTTATTTTAAGCTATTACCCTATCCACATTTGATTGCAGAGTACTTGCCATGCTCTTAACAACATTTTGATGCCATTTTTTAGAGACATTTTAGTAGTCAAAAGTCTGGCCAAACCCGCTGAACCCATCCAACATCCAGGTATATATAAAAAAAGAGACTAAACAATGGTTGCAAAAAACTTTTAGACTTTTAGTCAAACCCGACTGTACTTATTACTAAAAAAAAAAAAATGAGGCTTTTTCCCAAACCAAAAAAATAACAATAAAAAAATATATAGTTCTATAATAAAAGGGCAATTTAAAAAACAATGCATTATTTGTATTTTCAGGTCTATGCACTATTGCCCACTTCAGGTGGACAAAGTTCAAACCTTTTGGAACTTTTCTCACCAGAAGGAAATGAGAAAAAAAAATGAATAATGAAAAAAAACATTAAAAAAAATGAAAATTGATTAAAAAAATGAATAAAAAAATAGAAATAAAACTGAAAGAGAAAAAAAAATAGATAAATAAAAAAATAACATACAAAAATTAAAAAAAAAATGTATAAAAATGAAAAGTAAAACAAATTCTAATGGATACAAAAATTTATAAAGAATAGAAAAAAAAACTTATTGAAAAAAATCGAAAAAAAAAGATTTGAACATGATAAAATATTTAAACTAGGAGTATTAAAAACAGTACATTTGTACTGGTCTGGATTGAAACAGGGTTCTTCAGAAATTTGTTTCTGAGTTAGTGGCTTTTCTGTTCCCTGAGAAAAGATACCTCGTTGAGGTGCACATTCTCCTGATAGTAATGCACATTATTACTTGCATCAGGGAGAGAAATAAAGCTACACCGATTAGGACAACAACACGGTGGATGTTTAGGAAATGTTTAGGAAAGCTGTAGCGTTAGGACTATACCCAAATAAACTTTCCCACCAGGAAATCTTAGCGTCTGCCTCTAAAGCGTGGGATACTTGGATCAACTTATTTTGATCATGGGTGAGTCGTATGGTGGCTTGTTTCTCTGCATCTCTTAACACATTTAATATTTCATCCTGTTGCCCAAAATCTACCAGCCAAGCCTTTAACTCAGCCCCAAATCCTAGATGAAGTTTCTGTAGATTATGGGGGTGTCAGGTTTAATATCAAGCCTTTTCTCTGGGGTAACAGGGGTACGTCCTTGTGTCTCAGCTATATCTATTTCCAGATACGGTGATTCACGAACGTATGTGCGCCTGACGCTGGCTACGCGCGCCGCGCACGCACAGCTCCTCATAAAGCAGGTGTAACTCAGCAACAGACGTGCACAGGTCAGCTGGAGAGCAGCTGCAGCAGCACCGTTACGGACGAGCTGAGCATCCACACTTGCAGGACAACACATCTGTATGCCAACATGCCAGAGGCAGCCATGGTCATAGTACTACTGCGTCCACAGTCACAGAGGAGGAGGGCACGGGAGAGGATATACCAAACGTGCATGAACGTCTTTGGCATGGGGGAATCGGAGGTGTATGGCATCTTCTGATTCAGCCCTGATGCCATCCTGGAACTAGCCACAGCCCTGCATGATGAAATCACCAGCCAGACGGGACGCTCACATGCAGTGCAGCCACTGGTCAAGGTACTGGCAACACTCCAATTCCTTGTGGATCTTTTCAGTGTACAAGTGGAGTCGTGTCTGGGATGTCACAATCCACCATGAGCAGATGCGTGCACCAGGTTGTCCCCGCAATCCTCACACGCATGTCCCACCACATCATCAAACCCACCCATGAGCATCTGCGGCAGAAGGCAATGCAGGGTTTCTACAGAATTGCCGGATTCCCACGCACCAACGGGGTCATTGATTGAACACATGTAGCACTACGCCCCCCGTGCCACAAAGCACATATACTGCGATCGTAAGCCGTGGCATTCCATCAACATACAGGTGATAGCCGATGCCCAATGCCTCATATGGCACGTCCGTGCCAAACACCCAGGGGCCAGCCAGGACAGCTACATATACCGTCAAAGCAACATCCCAACAGAATTCGAACAGAACGTGTACAGGGACAGCTGGCTGGTTGGTGAGCGACATGGGTGTCAGGCATGACTGTCCGACCCCATGATGCAGACATCGAGAGGGGCACATGTACGGCTAACATCCTCCTGTCTTTCCCCTTTCAGGTGACTCGGCATATGCACGTGGGCCCCATCTCATGACTCCATACCGGAATCCCCAAACCAGAGGAGAGAGGAGATACAATGCGGCACACATAAGCACCAGTGCAGTGGTGGAGCGCACATTTGGCATCCTGAAGTCCCGTTTCCGATGCCTGGATAAGTCCGGGGGGCCCTGTTGTATTCCCCAAACTTTGTGTGCCAGATCATCGGTGCATGTTGCGTGCTGCACAACTATGCCATGAGAAAGGGCCTGGAGATTGACATATGTGATGCCATGACCCCCCAACTACACAGTCCCCCCTTGCCTGATGCGACCCTGTCTGCTGAAGGAACAGCAGTCAGGAGTTACCTCGTGGAATGTATCTTTGCATGTTAAACACACACATTCATCATGGCACACGGACAATGCACACATGCACACCACTGTGGTTCCTAGCTCACACACACACCACATCCACATCACATTGGTTTAGCCCAAGTCCACCCCACGAGACTTGGGAGCAGCAATGCCACGCCAAGGCACCAATGATGTTGCTGTCCATTCATTCCACATCCAGGCGGTCATGGGGATAACCTCTCCCCGACAACCCAAGGTGACACGCCTTGCTGGCAGGAATGTAACCCACACATTCACACACCAGTCACACTGTAGCCTGCAGCAGTATTGGCCTGGACAGCCACTCCCAGGCTCTTCACCTCCATCCCGAGGCCTGCTGTTGTTGCCTGCAGCTCCACAATTGCCTGGGTATGATGCTCCAGGCTGGCCTGAACATCTGTGCCCTGGTCACCATGTGGTGACGTATGGCTTTCAGGGTCTGGGCTTGGTCATCCATGCAGGTCACTATGGCAGCACAGTTGGCGCTCACATCCTGCAGGCAGTCAGAGATGTAGCTGCTCTGCTCAGCCTGCTATGTGAGGCACTGCTGCACAGCGGCTGTGGTGCCCTGCACAGCCACTGTGCATTCAGCCTGGGTCTTGGCAGAGGAGGCCAGGCTGTCTGCCACACGGCGCAGGTCACACGCAAGAGCACCCATATGGCATGTCTGCGGGGCCTGCTCCCTCGCCAGCCCTTCCTGGGGGGATCCGGGTATACCCCTGGTCTTCCCAGGGGGTCAGGCTGAGGCACAGAATGTTCAGGGGATGGCATGGGTCGGACACCGGCCCAGCTCCCTCCAGCACATCTGTGGATGACACAAAACATTCACATGTTGGTGGACCCACACACTTGTCACATATTCCCTTCCACCCCCTCACATGCTACACACCGAATGGAGGATAAAACACACTGATACTGCTTGATATTGGTCGATAACTCGATCTGCCCCTGCATGTACGCCAGAGCCAATGCTCTTCCAACCACTTAACATGGTCGACAAAATCTTGAGCCATATTAAACTGGGTATTTATGTAACTTTGTTGCATGTTGTCAAAAATGTCACCAATCTCTCTGAGCATCAAAGCCGTGCTTATTGTCTGAAGCCATGGCTATGAGTTTGTTCCTCAGGAGACCGCCGTCCACTCCATTACTAACATTCATCCCAGCTCCTATTCCCCCTATATAGTGCTGAATACACCCCTCCTCTGTTGGGTTACTCCTCAGAAATAAGCGTCCTGCGTGAACCTCATTCCGCACACCTCTGGGAGAAAGCCACTGGTCACTTGATTTAGTGTATACTCAGCACATACAGGGTAATAGTTCTATCAACCACTGTGAGATGCTGAAGTGCCATGTGGCAAAGGCATACTGCACCCTGTTAGCCAGCTTTTATTCACTTTATTTAACAGGGCATGTTCCTGCATGTACTCTGGCATTACTCGTGCAAGGATTCAATCTCTTAAGTGAGACATCAACTAGGTGTATCTCTCACATGTCCTGTAACCGAGAGCTTCTCTATAGGACTGCTAAGATTGAGACACTGCCTCTACGAGGAAGTTTTCACCCCATTGATGTATCACCTGGCACACTTTAGTTTGGCCAACAGACACCTTATTATGCATAGGTGCCAGTCTCCTGGGTACCTGCACCACATTCATTTATGTCACACTAGTCACCCATTCAAACATTTCTTTCAATTTCTGTCCGGACTCAAAACCCTATGAACAGGATGGACTCCAGAGTGTAACCCAGTAGAGTGATAGGATAGTACCCAAATTGACTGTGACATATGCACAAAGTTCCGTCCCTGCCTTTAGGGATGAGAATAAAACAAGTTGGATTTTCCTAACCCTTCCCTGATATGTAGCCCAGGGCCTCCCAATGTGTTCCTGATTATCTCCAGCTCTATAGTGATTACGGTACCCAGTGGCCCACCTCCTGCTCCAAAGACAGTCGCCATTGAGCCTCTCTTTTTCCTAAGTATGGAAAATAGTCTGGATACCCAGATTGAAATCCACCTGCCACCAAATACACCCGCTCCCTCATAGAGGCTGCACACCTTCTCCCCCTCTATCAATTCTGTAATTAGACTATGTTATCCTTCACCCCTACAAAACAAACTGCCTTCACTATTCAGACAGGACTCACATGAAAGACAGGAGTCTAGTGCCACCTTGGGGCACTGATCTTCTTGGCATACAAGTCACAGACCACTAGTTAAGGTACACAAGTAATCTAGGACAGGAAGGACACCTATGGTTATTAACTGAGGAGAATACTGCATGCCCACATATATATCGGAAGGGAAGGCCCTTGGAAAGGCCAAGAGCTGGTATCACCCCATATGATCTTCCTGCACAACTTTTCTCCAGACTCAGCCAAAAACTATACAATACGAGGCCAGACCTATACACTTTCAACTCGTATGCAATCAGACAGGCCCTCGTACTACATGTCTGCAGGTAGATCTAAAAGAAATTGGAAAACAAAAGTTGCATAATGTGTATCCAATTTAAGGAACTGGTGCTACAAGGCACAACTGACCAATAGACTAAGAATAATGCCTTGCAGGCGCATGCGTGAAGCCTAGCGGGACAGACATGCCGGGCTAGAGCTCCGCTCCGTGAAGGAGAATTCCCGCCGATATAGTACCGAAAATCAAGGCAAAAACGAACAGGGATTCGGTACAACTTCCACAGAGGTGAGGGACACTTTTTATTCGAAAAATGGTGCTGGGAAGAGCAAGAAACAGGGACAAAACGAATCCTGTCAGCGGTGCTCAGCTGGCTAAGAGCGCTGCAAAGAAAGCACCTGTCCCCTCAGAGAGCCACACCTCAGTGAAGGCACACCAAAGCACAGCCAAAGCTGCTAAAACTGCTGTACTTATGGCATCCCTCAGAGACTTGGACTCAGACAGTGAGGAGGAAGACAGAAATGTGGGAAAACTATCTACATCACAGGACGCCACAATCCCCTCAGGTATTTTAAAACAATTTGAAAGAATGCTCCATAAAGCCCTGCAAGTCACCTCAGACCAGATTACAGCCAACCTTACCAAGGAAATCAGGGAGCTGGGTAGCCGCACGGAAGCCCTGGAAACTAGAGTAGAAGAAATAGAAATATACACCCAGGAATGCCTGTCAGAAATAGACACTCTCAAAGAAGAAAATTTAATACTGCAAAGCAGATTGGAGGACTTCGAGAACAGGGCCAGGAGGTCTAACCTAAGGTTTAGAGGTATCCCTGAGTCAGTCACAGACCTGCAAGCCACTACTCTGGCATTGTGCCAAGAGCTTCTCCCTGGGATACTGGTAGAAAGGCTAGAAATGGACAGAGTACATAGGGCACTCACCTCTAAAAAAGCTGACGTCCCCCTAGGGACATAATAGCAAAATTTCACTTCTACAAGACAAAAGAACAAATACTGGAAGCCGCCAGAGGAAAAGAATGTCTATCATTTCAGGGCCACAAATACCAGATCTTTGCAGATATATCGCAACTGACTATAACTAAAAGGAGGGCTATGAAGCCTCTCCTAATGGAGCTACAAAACCGCAATATAAAATATCAGTGGGGTTTCCCCTTCTCACTGCGATTCACCTATCAGGGGACAAAAATTGTATGCAGAACACCAGACCAGCTTCACCAAGCTCTTTTAGACTTCAAGTTAATCGACAGGCCAACCTCAACAAGTACAACACGCAGGAGAACAGCATCCTCCTCTCCACGCAATGATTCACCATACCAGGAACAAAATAATGGCGTGCAACAATCAAGTAAACGTGGCAGATTCATGGACCAGCCCCAGGAACAAGAAACAGATACTATGGACTGAACTTTCCATACAAGAGCATTCTAACAATGCACTTCTCCCTTTACCCAATAATCCGATTAATCTGGCACCCCAATCTGACTCTACCTCTGCACAGGAGGCCGCAACACCCCACCAAATTTGACCTCACTTTTCTATCTAACCTATAGCAGCCCCCCCCCTCTTTTTTTTTTCACGTTCTAGAACTCCCAACTCCAATTACTAAGCATCTACCCACTTTATATGGAACGGGGCAGAAACCCGCTGTCTTGACACATCCCCTTGCAGCACTTTCACATAGATGCTCTCCCTAGTACCACTTATTCCTGCCCATAGATTGGAAGCAAAGTAACCCCGCCTGCACACCTCAGGCCCCCATCTAAGCTATGCTCCATTTATTTAGAAATGCTCTCCCTAGGGCACTGCTAATCAAACACCCTACCCTCATCAAGCTGACACTCTTCAGCAACGCAACTTCAGGCACCCTGAGGGGAGCCTGAAAGTTTTATCTTTTGCCTTTTTGTTTCTTTTTTTTCAGTATGCGGGTCTCCGATGCACGGAAACAACATGCGCCACCTTAGACCCTCCTCTGGACCCGGCAATATTATGCCGGACCTAGACGTGGGCATTTTTTCCCCTGAAGGGAACTTGTTCTCCCCTTCACGGGCCAGACTTGGACACTCAGTTAATATAAAGTTGTTAAAGAATTCTATGTCTTGTAATGTTTTCTATCTTTTTTTCAAGGATAATATTTTTGACACCCCCCCCTTTCTTCTCCCTTCCTGTCTGCATGGGCTGGACCGGGACATCGCACCGCGAACGGCCAAGGTAAGATTTTCATGATGGTTTGGCTGCCATGGCTCCGTTAAACTTGTTATCGCTCAACGTACAGGGCCTCAATGTTCCTCAGAAACGTTCCAAGGCATTTAGACACTTTCAGGCTAAGAAAGCACATATAGTTTTTTTGCAAGAAACCCACTTTACCCCTCAATCCACTCCTAAATACTATAATGCATCCTACCCACAAGTATACACAGCATCCGCCTCTACCAAAAAGAGAGGCACCCTTATTGCATTCCACAGATCAACACCCTTTACCTTGAAGTCAGAAATAAAAGACCCAGAGGGACGCTACCTAATCCTAACAGGGCACATAATGGACACGGTAGCGACGGTAGTGTCATACTATGCGCCTAATCAGAACCCATTACCGTTCATGTCACATCTCCTCCAAATCGTTAACACGCACAAGATGGGAGCTCTCTTCAGGTGCGGTGATTCTAACCAGGTTATCCTCCCTTTCTTGGATAGAACCCCTTACGCCCCCCCAAAACAGGATACTAAGGGGTCCCTCCCCAACCTATTATCTAAACATAAATTGGTGGACACTTGGAGAGAATCCAACCCAACGAAACGTATATATACATACTACTCGAACCCTCATAGATCTTCTAGCCGTATTGACCATATTTTTACTACCATTGGAATGTTGCCAGAAGTACTTGATTCTAGCATCATTCCCATTCCCTGGTCAGATCACAATGCAGTCTTCACAACTTTCTCATCCACAATTCCTAAGAATCATGACCCTACCTGGTATCTCCCAGAAGTTCTTCTTAAACATCCCGTCCACTGTTCCGCAATTGAGCAAAATTTAAAAGAATATTTAGAATTCAACACTGACCCAGAAACATCTCCCCTCACACTCTGGGAAGCCCACAAGCCTGTGCTTAGAGGTTTTCTTCAAAGACAACTGGGAATTCATAAAAGAGAACGCTTGCAGTTAGGGAGAAAATTGGAAACAGATTACAACTTAGCTTTCCTAGCCTTTCAGCAGAATCACTCCCCCAGCACCAAAGCACGCTTAGACGAGACCGGCCTGGAATATGACCTTTTCCTTACGAACTCTGCTATAAAAACTCTAACCAGGTCCAAAACACTCCTACTATAAGAATTCCAACAAACCGGGAACACTCTTGGCAAGAGCTTTAAACTCGATAAACAAGTCCCATAACCCAGTAAAACTGAAAATTGCGAAACAAAACCTCACCAGCAACCCCATCAAAATAGTGCAGAAATTTAGCGCCCACCTCAAAAAATTACTTTCGGAATCAAATACCTTTAATAAATCGGAAACTGACTCCTTTTTTTCACAATTACAACTCCCGCAAGTGACAGGAGCCCAAAGAACAGAATTAGAGAAACCAATAACACACGATGACGTCATGGGAGCTATAAAAGAACTTAAGTTAAATAAAAGACCAGGTCCCGACGGGTTTTCAGCCAGATACTACAAAACCTTCACTAGCATAATCTCCCCCACTTTAGCAGATGCATACAACGACCTCTTAAAATCAAACTCCTTCAGGCAGGAATCACTAACAGCCACGATCTGCATGATCCCAAAACAACACTCTGACTCCACCCTTAGCGAAAATTTCCGCCCTATATCCATGTTGAACACGGATATTAAACTCTTAGGTAAAATTCTAGCCAGCCGCCTAAACAAGATTATAGGATCCCTGATTCACCGGGACCAGGTGGGTTTCATGCCCACTAGACAGGCAGGGGATAATATTCGGAGGGCATGCTTGCTTGCTCATTCAGCCAAGGCGAGGAAAATCCCAGCCTGCTTCATATCTCTGGACATCAAACAGGCCTTTGATTCCGTCTCGTGGTCCTACATGGAATATACCTTACAGAATTGGGGCTTCGGTCCAAATTTTAGAAATTGGGTTATGGCACTGTACAACAATCCAAAAGCTTACGTCAAATACGCAGGTTACAAATCTGATACGTTTGCAGTCCAGAGAGGAACAAGACAAGGCTGTCCCCTATCTCCTTTGCTGTTCGCCCTCCTGATAGAACCCCTAGCCCAAAGAATTAGATTGGACCCTAAGATATTAGGCATAGAATTGGGTGGGTTTAAACATAAATTATGCCTCTACGCGGATGACATTTTACTTTTCTTATCCTCCCCCCAAGTCTCCGGCCCTAACCTCATCCCAATTCTGAATCATTTCGCAACTATATCAGGTTTAGCAATTAATCCTAAAAAATGTCTTGCCCTAAACATTTCATTATCGGACACAGAATTAACAGCTACCAAATCTGGACTCCCCTTTAACTGGCCCGGGAAAAGCATCCCCTATTTAGGAATCCACCTAACAGCAGAAATAGCAGACCTATTCTCGTATAATTACCCCATACTGTTAAAACATATATCAAGTCTACTGAAATCTTGGACGCAACTTCCCCTGTCGTGGTTTGGGAAATTAAACGCAGTAAAAATGACAATATTGCTGAAGCTCCTATACCTTTTTAGAGTACTCCCTATACCAATTCCGGCATACTACATGAGAGTAATCCAAAAACGGATCTCTTCCTTTATTTGGGGTCCCTCCCGACCCAGAATCAAACCACAAGTCTTGGAACTCCCCAAAACCAACGGCGGGATTGTGTACCCCAACTTCACAAAATATTACCAAGCGGCCCAATTGGCGACTCTGACAAAATATCACGCTAAATGTGAAATTCCCCTTTGGGTTTCAATTGAAGCTTTAGATTGTGATCCCATCTCAATATCCAACTTACTGTGGATCCCCCCCAAATCTCGTAAAAATATTAGCAACCCTGAAAAAAGATTTAGCTCATGTATAGAGGCATGTTGTTGCCAACATCCCAAAATTAAACGGAAAGCATGAATACCTCTAAGGAGGTGGGACTTTTTGGGCAACCATAAATGGTAATGACAACTAGGTCATACAAATATATAAATTTATTACAAATATTATAAGACTTTAGAAAATTCATTCACAATGACATATTAGTATACAAATCAAATTGGAGACAAGATAGAAACAATAATACTGCCAAAGATCATCGTAGACCCCAGGACAAGGCTAAGGGTATAGATGGTCATTTCCAACGCGTTTCGAATAATACTTCTAAATTCTTCTTCAGGGAAGGTAGGCAGTATGGTTTTTTCCTAAAAAAGTGAGAAAATATATATACATAATACCAACAACTTTCACAATCAGGCACAGCATCGCAAGATGTGGACAGAAGGGAATTCATGGAAGCTCACAGACCAAAAGAAGAAAAAAAAAGGAACTGACCTCTTTCCAGATCAGGAGCACCCTGGTAAACCCTGGGGGTGTAGGTGCACCAAAACCGAGTAGGGGCACAAACCAAATGACGACTCACAACACTCGTGGGACTCCTCCAAGAATCAGGGGGGGGCTCCAAAACCATGGAGGGTGGTGGGATGATAAAAGATCACCATTTGGATCAGCAGCCAAAAAGGATCACAGAAAAACCCAGCTAAGGGGAAATATATAAATAAATGGAAATCACTACAAGGTCATTTGTCAAGCAAATTAGAGCAGGACAAAGGATAAAATATAAAATATAAAACCTTAAATTTACTCACCACTCCTAAGGACCCAATTCAATTAAGGACCGAGCCGATATTTCAGTGGGAAGTCCAAATATCAAAATGTAACTAGATACCAAAATAACCTCCCACTCCAACAGGAGATGGGAGGAAAATGAATGCTGAGATTATCCCCCTGACTTCCTTTTATACTCACCTGGAGAGTACTAATTGGCCCCAGGTGTGGCTGAACCTCCCCTTTTCCATATGGTGAATGTCCTCAATGGAGGAGTCTTAACACTCATCTCAATGAGTCAAAACAGATGTATAAAGTGCGCTAAAATGATGCTTGGCTCGGCGCCGGACGGTGACATCAAAGTAAAGCGCCCCGCGTGACCAAAACGCGGCAAATCAAAAGTACCGCGCGTCACATCCGGCGCGCCGCACCAAATCGACGCCAGCGTCCCCGCGCGTCACATGACTGTGGCGCAACCAATCAGAGCGCCATCAGTCATGTGACCTGAGCGATCCCAAGTCGGCATCCAGTATCATCCCTACAGCGCATCAGTGACAGCGCAACCAAGGCGCCCAATAGCCACGTCACATCTTCAACAAAAGAAGACGTGGGTGTCTGCACAAAAGGGGAAGTCTATGGAGCGAGGTCTCCGCCATCCAGGAGCATATCTACAGGATGGCAGGAGACGGATACCAAGGGAAGCCTCCCTCGCTGTCATAGGACAAATTTTAGAAGGATAAATTAAGTTAAATTAAACACAGATAAACCTTGATATAGAAAAAATAAATAAAGAAAAATAGAAAAATAGAGAGAAAATACAGCCTATAAAGATAGTTGGTACAACTCTAATATTTTAATATTTTTATGGAGGGTGAGGAAGTAGGGGGCCTCCCCAGGGGTATCTCCCAACTTCTCCAACCAATTGGTAGGAAGAAGGGGATTAAAGGAATAAAATCACCACTGCCGAGAGAAAGAGAAAATTACCCGTGGTGCGTGATCCGCCCCAGGGCAAAGCACCTCAGTGCTTCTCTTCCCCGGCAGTGGATGGTGAAGCCATCCCCTGAAGGGAGAAGAACCCAAGAATGCCGTGAGCCAAAGGGATAGGTCTCAACAAGCCACCCACCCTGGGATGGTGCTCACCACATCTCCCCGATGGAGGTCCACATAAGGTATATTAGAAAAGCAATGCTGTATCTGGCTATGAATAGATCAAGAATAGAAAAAATAATTATAAATAATTAGCATACTGTACATACCAAAATATATTTCACTATGTACAATCATATAATATTAACATACAATAATACAATAATTTTACAAAAAATCCTACTTGTGTACATCTCCACTGACACCTTAAGAAATTCTGTGCCCGTACAGGGAGGGGGAAAGAGAGGGAAGGGAGGGAAAGGAGAAGGGAAGAATTCACATCACAACAAAACGGAGGATAGAGTGCGTAAGAGAAAAGACTTCCCACTGAAATATCGGCTCGGTCCTTAATTGAATTGGGTCCTTAGGAGTGGTGAGTAAATTTAAGGTTTTATATTTTATATTTTATCCTTTGTCCTGCTCTAATTTGCTTGACAAATGACCTTGTAGTGATTTCCATTTATTTATATATTTCCCCTTAGCTGGGTTTTTCTGTGATCCTTTTTGGCTGCTGATCCAAATGGTGATCTTTTATCATCCCACCACCCTCCATGGTTTTGGAGCCCCCCCCTGATTCTTGGAGGAGTCCCACGAGTGTTGTGAGTCGTCATTTGGTTTGTGCCCCTACTCGGTTTTGGTGCACCTACACCCCCAGGGTTTACCAGGGTGCTCCTGATCTGGAAAGAGGTCAGTTCCTTTTTTCTTCTTTTGGTCTGTGAGCTTCCATGAATTCCCTTCTGTCCACATCTTGCGATGCTGTGCCTGATTGTGAAAGTTGTTGGTATTATGTATATATATTTTCTCACTTTTTTAGGAAAAAACCATACTGCCTACCTTCCCTGAAGAAGAATTTAAAAGTATTATTCGAAACGCGTTGGAAATGACCATCTATACCCTTAGCCTTTTCCTGGGGTCTACGATGATCTTTGGCAGTATTATTGTTTCTATCTTGTCTCCAATTTGATTTGTATACTAATATGTCATTGTGAATGAATTTTCTAAAGTCTTATAATATTTGTAATAAATTTATATATTTGTATGACCTAGTTGTCATTACCATTTATGGTTGCCCAAAAAGTCCCACCTCCTTAGAGGTATTCATGCTTTCCGTTTAATTTTGGGATGTTGGCAACAACATGCCTCTATACATGAGCTAAATCTTTTTTCATAATTTTAGGGTGGATAACACACCCATATACCTCGCCCAAGCTCATGTCTCTTGGCATGGATTCTACTTTATTAACTATAACATTTTCTTTATACTCTGGTCTATATACTTTCCCGGACTCTATTGGGTTTTCCCAGGAGAACAGGTTCCAGAGTTTATATAAACTGTTGTTACCTATTTATTTTTCTCTTCGGAGGATTAGGAACTACAGCTTTTTCTTTTTTGTTTAATCATTTCCTGTTTTGAACTCTCTTTAATTTTTCTGTGTCCACCTACTAGGAGGGCTATCTGTGGAGGAATTCACACATCATGGGGGACCTCAAGGGTGGTGAGTGGGAGGAGCTAATGTCTAAAATAGAAAAAAACTATCAAGGTAAGGAGCAACTTACATCTGACCTGGCATCCCTATTTTTCAATCTGACCAAAGTTTTAGAGAAAAAAGCGGCTCTACACTGGCATATACAATCTATGGAAAGATACATCAGTGAGCATATTAATCCAATAGGATTACGCATCCAAATCTTTCCCATTCTGGACACAATCAGTAAAGAACTGAAAAATAATTGGGAGGCCAGACTAGATGAGTGCTCCAAAAACCTTATGCAGTTACTACAAAATGAGTATCGTCAACAACTCCAATTATTAGATAAGGAGATTGAGGCACTCTACACCAAACTTACTCCATTGAAAGTTTTAGATGAATATACTAATCTTGAACAGAAATTAAAAGATCACTTGGAATCCTTCAGTAAGAGTATACTAATAAAAAAGGAGAAAAAATATTGGAGGGATAAGAATGCCTTCCGTGAAGGGAGGGCCTATAAATGGGACAATATCAAGAGATTTAGAAATAAGAATCAAAATAATCCCAAAAATCCCAAAATTGATAGGGATGGGAGAAATAAGGACTATTCCTCCGATACTCCCTCCAACTCCTCCTCCTCCGTGTCCTCTAATACAGGGCGTGGAGCAACAAAAAGAAAAGGATCTTCCTACAAATCTAATGTGGAGGGTGAGGTGAAACAGGCCAACAAAAAGGCTGCTACAGCCTCACAATCTTCTTTGCCATCAACTTCCAGTAATCGCAAATTAGGGACATCCCTAAATGAAATAATCAATGGAGATGTAAATGATCCTCCATCAAATAGGAGTAGATTATTCCCAAAAAAAGAGAGTGGAGCCATTCCCAAAGTACAACGTACAATATTGGACAATTTTTTGGACAAGAGGGGGATGTTGGTGACATCCCCCAACCCGACATCAATAAATACCCCTCCTGTCTCCCTAATAGGAAGTCAGGAGGTGGTCTCAACATCATCAATCTGTCCTCCCATATCCTCACACCCATAGAACATGAAGTTCTGTCATTGGGACTTTCTTTTTGTCCCAATAGTTGCATGGATACATTTGATGCTGTAAAGGACATACACCTATTTGCCCATAGGCTCTTCTACAAAAGCCTATATGCGAAACATGTGGATCCCACCCAAGATATAGCCCCTAACCTCAAGGCTGCAGATTTTAAAGCCTTGAGGGACTTAAATCTCCTACTTCAGGAGAATGCAACATTGGATGGAGCCTGGGATAATGAAACCTTTGAGGAAATGGAAAATGAGGACAACAATACAAATGAAAATAAAGACGTAATTTGTAGATTTAAACGGAAGTCTAACAAATTTCCCTTTCTTAATCAAAACCCAGCCATTTCCCTCTTTGTCAGACAAACCTCAAAGGAACTTGAGGCTATGAAAAAGGACAATGTCCACAAAAACTTAAATTCTGAACAAAAACTAGCATTGAAAACCCTGAGGAATCTCTCAGATGTCACTATCAAGGCTTCTGACAAAGGGGGAAATGTGGTGTTGATGGACAATAATAATTATGAGAAGATGTGTCTCAAAATTTTGAACAATAAACAATGTTATCGTAAAATCACCTCAGCTCAAGTTGATACTTTTAGTAAAGATTTTTATGACCTCGTTGATGACTTTTTCCATCGGGGGGTCATAATGAAAGATCTCTGGGATTTTGTACGAATACAACATCCCAGACAACCCACTTTCTACGCCTTGCCGAAGGTCCACAAGAGTATGGTGGACCCTCCAGGGAGACCTATAATCTCCGGCAATGGTTCAATCTCGGAGGGTGTCAGCGAGGTCATCGACCAATATCTTAGACCACATGTCCTCAATTTACCATCTTATACGAAAGACACTATTCATCTTTTACAGATGCTTGAGGACATGACGGTACCAATTGATGCCATTTTGGTCTCCGTCGATGTTGAGACTCTGTACAATAGCATCCCTCACCAATCTGGATTGGATGCTGTTGAGCAGGTTCTAAGGCAACGACCCACAACTGATTGGAAGTTTAACACCTTCATCCTTACTATGTTGGATTTCATTTTACATCATAACACCTTTCTCTTCTAGGGCTCCCACTACCTCCAGGTACAGGGTGTGGCTATGGGGACGTGCTGTGCGCCTACCTATGCCAACCTGTACCTGGGGGAGTGGGAGCGGGATTTCCTCCTGGGAGAGAATGCCTCTATGTGCGCTGCCCATATTCTAATTTGGCAGCGCTACATAGATGACATCTTCATCATTTGGAATGGACCGGAAGATGGCTTGACTGAACTTCTGAGACTTATGAACATCAACAAATTTAATTTGTTCTTCACAATGTCTCATAGTTGTTCGGAGATTAGCTTTCTGGACATCAGCATTAGAAAGGACCTAGATGGTAGGATCAATTCAACACTCTTCAGGAAAGAAACGGCCGGCAATACCATATTACATGCCGGCAGTTTTCATCCTGAACCTCTCAAGAGATCAATACCCTTCAGTCAATTTCTCCGAATTAGGAGAAACTGCTCTCTGGAAAATGACTTCCATGAACAGTGCAATGCACTTTCCCGCCGTCTATCTTTGAGGGGATACACAAAAACTTGCCTCCGCAAGGCATTTAACAAAGTAAAAGCCTTGGATAGAAGAAATCTGATTTTCAAAACCAAATCTCAGAAGGTTAAACCTGAAGAGAATAACTCAAGAATCATTCTAAAATTCTCCAATGAACATACGAGAATGAGAAAAATAATAACAAAATTCTGGCCTATACTTACTGAGGATCCTATCCTCAAAAATCTACTTTTGGATAGACCCCAACTCACTTTTCGGCGTGCCGATTCACTGGGGACCATGTTGGTCCAAAGTGAATATAGGGGAAATTCTGCAAAAGATCCCTGTAAGACATATGGAACTTTTCCATGCGGACACTGTGCACAATGTGAGGTCATTGGTAGAAGGACCACATTGGCTCTCCCCAATGGGGAGATTTTTTCACTCAAACATTATGCGAATTGTACCACACGTGGGGTAGTTTACCTCATGCAATGCCAATGCGACTCATTTTATGTGGGCAAGACCAAACAACCTTTTTATAAAAGAGTAGAAAAACATATGCAGTCCATGCGAATTGGCAACCTATACTTACCTCTTGGAAGACACGTTGCCAAGAAACATGGATACCATATGCCAAAGGTTAATTTCACGGTCCTGGACAGAATACATATCCCCCTACGTGGGGGGGATTGGAATAAGGTGCTACTCCAGCGTGAGATGCGCTGGATTAGGCGCCTTAGGGCAACATCATGTCCAGGACTGAACGAAATGGAGAGCTTCAGGCCTTTCTTGGAGGGTTTTAGTTCGGGAAAAACAGATTGAATGTATCCCCTTTCTTATTAACTCATTCCTCTTTTTCTTTTCTCTTACGCACTCTATCCTCCGTTTTGTTGTGATGTGAATTCTTCCCTTCTCCTTTCCCTCCCTTCCCTCTCTTTCCCCCTCCCTGTACGGGCACAGAATTTCTTAAGGTGTCAGTGGAGATGTACACAAGTAGGATTTTTTGTAAAATTATTGTATTATTGTATGTTAATATTATATGATTGTACATAGTGAAATATATTTTGGTATGTACAGTATGCTAATTATTTATAATTATTTTTTCTATTCTTGATCTATTCATAGCCAGATACAGCATTGCTTTTCTAATATACCTTATGTGGACCTCCATCGGGGAGATGTGGTGAGCACCATCCCAGGGTGGGTGGCTTGTTGAGACCTATCCCTTTGGCTCACGGCATTCTTGGGTTCTTCTCCCTTCAGGGGATGGCTTCACCATCCACTGCCGGGGAAGAGAAGCACTAAGGTGCTTTGCCCTGGGGCGGATCACGCACCACGGGTAATTTTCTCTTTCTCTCGGCAGTGGTGATTTTATTCCTTTAATCCCCTTCTTCCTACCAATTGGTTGGAGAAGTTGGGAGATACCCCTGGGGAGGCCCCCTACTTCCTCACGCTCCATAAAAATATTAAAATATTAGAGTTGTACCAACTATCTTTATAGGCTGTATTTTCTCTCTATTTTTCTATTTTTCTTTATTTATTTTTTCTATATCAAGGTTTATCTGTGTTTAATTTAACTTAATTTTTCCTTCTAAAATTTGTCCTATGACAGCGAGGGAGGCTTCCCTTGGTATCCGTCTCCTGCCATCCTGTAGATACGCTCCTGGATGGCGGAGACCTCGCTCCATAGACTTCCCCTTTTGTGCAGACACCCACGTCTTCTTTTGTTGAAGATGTGACGTGGCTATTGGGCGCCTTGGTTGCGCTGTCACTGATGCGCTGTAGGGATGATACTGGATGCCGACTTGGGATCGCTCAGGTCACATGACTGATGGCGCTCATGTGACGCGCGGGGACGCTGGCGTCGATTTGGTGCGGCGCGCCGGATGTGACGCGCGGTACTTTTGATTTGCCGCGTTTTGGTCACGCGGGGCGCTTTACTTTGATGTCACCGTCCGGCGCCGAGCCAAGCATCATTTTAGCGCACTTTATACATCTGTTTTGACTCATTGAGATGAGTGTTAAGACTCCTCCATTGAGGACATTCACCATATGGAAAAGGGGAGGTTCAGCCACACCTGGGGCCAATTAGTACTCTCCAGGTGAGTATAAAAGGAAGTCAGGGGGATAATCTCAGCATTCATTTTCCTCCCATCTCCTGTTGGAGTGGGAGGTTATTTTGGTATCTAGTTACATTTTGATATTTGGACTTCCCACTGAAATATCGGCTCGGTCCTTAATTGAATTGGGTCCTTAGGAGTGGTGAGTAAATTTAAGGTTTTATATTTTATATTTTATCCTTTGTCCTGCTCTAATTTGCTTGACAAATGACCTTGTAGTGATTTCCATTTATTTATATATTTCCCCTTAGCTGGGTTTTTCTGTGATCCTTTTTGGCTGCTGATCCAAATGGTGATCTTTTATCATCCCACCACCCTCCATGGTTTTGGAGCCCCCCCCTGATTCTTGGAGGAGTCCCACGAGTGTTGTGAGTCGTCATTTGGTTTGTGCCCCTACTCGGTTTTGGTGCACCTACACCCCCAGGGTTTACCAGGGTGCTCCTGATCTGGAAAGAGGTCAGTTCCTTTTTTTTTCTTCTTTTGGTCTGTGAGCTTCCATGAATTCCCTTCTGTCCACATCTTGCGATGCTGTGCCTGATTGTGAAAGTTGTTGGTATTATGTATATATATTTTCTCACTTTTTTAGGAAAAAACCATACTGCCTACCTTCCCTGAAGAAGAATTTAGAAGTATTATTCGAAACGCGTTGGAAATGACCATCTATACCCTTAACCTTGTCCTGGGGTCTACGATGATCTTTGGCAGTATTATTGTTTATATCTTGTCTCCAATTTGATTTGTATACTAATATGTCATTGTGAATGAATTTTCTAAAGTCTTATAATATTTGTAATAAATTTATATATTTTTATGACCTAGTTGTCATTACCATTTATGGTTGCCCAAAAAGTCCCACCTCCTTAGAGGTATTCATGCTTTCCAAATATTAGCAACCCTATCACCAAACACTCACTTACCCTCTGGGACAAGATCAAGGTAAAGAAAAACCTACAATCTCCACATTGCCCTCTGCTTTTTTTTTATTAAAAACCCAGATTTCTACCCCGCCTGGGTCTTCCCTAACACATTCAAAGAATAGATAAAGAGAAACTGTACTCAAAAGTTCCAGTTTTTTAACTCCAACTCCATTGTCCCCTTCCCGTCACTGTGATTCACATGGTATACCACATGGTGAACTTTTTAGATACCTGCAAATAAAAAATTTCTTTCTCCCACCAGTAAATACACCAATTTCACCCATCATATACTCCGGTTTTGAAAACATATGTAAGGACAATCCACACGCCAGAAGTGTGATTTCCACCCTATACGCCCAGCTGCAAACACAATCTGACTCTTGGAAACTACCATATGTTAGTAAATGGGAGGAGGACCTTGGTGCAGAATTGAGCCCCGCAGAATTGAATCAAATTTGGCTCAATACCAAAACTGCTTCAATTAATGTATCAGCCTCTGAGACAAACTATAAAGTGCTTTCAAGATGGTACTTGGTGCCGGCAAAAATAGCTAAATTTTCACAAAATCATTCAGACCTGTGTTTTAGAGGCTGTACAGAGAGCGGAACATACTTTCACACTTGGTGGTCATGTCCAAAAGCCCAATCATTTTGGTCCGAAATTTTTCAAATAGCACATACTTTAACTAATAAAAAAATACCATTAGACCCCAAACTGGCATTGCTCAACCTAAAACCCAGTATCTTGTCGCATATACAATTTAACCTGATTAAGCAGCTTCTTACGGCAGCAAAGCAGACCATAGCGAAGGCATGGAAAACCTCGAGCATTCCAGTGAATGAAACAATCAACAGAATGAGTAACGCGATGTTATATGCCAAAATGACGGCAATAGAAAATGACATGATCACCAGGTTGGAACAAATTTGGACGCCCTGGATTACATACACAACACTAAAAGCTTTTAATAAAGATGTATTATTGCCATGGTAGCCCACCCATCGAAACGGCAATTGAACCATCTTGGCGGTTGATGGGATTTCCCGGTCCGGTCCTGCAGACACCCCTCCCCCAATCCCCTTCCTTCATGCTTTATTTCTCTTTTCTTTTTCTTTTTTTTTTATTTTATTCTTGATGTTACAATTTTTACTCTATTAACCACTTAAGACCCGGACCAATACGCTGGTAAATGACCCAAGGTGTTTTTGCGATTCGGCACTGCGTCGCTTTAACAGACAATTGCGCGGTCGTGCGACGTGGCTCCTAAACAAAATTTGCGTCCTTTTCTTCCCACAAATAGAGCTTTCTTTTGGTGGTATTTGATCACCTCTGCGATTTTTATTTTTTGCGCTATATACAAAAATAGAGCGACATTTTTGAAAAAAAAACACTATTTTTTACTTTTTGTTAAAAAAAAATCAAATAAACTAAATTTTAGTCAAACATTTAGGCCAAAATTTATTTAGCCACATGTCTTTAGTAAAAAAAAAAAAATCGCAATAAAAAAAAAATAGCTACCTAGCGGGAACAGCGACACTAATACAGCGATCAGAAAAATGATCGCTTAGTGACGCTGGCAATAGGGAGTGAAAGGGTTAACTAGGGCGGTGATCAGGGGGTTAAAACTTTATTAGGGGGGGTGGGGGGGCTATCCTGAACCTAACACTAACTGTTTTTTACAGTGCCTGTCACACTGACACTAAATGCAGTGATTAAATCACTGCATTCAGTAACACTGTGACAGGGGGGTGGGGGGGGGCGATCACAAGGGGTTAATATGCCTATGTGAGTGTGTGTCAGTGTTGTGTTGGTGCACACTTACTTGGCATGTCTTCTCTCATCAGCAGCGCTGGGAAACAGCGCTGCGATGAGAGAAATGATCATTTCCTCCTTCCTGTGTAAACACAGGAGGAGGAAGTGACAGGCTGGGAGCGCGCTCCCATTGGCTGGGAGCGATCGCGGGGGGGGCGGAAAACACGGACATCCGCCCGCAGATCCCGGATCGCTCCCAGAGGTAGGGAGACCCCCGCACGCCGCGGAGGGGGTCCCAATGGGACCCCCGAACCGCACTCAGGCGGGGACGTAAATTTACGCCCTTGTGCCTGTACGAGCCATTCTGTGGCCGTATATGTGCGTGCGGGGGTCCTTAAGTGGTTAAGGAGTTTTTATTTTTCTTGTAAGTTGGTATGAACTGTTAGTAACTCATGGGCAGATATTTTATATAGATGCCTCAGTTAACTTTATCGTATAATCTACTAGACATTAAGGTACGAACTGAACATAAAAGGAAACATCTCCTTTGATCCGTTCATTACTTCACTGTACCAATCTTATATGGCAAAACTGTAAAGTACGCCCTAACGGTTTTCACAAGAGGAATGTTATTTCATGTTAGAACTCCTCTCAACACTGCTAAGTTTCTTTATTTCTACAATTGCATATTTGTACTCTTTGTTTTTCTTTTGTTTAATATTCCTTATATTTTTTGTATACCGCCTATTTCATATTCCAATAAAGATATATTTGACAAGGAAAAAAAAAAAAAAAAAGAATAATGCCTTGCAGCACTGAGGTGCCAGGATCACTGAACAGTAGGGGGTACACAAACCGATCGGTGTGCCTGGACACACACAGCTATTCATTAGGCAATTGGTAACAAATAGCCACGTAAAAACTGACAGAGAGGAAACTCTAGGAGAAAATAGGATTGACTGGTGACACGGAAGGAAACAGGTATGAACTACATTTGGGGACAGACAGATATCTAGGGACATTAGCATACCTTAGCCTAAGGCAATGCAACCTTGTAGAGGCAAGCATAACAGCGGGGGAGTTTAAGCAGTCCTAAACACTAGTCTGGCCAAAGTAGCATCAGACTTTTACATTTTAGGCCGCGTACACACGATCGAACATGTCCCACAGACCAAAAGATCCCTTCAGACATGTCCGATGAAAACGGTCCGTCGGACCCGTTTCATCGGACATGTCTGATCGTGTGTACGCGGCCTCAGAGCTATGAAACTACACGTGTCAGCATGGCTGATCTTCAGTAATAAAAAAAACAGATATGCCATGGATCTATGGCCGATCCATTTCAGACTCTGGAGAATACCCCAAAACCCTTTTACCACTAAGTGTAGTACTCCTGAACGCTTCTTAGCCTAATATATGTGTTAGAGCGCCAATTATCCCCTGCAGTTTTACACAACTTTTCATTTAAAAAAATGAATACGTGGAATTCAGTTAGTTTGTTCCGCTATTTAGTTGATCAGAACATGCAAACCACACTAGGTGGTCCAAAAAAAAATAGCCAGATGGACAACTAGACGCTCCAACTAAACAATGGTGATGAAAAACTAAAAACATTGTGAAACCCGACCGACCGACCAACATAAAGTTGTCTATGGAGGCTATGATTTCCTCTTATTCTGAAAGCCTGAAAACCCAGGTATCGAATCTGAGGGATAAAACACAAAATAAAAGTAATAAACATTCAATTTTTTTTTTTACCTGGAAACAATGGTTATATACCTGTAACAAGACATTAGCATATGAAACGCAAATATACATTACATAAACTGTGCACTTTTTAAAATACCAAAAATTGTTGAGCTCAACTTTTCATTAATATGTATTACAATACATACTAATGCCACGTCGATTTTATTTTTTATTTTTTTTATTATATACCAATAATTCTCCCCCCCCCCCAAAAATGTATTCACCATGGTTAAAAATGAGCAGCTCAAAACACATTTTTTATAAGTCCCCCCTTTGTCTTGCAAGACAGTTATACTTCACCATACTGAGCACATTGAAAAACTTCAAAAACTGTTTCTTCTATGGAAACAAAGATTACACATACATATAAACATACATTATTAGGAGGCATTTTACTTTTGTTTTACAGTTCAATCAGCTCACTCAATTTGCATGACAATACAGCTGTTCACACATTCTCACAGACCTGGAAAGAAGGGGGTTCAGCAGCTGAGAACACACGTCACACCACATACCATATATTGCCCATCCCCCCCCACACATTCACACACTCAGCTAAGTCAAATATGAGCATGGTGTCCTCGTCCTCCGGGGGAGAGAATGGTGTCCTCGTCCTCCGGGGAAGAGAGTGGTGTTCTAGTCCCCCGGGGAAGAGAGTGGCGTCCCCGTCCCCCGGGGGAGAGAATGGCGTCCCCGTCCCCCGGGGGAGAGAATGGCGTCCCCGTCCTCCGGGGGAGAGAATGGCGTCCTCGTCCTCCGGGGGAGAGAATGGCGTCCTCGTCCTCCGGGGGAGAGAATGGCGTCCTCGTCCTCCGGGGGAGAGAATGGCGTCCTAGTCCTCCGGGGGAGAGAATGGCGTCCTCGTCCTCCGGGGGAGAGAATGGCGTCCTCGTCCTCCGGGGGAGAGAATGGCGTCCTCGTCCTCCGGGGGAGAGAATGGCGTCCTCGTCCTCGTCCCCCGGGGGAGAGAGTGGTGTCCCCTACCTCTGGGGAGAGAAGGGTGTCCTCATCGTCAGGGGAGAAGGATGTCACCCTCTCATCCTCCATCCACCCAAGGATCAGCTCTTCCAATTTTGGCCAACACTGGGGCCCATCTCCTTCTCCTTCAATCAGCCAGGGGCCCACTCCTTCTCTGCCAACCACCCAGGTTCTCTCTACTTCTCCCCTGGCCACCCAGGGCCCCACTTCTTCACTAAATGGCCACCCAGGGGCCCTCTCCTCCTCCCTTCAAACACCAAGGTGCCCTCTCCTTCCACGGACACCCAGGGGCCCTCTCCTCCTCCAAACACCCAGGTGCCATGTACAAGTCTCCAGTGTGAGGGCTATAGGTAAACTCGCACTTAGCTTCTTTGGCCTGATTGGAGGAAAAGCAGCAGGGGCGATCCAGACCCCAGCATTTGACATGGATCAAAGACCAGTGGTGGCCCCTGCATGGTTGCATGGTGGGCCCACCATGCATGGGCACCGCCCCATCACCTCTGCCGCCCTCCCTATTCATGTGCCTGGCCCCTTTCAGGATGCTGGACACATAAAATACTATGGCGGGGATAGGCGGGGGTGTGTTTTTTGAAGCATGTGATTAGAGCCAGAGGCTATATTCACACTAAAGTTCCTCCTTGCTAATCAGCAAGCAGGTCAGTAAAACCTGTCTCCCGATTGGCCAAAGCTTTAGGCGATTCTATTGGATGCCTAACACTTTGGCGGAAAAGGAGACATGGTGGAGGAAGTCTGAGTAGCCGAGCGGACACAGGAGCCACAGCCACCGCTACAGAAGAGGGGGAGGAAGTCCTGTCATTCAGTAAGTGTCACCAGACCAGCTGCACGCATGCGGGGGGGGGGTGACAGCCGGGGAATGCGCCTATCTGCATTTGATCGGCAGAAGTGGCTGCATATGGTGGGCACAAGTGGCTCCATTTGATTGGCACAAGTGGCTGCATATGACGGGCACAAATGGCTGCATATGGTGGGTATACAGGCTGCATATGACGGGCCCAAGTGGCTGCATATGGTGGGCACACAGGCTGCGTATGACGGGCACAAGTGGCTGAAAATAGTGGGCACAATTGCTGCGTATGACGGGCACAAGTGACTACATATGGTGGGCACACTGGCTGAGTATGACGGGCACAAGTGTCTGAAAATGGTGGGCACAATTGCTGCATATGACGGACACAATTGCTGCATATGGTGGGCACACTGGCTGCGTATGACGGGCACAAGTGGCTGCAAATGGTGGGCACAATTGCTGCGTATGATGGCAGAAGTGGCTGCATATGGTGGGCACACTGGCTGCATATGACGGGCACAAGTGGTTGCAAATGGTGGGCACAATTGCTGCCTATGATGGGCACAAGTGGCTGCAAATGGTGGGCACACTGGCTGCGTATGATTGTGCCTGCATATGGTGGGCACACTGGCTGCATATGACGGGCACAAGTGACTGCAAATGGTGAGCACAATTGCTGCGTATGACGGGCACAAGTGGCTGCATATGGTGGGCACACTGGCTGCGTATGATGGGCACAAGTGGCTGCGAATGACGGGCACAATTGTTGCGTATGATGGGCACAAGTGGCTGCGTATGGTGGGCACACTGGCTGCTTATGACAGGCACAAGTGGCTGCAAATGGTGGGAACAATTGCTGCGTATGACGGGCACAAGTGGCTGCATATGGTGGGCACACTGGCTGCGTTTGACAGGCTCAAGTGGCTGCAAATGGTGGGCACAGTTGCTGCGTATGACGGGCACAAGTGGCTGCATATGGTGGGCACACTGGCTGCGTATGTGTTATACCTGACGGGTTCCACATGTACTGGCACTTTAAGGCTGGCTCCACCCAGCAGTGATGACAAGGGTCAAGGGGCATAGTAGCCATCTTAGAGAGAGAACACATGTAGGAAGCAGAGATATGTACTGCCCTGAGATGCATGTTGCAGTCAGGGCCGGCGCAACCACCATCACAGATCACAGCAGGAAAATGTCATTAATCGGGACATTAAGTGAGTTTGATGGAGAACAGACATCCTGGAGTTCCTGGGTTGAGAGGCTGGAACAGTATTTCAGTGCAAATGACATCCCAGACAACAGGCAAGTAGCAGTATTTCTGACAGTGGTTGGGGCCAAAACATATGACACTCTTAGGGATCTGCTTTCCCCTGTAAAACCAACAGCTAAGACATTGGCAGAGCTGCTGACACTGCTAGAGGATCACTTCCAGCCCAAACCACTAGAGATTGCAGAAAGATTTTGCTTCTATCAGCGGCAGCAGCAGACAGATGAAGAGATTAAAGCTTATGTGCTCGCCCTTCGCTGACCAGCCTCTACCTGTTCTTTTGGGGACTACCTACCTACTGCACTGAGAGATAAGTTTGTCATGGGACTAAATTGTGAGTCGACACAAAAGAGACTGTTAACAGAGAAGACCTTACCCTTACAAAGGCAATTGAGATAGCTTCAGTGATGGAAATGGCTGTGAAATATACAGAGGAATTGAACCCCCAGAGCAGAAGGGAAGAGGTGAAGCAGGAAGTTTTCAGAACAGCAGTTAAGCCAACTGCCGCAAACTGGAAATACAGACCCCCACCAAGCCAGGAGTCAGCTTGCTATCGTTGTGCGAATACAGACCATGACCACAAAGTCTGCCGGTTTTAGGATCAGACCTGTCATAATTGCGGTAGGACCGGCCATCTGAAACGAGTTTGCCGTAGCAAGAAGGTGCGAGATAAACAACCTCTGAACCCCAAGACAAAGACATATATGGTGATATACATCGTCATCTAAGTCAGAGGAGGAGGAAGTGCTCCACAGATTAGACATACATCATATGCATTCAGCACCCTCCGCAATGACTGTAGATGTAACCGTTGAGGGAAAGAAACTCAAGATGGATGTAGACACAGGAGCAGCAGTTTCAGTTATCACCCAGAAACAATGCAGACAACTTCAGACCTGAAAAACTGCCCAACACCAATCAAACTGCAGACATACTCAAAGCAGATACTCCACCCACTGGGTTACGCCAAAGTAAAGGTATTGTACAAGGGTCAGACAAAGAGACTGCCATTATATATCCTGGAAAATGGGGGACCCCCTCTCTTTGGGACAGACTGGATTGCTCACTTTGGTATGCCAGACATTGCCATAAGTCCCTGTAACACTGTCACAATTCCATTAGGAGATAATGAGGGATGGGGGGTGTCCCTGAAGCAGCGATTCCCAAAGATTTTTGATGACCAGTTGGGAAAAATAAAGCATGACTGTGTGAAGCTGAAACCCAACGCTCAGCCTAAGTTCTTCAAAGCTCGGACAGTACCTTTCGCACTCCGAGCAGGTGTGGAAGCAGAACTAAGTTGGCTGGAGGAACAAGGTGTCATCTCAAAGGTAGAGCACAGCGAGTGGGCATCACCAGTTGTACCGGAAAAGAAAGCAAATGAGGACTTACGCATTTGTGGCGATTTCCGCATGGCACTGAACTCCCAACTGAAAATAGACCAGTATCCCCTACCCAGAGTAGATGACATTTTTGTCTCCCTTGCAGGGGGTCAAAAGTTCACCAAGCATATTTACAGTTTGGAGCCATCCTTCTTCCCACAAGTTTCTGGCCATCAACACCCACAAGGGACTGTATGAATACAATCGGATGGTGTTTGGAGTAGCCTCCGCCCCAGCCATTTGGCAATGAAAAATGGACGAGATCCGGGTCCTCCTCTCGCACCGCCCGCCCGCTTGTTCCTTTGCGCGCTCCCCGAGTAGCAAGGGGGGGCCATCCATCCACCCACCCACTTCTCCGGGTGCGTGCCGGCAGCATCTGCAGGGCCGCCCGCTCATCCACCCACCCACTCCCTCTCCCGGGCTCACGCTGTTACATCATCCTTCCGCGTCTCCCAGGCTACGCTGGTAGCACGGGGGGGGGGGGGGGTGTTCACCTCCACGGCGGCAGGGGTCTCACTGTGGTGGCATGGGGGGCTGCCCACCTGCATCTCTGGGGTCTTCCCAGCGGCATGGGGGCAGGGGCTGTCCTCATATTTCATGCATGGGTCTTACTGGCAGCTGGGGGTGTGTCCGCCATTTTGTCCAGGGGTCACACGCTGGCTACTTGGGGGGGGGGCCCTGCCCTCCCGCATCTCTGGGGTCATGCTAGCTGCATTGGGGGGGTGGGCTGTCCACCTATTTTACTCAGGTCAGGGGAGTTTCTGCCCCTGCGTTTGTGTCATAGCGTTTCTGCCCCATGGTTTTTTGTCATAGCGTTTCTGCCCCATGGTTTTCTGTCATAGCGTTTCTGCCCCATGGTTTTCTGTCATAGCGTTTCTGCCCCATGGTTTTCTGTCATAGCGTTTCCGCCCCATGGTTTTTCGTCATAGCGTTTCTGTCCCCAGGTTTTTCCGTCATAGCGTTTCTGTCCCCAGGTTTTTCCGTCATAGCGTTTCTGTCCCCAGGTTTTTCCGTCATAGCGTTCTGCCGCCACGTTTTTCTGTCTTATTTCGGCCTCAGCGTGTCAGGCGCAGTGTTTTGTCTCTCACAATTCTGCCCCAGGTTCCGTCATTGCATTTGGCCATAGCTTTCAGTATCATGCGTTTCTGCCCCAGGGTTTCTGGCATAGTGGTTCGGCCCACACTATTTCCATCATAGTTTTGTCATCACATGTTGCCTCAGCGTTTCAGGCTCAGCGTTCTTGCATACCATTTCTGCCCCAGGTTTCTGTCATACTTTGTCTTAGCGTTCAGGCTCTGAGTTTCTCTCATACCATTTCGGCCCCAGGTTTCTGTCATTACGTGTTGCCTCAGCGTTTCAGGCTCTGCGTTTCTCTCATGCTTTTCTACCCCCGGTTTCTGTCATTACAGGATGCCTCAGCGTTTCAGGCTCAGCGTTAGTCTCAAACGTTTCTGCACCAGGTTTCCGGTCATTACATGTTGCCTCAGCGTTTCAGGCTCAACGTTTCTCACAGACCATTTCTGCCCAGGTTTCTGTCATCACTTTTGTCATAGCATTTCAGTCTCAGCATTCTGCTGCCCCCACGATTTCTGTTGTAGCGTTGCTGCCCCCACGTTTTCTGTCGTAGTGTGTGTGTGTGTCATGGTGTTGTCTTCTTTGTGGTTACCATGTCTCATTGTACTTGTCCACGTTGCTCCGGGGTCGTTTAGCTAGTGCTCACATCTCAGGATCTGTCACGTCTACAGATTCTTACAGGCTGAGGTTTCGTTTTTTAATGATTGTTGCCCACAATCTTCTCGCCTGTTTTACATATGCCATACATTGCACGTTCATTTACACCTATACGATTACCCACCACAGTCCGGGGGTACACTAGCCCTAAGTGTTCAGTTAAATTGCCTGTCTCTGCGCTACAGGTTTCTCGGGCTCACGTGCCAATCACATTGGGGGGGGGGGGGGGGTGGCCTGTCATCAGGGTCATTTACGCGCTGCGGTCTTGATGTTTCTGCTCATTTTCTCATATACAGGGAGTGCAGAATTATTAGGCAAGTTGTATTTTTGAGGATTCATTTTATTATTGAACAACAACCATGTTCTCAATGAACCCAAAAAACTCATTAATATCAAAGCTGAATATTTTTGGAAGTAGTTTTTAGTTTTAGCTATTTTAGGGGGATATCTGTGTGTGCAGGTGACTATTACTGTGCATAATTATTAGGCAACTTAACAAAACACAAATATATATCCATTCAATTATTTTTTTTTACCAGTGAAACCAATATAACATGTCAACATTCACAAATATACATTTCTGACATTCAAAAACAAAACAAAAACAAATCAGTGACCAATATAGCCACCTTTCTTTGCAAGGACACTCAAAAGCCTGCCATCCATGGATTCTGTCAGTGTTTTGATCTGTTCACCATCAACATTGCGTGCAGCAGCAACCACAGCCTCCCAGACACTGTTCAGAGAGGTGTACTCTTTTCCCTCCCTGTAAATCTCACATTTGATGATGGACCACAGGTTCTCAATGGGGTTCAGATCAGGTGAACAAGGAGGCCATGTCATTAGTTTTTCTCCTTTTATACCCTTTCTTGCCAGCCACGCTGTGGAGTACTTGGACGCGTGTGATGGAGCATTGTCCTGCATGAAAATCATGTTTTTCTTGAAGGATGCAGACTTCTTCCTGTACCACTGCTTGAAGAAGGTGTCTTTCAGAAACTGGCAGTAGGACTGGGAGTTGAGCTTGACTCCATCCTCAACCCGAAAAGGCCCCACAAGCTCATCTTTGATGATACCAGCCCAAATCAGTACTCCACCTCCACCTTGCTGGCGTCTGAGTTGGACTGGAGCTCTCTGCCCTTTACCAATCCAGCCACGGGCCCATCCATCTGGCCCATCAAGACTCACTCTCATTTCATCAGTCCATAAAACCTTAGAAAAATCAGTCTTGAGATATTTCTTGGCCCAGTCTTGACGTTTCAGCTTGTGTGTCTTGTTGAGTGGTGGTCGTCTTTCAGCCTTTCTTACCTTGGCCATGTCTCTGAGTATTGCACACCTTGTGCTTTTGGGCACTCCAGTGATGTTGCAGCTCTGAAATATGGCCAAACTGGTGGCAAGTGGCATCTTGGCAGCTGCACGCATGACTTCTCAGTTCATGGGCAGTTATTTTGCGCCTTGGTTTTTCCACACGCTTCTTGCGACCCTGTTGACTATTTTGACTGAAACGCTTGATTGTTCGATGATCACGCTTCAGAAGCTTTGCAATTTTAAGAGTGCTGCATCCCTCTGCAAGGTATCTCACTATTTTTGACTTTTCTGAGCCTGTCAAGTCCTTCTTTTGACCCATTTTGCCAAAGGAAAGGAAGTTGCCTAATAATTATGCACACCTGATATAGGGTGTTGATGTAATTAGACCACACCCCTTCTCATTACAGAGATGCACATCACCAAATATGCTTAATTGGTAGTAGGCTTTCGAGCCTATACAGCTTGGAGTAAGACAACATGCATAAAGAGGATGATGTGGTCAAAATACTCATATGCAGGGAGCTGTGGTGGCTCAACGTGATTGGCACTGCGCTGACAAGCCATTCACCTCTGCAGCCAAGGGTTCGGATCCCGGTCTTGGCTACATGTGAATTGAGTCTCCTAAAATAAAGAGAGGCGAAGGACCTACGGGGCTGGCTGGGTGGGCTAGGCCCCCTCACTCCCTCATAGGGGGAGTCTCTCTGCCCCATTGGGGTCCCATTGGGCCCCAGTTGGGCTCCCAAGAGGAGCAGGTAGGGCGGGGTGAGTGGGAGGCCCCCCTTCACACCCGCCATTGCCACCAGGGGCATGGAGAAGGATGGCGATTGCCTCCGGGGGGAGGGTTTGCCTACTCCCAACTCCTGCAGTCCGGCTCCTCTCTCTCGAGTTCACGCACAAAAATACACTTTAGAAAAAAAATAAAAAATACTAATTTGCCTAATAATTCTGCACTCCCTGTATAGGTAGGCACAGAGGGGCATTGTGGTTGCATGTCTGTTTTTTCTGTCTTGTCTAGGTTGTGTTTCCTTGGCTTGGGCTTGCTTGCACGTCTCTGTTACGTCTGGTTCATGTGCATCCCTTCTGTTTCCAAGTCGTCCTAGATACTCTCGCTTTCCAGCATGGTACTTGTACTAGGCATAGACTGATACGCAGTTTCAGGTGGGTCAAGCATGCTCTCCGCAACCTGGTATGGTTGCAAATCAGGATGGAGGTAATTGAAACTCATGCACTCAGTGGCAGGGTATCAGCGCACCCCAAGCTCCTGCTCTTCTTCCATTTCTGCCGGCCATGTCGTTATTTCTTTGGGTCCAGTCCATCAGGCCTTCTGGTTTCATGGCTGAACCATGGGTGTTCCTTGTCAGGGGCAGTGGGGGGTATCTCCCGTCCCGGATTCTCCGACGTCCCTACTGGAGGTACTTTCAGGCCTGCTTACAGGGCTCTTCACTGCATCATCAGGGTTTCATAGTGTTTTGGCTTCACCTGACAGTCATGCTTTTGTTACCAAGTTTCTGGAGGCAGTTTTTCCAGGGGTGGTTGGTCTGGTTTCTCTACCTTTAGGCTGTAGGTGGGGGGCTGGGCCTCCCAGGTACCTAGTGGCCAGTTCCAATAGCATTGGGCTGCTCTTTCCTGCAAGACTTTTTCATTAGGTACTTGTCCGTGGTCTGGTGTTCAGCAGTTGGGGGGGGGGGGGGGAGGTTTTGTGTCGGCTTCTTTACTGTTATCAACTATCCTTGCGTTCAATTCCATCAGTCCTGCTGGTGTCAGGTAAGTCTATTTGTGCATCTTCATCAGGTCGTGCTTCTGCCTGTAACCTCCCAACCAACTCCATCAGGTAGGTTTTGGTTCTGTGTGTCCGGTATGGTTCCATGTTTAACATTGTTTGTTGCCGTATCCATCTGCTCTGTCAACATATCCAGCAAGTATCTAGCACTTCAGGCTCCTGCCAGTTTGTCCATTTTTTGCAACTTCACCCTCTCGCTTTCCCATACCAAGTATGGGTAGTCCAGGGGTTTGGGGGGTTTTCCTCACGAGGCTACGTCACTGGTGTCGGGTTGAAGTAATCATTCTGTTAGGTCTTCTTTACAGGGGGCTGCTCGGGCCAGCCTGGGCTCCAATTGCCCCTATGTGTCCTCTTGTCACAAGCACTTCAGGCTCGCGTCTGGGTTGTCTCGAACAGCAGGTTTCGAACCATCTTGCTCTGGGCATTAGTCGAGTTCTGGGCTGCTTCGCACGTTCAGCGGGGGCCTCCTATCACAGGTCATGAGTCGGTGGCTTCACCCGTCATAAACTGTACTCATCGGGTTTACATTCGGTTGCCATCCAGGCGTGCACTGCTTTACTTGATGGTCACTCATCCACTCCTCTTCACCTAAATATGTGTCTTTTGCCCTCTTTCAGGCTTACCGTCCAGCAGGCCAAAAGGCACACCTCAGGCCTTGGGTTTAGGGTTGTCGCATTCCTTACTCGAAGACTCTGGTCTAGTAGGGTTATTGCATTCCTTACTCGTAGACTCCGATTACAAGTTAGAAGGCTGGCCGCAGGCCAGCCTGAGTTTGTGGGAGGAGTCTAGGAGTACTTAAGACTCTCTCCCTGTCAGGGCTGGGTCGGCGTCGGTTTCAACCCACCCATTCCCCCAGCTTTTATACATACTCATTGTACTTTTTTCTTATTCAGGGTATGCCCTCTTTCAGGCTTACCATCCAGCAGGCCAAAGGCACACCTCAGGCCTTGGGTTTAGGGTTGTCGCATTCCTTACTCGAAGACTCTGGTCTAGTAGGGTTATCGCATTCCTTACTCGTAGACTCCGATTACAAACTCATTACGGGACGGACTCACCAGGAACACAAGCAGAATGTGGAGCTTGTGTTGGCGAGACTCCAAGAACAGGGTGTCGCGTACCTGGTACAGAGCAGAGCCTGACGTGCGGGAGTGGCCACTCTTGCTCCTCTAAAGACAAAGACAATCTGCGCTAGTACCCCCTAAGTGAATTGATATAAGGATGTAAAAAAAGGGGGCGTGGCTTGGCGCGCGACGGAGATGGTCGCACATTGAAGGAGCTCTTCAGCACGGACAGCCTTCTGGCAGCTTTTCACCCGACCATTAGCTTCCAGATGCCGGGCAAAAAACTACACACCACCCCGCACTCTCGCCCACGCCGCGGCTCTGTGTCTTACTCGGTAAGGAACATAGAGGAACTCTTTAAACCAAGGACGGCGCGCCGCAGTACTATGCCTGGGCCCAAAATGGCGCCGACCCACCACGAGGAGGATTATAGCGATGACTCCCAATCGGCCCCGGAGGGCTCGGCCAGGCATGGATCTGGTACGGACCATCCCCTAACGGTCGCGGACATGTCCGTGATCGCAGCGGACATTAAAGCTGCTTTTTCAGCAGCCATCACGGACCTTAAGACCAGCATGCTGGTGTTGAATGAGAAGATGGCCGCCACGGAGACAGCTGGGAAGCGCAGAGACAAAGCTATACAGAGGATGGAGAAGACAGCGACGGTCCATGCACACCATTTCATTGACATGAACCGCCACCTGGAGGACCTTGACAACAGGGGAAGGAGATGTAACGTGCGGGTGAGGGGGATACCAGAGTCAGTGGACTCGGCCCAAATTGTTACTACCCTGCGCACCGTCTTCAACAACCTCCTAGAACGACAGGAAGATACAGAGATTAATTTTGTGAGAGCACACAGGGCCCCCAGGCCTAGAGGTCCGGACACAGCCCCACCACGGGACATAATATGCTGCTTTGAAAGCTTTGGCCTCAAGGAGGACATCATGCGTAAGGCCCGAAGAAGTGGACACCTCGTTTTCAACGGAGCTAACATTTTGCTTTTCCAGGATCTTTCCCCTATCACCCTGCGGAATAGGAGAGCTCTGCGGCCCCTTCTGGATAGGCTGAGGGACAAGGACATCAGGTACACCTGGCGCTTCCCCTTCGCCCTGAATGTGGCCCTCAATGGTCACCAACACACGCTCCGAGTACCTGCAGACCTGCCTGAGTTCTGTGAGGCCCTTGATCTTGGCCCGATCGAACTGCCCGATTGGTATTCGGAGTTCCTGCACCCCCTTCCCATTCGGAGCCCTCCCGAATCCCCGCAATCTACGCCAGACAAGAGGCTCGCAAAGAAGGCATGGCATGGCCGAGGCGGAGGATCGAAATCTGGTACCCCGAATCGCCTGGCAGGGGCCCTAAGGGATCTCGGGGGTGAGTGACTCTGCTTCCTAGATCGCGCGAGTATAAGGTGAGCTTGTTCCCCCGTCCCCTTCCCCGCGGTGAGTTCCCCCCCGACTCGCCTCCCTGGATCACAGGTTGCCTTGCCCGAGATCTGCCGCAATTGACCCGATGCTCCCCGGGGGACAGGCCCCAGTAGATTCGTCCTACACGCTAACCTGCCTGAAGCCGACGGTCTACTCGCATGTTGCCTGCTGCTTTGTGACACGTTGGATTGGATGGCGAAAGTGTCCTACACGTACCCTGCACCAGGAGGATGACCCCCCTTTTTCTTTTACTTTTTTTATTATTTTATTTTATTTCATTTATTTTACCTGCTCATCCATTGCCCTGGACGTGGCTCACTGTTTTCACCCCCAGCCGCTGCCCGTTACAGTCTGGCTGGGTGTTATGCGACAAGCAGCTCCCGTTGCCCCAGGGATTGGCATGTTAACCTCCAGTTGGCTCATTATTTTAGCCCCCAGCCGCTGCCTATTGCAGTCTGTTTGGGTGTCATACGATAAGCGACATGTCAATGAGGCATCAGGGACCGGCATGTTAACCTTCAGCTAATGATTTTACACATGTTTTTGTTTTTATGTCTTTCTTTATTTTCTCCTTCTTCCCCCTCAGAACTCGTGGGACCTCTCCTGCCGGGTTGTCACACATTGACTATGTAATGTATTTTGTCATGCTGGCGGTCTCCCGTTAATGTTTAATGTTCAACATTTACTATTTCATGTATATTTTGTTGCCTTACCGTTATGGGGAGGTGTTTAACTAGATACAGGGAACATGTAGTTTGGAGATTGTTACCCGCGCTTATGTGCTCACCTTTGATGGATCTTTTAATTATTTTAGATGCCCGTTGCCTTGTTATTGCCTAGACCCTGGTCGGGTGTAAAAATTTCAATCTGGCTTTCACTCAACATTCAGCCGGTAGGGCTGTGCGTGTACTCTACCCTGTTGGTTACATTTTATTGAGACTATCTGTTCTTGTTTAAACAGAGGCTGTGAGGAGCTGCGGACTTACCGCCGCCGCCTCCCTTCTGCCCCAAAAAGCACCCGGTGTACTCTGATTCACTGGGTGCACCATACTGTGTGGGTGAGGCTCTCCGTGGGGGCGTTTGCTCTTGCCCTCGAGGGGAGACCCACCTTCTATATTCCTATTGCTCCAATTCTCTCTTGTTTTCCTTTCTCTCTCTCTGCTGAGTCCCTTCCCCCTTTTACCTGACCCCCTCACCCCGTCCTTTCCCCTGTCACCCTTCCGGGCCGGGAACAGACATCTGTTTGACTCCTGTCACCTTATTAGCTGTTGTGGTCACAGTGCTAAATTATTGCCATTGTTGTATTCTCGCAGGTTGACTCCAGGGCTCCTCCGCCTCCTCCGTCCGAGCTCTCTGCCATGGCCTACTCCACGCTGGGTAGGACTCCCCTGGTGATCTCCCACAACGTGAGGGGTCTGAACATCCCTGAACGTCGAATCTCCCTGTTGAGGGAACTCAAAAAAGGTAGGCCACACTTTGTCTTTTTGCAAGAGACCCACTTCAGGACCCACCACGTCCCCAGGCTCTCCAGCACATATTTCCCTAAGGCATTCCACGCGACAAACAACGACTCTAAGTCGAAGGGGGTGACGATCCTAGTGAGTAGGGAGGCCCCATTCGAGATACTGGAACAGCTTACTGACCCTGGAGGCAGATTCCTCTTTATAAAGGGTATGTATGGAAACACCCCGCTGACTCTAGCGAATGTGTACTTCCCTAACAAGGCACACATGTCATTTTGCCAAACCATTGTCCGTGAGCTCCGTGGCTTTGCCAAAGGGTGCATAATTTTAGGGGGAGACTTTAATGTGCCCCTGAATCCCCTCGTAGACACCTCCAATGGGAAAACATGCGTTACCTATAGGATCCTCAAGGCTATCAAATTAATGCTCCAGTCACTACAACTTACTGATTCGTGGCGCTTTTTTCACCCAGACGGTAGGGACTTCACACATTTTTCTGTTCCGCATTCTAGGTATGCGAGACTAGACTATATCCTTGTGTCCCAGCGAGACCTCGGGAAGGTCACAGGGGCTCACATAGGCATACAATCATTTTCGGACCACGCGCCCACTGCACTTTCCATGGACCTAACGAATCCTGCACAACAACAACCGTCCTGGAGGCTTAACGCCTCCCTCCTGACGGACCCGGTGACACTCCCTACCTTGACTGACAACCTGACTGAATTTTTCAGGCTCAATGCCACCCCGGCTCGGACCCACTGGCCGTATGGGAGGCTCATAAATGCTCCATGCGTGGGGTCCTAATGGGACTAGGCTCGCGCCGTAAGCGGGAAAGAGAGGCCATGATCCAGAAACTGACTACCCAAATTAACGCATTGGAAACGTTGCATAAACAATCCCTCTCCACTGACTCAGCGTCCCAATTGCTTGAAGCGCGTCGGGAACTGCAGCACTTGCTGGATTCCACGGCTAAACGCATGCTGTTTTTTAAAAAAAAACTATATTACGAGTCGGGAAATAAAGCGGGTAGGTTTCTGGCAAGGGCCTTACGCGAGATTTCGTCGGCCAATCACATCGCGGGGATCAAACGAGCGGATGGGGGACTGGACGTGACGACGGACGCGATTGCGGACCGTTTCCACAGCTACTATTCAAAGCTATATGCCCTCCCGCCGCAACACAGTCAACCACACATGACTGACGACAGGACGCAGATCATCCATGACTATATCACCAACAGTGGCCTCCCGGTCCTCTCACGGACTGACATGTCCCTACTCGAGGAGCCGATCACGGCCCTGGAGATCACTCAGGCCATCAAACAATTGAAATCAGGGAAAAGCCCGGGTCCGGACGGATACTCGGCTGTATACTTTAAGACTTTTTCTAGCCAGCTCATTAAGCCTCTTGGAGACGCCCTGAACTCGCTGTCCTCCCCTAGACAGGTCACCCCGGACTTTTTATCCGCGCATATCACGGTCATACCAAAGTCAGGCAAGGACCCCACAGATTGTGCGAGTTATCGCCCTATATCCTTGCTGAATTTGGATGTGAAGTTGTTCGCGAAAATCCTTGCCACAAGGCTGAGACCGCTCCTTCCAGGTCTGGTGGGGCTGGAACAGGCGGGCTTCATGCCAGGCCGGGAAGCCAAGGACAATGTCACCAAGGCACTCCTACTTATACAGGCGGCTAGAGACCGGAACATCGAGGGCTTTCTTCTGTCCACTGATGCAGAGAAGGCCTTCGATCGGGTGGCCTGGGATTTTATGATGGCGGTTTGCGCGAGGGTAGGTTTGGGACCACACATGCTATCTTGGATAGCAGCACTCTACCAGGGCCCGTTGGCACAACTGCGGATTAACGGCACACTCTCGAAAAGAGTGAAGATAGAGAATGGTACGAGACAGGGGTGTCCGTTGTCGCCTCTGCTATTCATCCTGTCACTCGAACCTTTTATCAGGACAGTGAAACTCAACAACGCGGTGGCGGGGTTCCGGGTGGGGGAGAGCGAGTTCAAGGTGGCAGCATATGCCGACGATCTCCTTTTTTCCCTGACTGGACCACATATCACACTTCCCAACCTGTTGCGTGAATTCTCACACTACGGCTATGTATCAAATTTGAAAATCAATTATACCAAGTCAGAGGCACTAAACATTTCACTGCCGGATGGATTGCTGGCGGCGACCAAGGCTCAATCCTCCTTCCGTTGGGAACCGGGGGCTCTTAAGTACCTGGGAGTCTGGCTCACACCCCGACTCTTGGATGCTTTTGACAAAAACTTCCCACCCCTCCTCGGACACTGTGATAAGGACCTTGCCCAGTGGGACAAGGGAAACTTTTCCTGGTTTAGGCGGGCTTCCATTATTAAAATGGTGGTGCTCCCAAGGTTTCTTTACCTGATGCGTACCCTCCCGGTTCAGATTCCCCGTCGATTTTTTGCGTCTCTGAATGCGCTCCTTCTTAGATTCCTATGGAACCGCAAGACACCCAGAATTAAACTGTCCACTCTGATGAAACCTAGAGAGCTGGGTGGGCTGGGTCTCCCAGACTTTAAAAAGTACCACGTTGCGACGCACCTTGCCAGGATCATTGACTGGCACTGCCATGGATCCATGAAGGACTGGGTGGCTCTGGAAGCGGAGCTCAGCCCGATCCCACTTAAATTTTCTCCATGGATCCCTAGACATGCTTATCCCCGCTCCTTACGTAAACACCCCGTAACAGGTGCCTCGTTGGACATATTTCACGCTATCGCAGGGCGGAGGGAGATTTTCACTTCACCCGGCCCCCTTACACCTGTAGCGGACAACCCCGACTTTATCCCAGGCATGAGTAACCCGACTCTTAGGAAGACACCCACACGTGCCCCCCTGCTAGTTGGCGAATGTTTTGAAGGGGACAGACTTAGAGACTGGACAGCCCTTAGGTTTGAACACGACCTCCCCAACATGAAACTATGGACCTACTTCCAACTCCGCAGTTACTTAAGCAAACTCAGGGAACCCAGGGACCTCATTCGGCCTCTGACTGACCTAGAGACCATTTGTAGTGCACAGTCCCCTTTGGATAGGGCCACCTCAGTGACGTACTCCTGGCTACAACACGATGGGGGCATGGAGAGACGGACATAAGGAGAAATGGTCGGAGGAGCTTGGGATGGAAATCTCGGAGAAACAGTGGAGGTATGCCTGCACCATTGCACACAAATGTTCAATCAGCACAAAACTTCAGGAAACGAGCTACAAGCTCCTAACGAGTTGGTATCACACTCCTGACAGGCTCCACAAATGGAACCCTCAGCAGCCTGACACATGCTGGAGGTGTCAGAAGGAGAGGGGCACATTGCTCCACATCTGGTGGGGCTGCCCCTTGATCTCTGCCTTCTGGAATAAAATACATCGCCTGATCAAGCAGATCACAGAAACTAAACTGGTTTTGGATGCCGCCTGCTGCCTATTGCACCTGTCCTCCTTTTCGCTGGCACGTTACAAGAGGTCTTTGACCATGCACCTCTTAAACGCAGCCAAATCCTTGATACCCCTGCACTGGAGCTCCGTCGGGGTCCCGACCGTCTCCGACTGGCTCCGCAGAGTCGCCGAGGTCTGCGAGATGGAGGACACCTTAGCCCAGGATAAGGGCTCGGCCGAGAGCTTCGACGATACTTGGCAGCACTGGTTCTCTTTCAGATACTCACCGGAATACGCAGCAGCGATGGTTGGGTAGTCCCTGGGAGAGTTCTTTAGACACTGTGACCATAGATCAAGTTCCACCTGCCCCCCCCCCCATACCTTACCCTTCCCTCCCTCCATCCCTTACCCTTCCCTACCCTTTGTTTCTTTTCAATCCTGTCCTCTGATCTCTATCTTTCTTTTGCCTGCTGGGGTGTGACGTTTATGGCTGACTATATTCGTCCGCACCCGATACACAGCGGAACATGTTGATACAATCATAGTCGCAATGTTATGCGAAGACTAGTTGCCATTCGCTGATTGAAAATCTCAGAGCCTGCTCAATAACTTACAAACTTCGGCACCCTGTTGGCTCTGCCACTCCTCATATATATGGCCTATTAGAAAACGTTGTGTTGTTATTACTGTTACGTCATTACTTATTGTATTCTATGGCAATCCTTTGGGCATTCCCATCCAGCTGCGCCTGCGATGGAAAGCTCACTGTTTGTATGACTGTTAATCTTTTACCTTTTAATAAAAGACTTTGAATGGAAAAAAAGGATGTAAAAAAAACGTGAAAAAAAATATATAAATAATGAAAAATAAAAATGAAAAATGCTGCACCTTAATACAAAGAAGCCCAATATGGGGCTCCAATAGACATATATATACAAAGGAAAAAGGTGCGCAACAATGTAACATATATATAAAAATATGTTTTACACAGCAACCTGAAAATAGTGAAATAAATACAAAAAATTGTTAGAGATACAACGTCCCAAATGTGATTCCAAGTGTTATGTGCTCAGAAAATTGTTTCCAAATGCCATTAAAGCACAGTTCATAAGAGATTTCCCAGTGGGGTATTGTAGACAATTCAATTGATAGCCCACATCTGCTCTGTGTAAGGAAGTGATAGGTGGCCGCTTACCGCAAAGTTGGACCCTTCCAGGGGTCAGTAAGGCACTCAAAGTAATTATCCGCGGCTGGATCCTAAGAATCACTCCACTGCTGACAGCTCAGGACTGCTCAGGAAGGCTGAAAGAGTTTTTCACTCCAGGACGTGGCTCAAACACTCAGCTTGTAGCTCGCAGCTGCCATCATCCAGACGCAGTGTATCTCTCGGCGGCGGGTGAAGGGTTAATCTGTCACGGCACGGTGTTCCTCAGCAGTAGCTCTGCGCTCGACTTCAATTGCCTGAAATCGGCACATGCGCAGTCGCAACTGGTGGTCGACCACGTCCATGACATTGCCCCCCTCCAACGGGCAGCCTCCGGATGCCCAACCGGGCCATCTTAAGTGGGTGAGCGTCCTTGAAGGACCGGATCAGTCTCTTAGCATGGATGTTGCGCTCAGGTTCCCACTAATTTTTTTCAGGGCCGTAACCCTTCCATTTCACCAAGAACTGGACCCGATTGTGCCTCCTCCTGCAATCTACAATAGACTCCACTTCGAATTCCTCCTCGCCGTTCACTAAGACTGGTTCAGGCGGGTCAGTGCTTCGCCCCGGGAAGGGGTGAGTGACATCGGGTTTAAGGAGGGTGACATGGAAGACTGGGTGAACACGGAGTGAGTCTGGCAGTTCAAGTTCATAGGCCACACTATTAATCCTCCTCTTGATCGGGAAGGGCCCCATAAACTTAGGCCCCAATTTCTTAGATGGGCAGGCAAGTTTCAAGTTGACGGTAGACAACCACACCAGGTCTCCGGGTTCCAGATTGAGTTCACCCCTCTGCTTCCTATCAAACACCTCTTTATTATGCTCCTGAATCCCTGCCATGGTTTCTTTCAGTAGCTTGTTGTTAGCGCTAAAGAAGTCCAGTGTCTCTTGTACAGCGGCCACCGTACACTCCGGGGCACAGTTCGGCAAAAATAGCGGGTGGTAGCCGTAGTTTGCATAAAAATGGGGATTGTTTGGTCGCAGAATGGACTGAATTGTTATATGCAAACTCGGCCAGTGGTAATAGAGAGGCCCAATCTTCCTGAGACAACGAAGAAAAACAGCATAGGTATTGCTCCAATGTCTGATGTGTTCTCTCGGTCATTTGACTGAGGGTGATAGGCGGATGAGGACAGCTCAATCTTGAGGGATTTGCAGAGCGCTTTCCAGAACCTGGAGGTAAATTGCACCCCGCGGTCAGAAACGATGTTTGCGGGGATGCCGTGAAGCTGCACGACTTCTTTAACGAAGATTTTGGCAGTCTCTGGGGCACAGGGTGTACCCTTCATGGGCAGAAAGTGTGCCATCTTAGACAGTCTATCCACCGTTACAAAGATGGTCGTGAAACCCTCAGAGGGTGGCAGCTCAACGATAAAGTCCATGGAGATCATTTGCCATGGTCTCTCTGGTACGGGCAAAGGTCTTAACAATCCCCAAGCTCTGGATTTGCTCCCTTTATTTCGGATGCACATGGTGCATGACTCCACGTAACTTCTACAATCTTTTACAAGTTGGGGCCACCAGAACGTGCGCTGTAGAAGTTCTGAGGTTTTCTGTGCCCCAAAATGACCAGCCAGTGCGTGATCATGGCAGAGGCTCAGGACAACGACCCGCAAGTCTTCTTGTTCCCATGCCACAACAGACCGTCCCTAGCTTGCAAATTTGTATCAGAAGGGGAGAAAATTCCTGCAGAGGCTTGCTTGATCTGAGACAGTAGGTCGTCTTGTAGCAACAGAAAATTCCCAGCGGATAGAATAGTGTCCGGAGGGGCAGGGGATTCAGAATCGCAGTACATCTGCGAAAGGGCATCGGGTTTGGTGTTCTTAGACCCAGGCCTGTACGTTATGTTGAAGGTGAACCTAGTAAAGAAAAGCGTCCATCTGGCCTGCCGTGGCCTTAGTCTTTTAGCTATCTTAAGGTATTCTAGGTTCTTGTGATCCGTGTAGACCAGGATTGGATGAGCTGCGCCCTCCAATAGGTACCGCTATTCTTCCAGTGCGGCCTTGATCGCTAAAAGTTCTCGGTCTCCCACATCATAGTTCTTTTCAGTGTCAGATAATTTACGAGAAAAAAAAGCGTCCGGATGCAGAAGGGCCTTCGGCCCCTGTCTCTGGGAGAGAACGGCTCCCACCGCCGTCTCCGAGGCATCCACCTCCAGGATGTAGGGCAGACTGGCGTCAGGGTGTTTAAGGACAGGCGCCGATGTGAACAGCTTCTTTAGGGTTTCGAAGGCTACTTGGGCTTCAGGGGACGAATGGAAACGGACCGTTTGTTTGGTCAGGCTGGTTATGGGAGAGATAATGTTGGAGAATCCCTTGATGAACTTCCTGTAGAAGTTTGCAAACCCGATGAACCGTTGCACGCCCTTCTTGTCCGTGGGCGCAGGCCAATCAAGAATTGCCGCGACCTTGTGTGGGTCCATCTCGATACCATTTACGGAAATAATAAGTCCCAGAAATTGTATGCTTTCGCGTTCGAATTCACATTTTTCAGGCTTGGAGTATAGTCCGTGAATTCGGAGGCGCTTGAGTACGTTCTTAACGTGCTCCCGATAGAGGGGGAAAAGATGAGGATGTCATCGAGATACACAACAACAAACAGATCAAGGTAGTCTTTAAAAGATGTCATTCACAAAGCGTTGAAACGTGGCAGGGGCGTTACAGAGCCCGAATGGCATCACCAGGTATTGGAAGTGGCCAAAGCGGGTGTGGAAGGCAGTTTTCCACTCATCGCCGTCCCGGATGCGCATCAGGTTGTAGGCCCCCCGCAGGTCAAGTTTCGTGAAGATGACTACTGTTCCAAGTCTCTGAAATAGTTCTGGCACCGAGGGAAGGGGATACCGATTCTTGATCGTCACCTTGTTAAGTTTGCGGTAATCCACGCAGGGGCGGAGAGTGCGGTCTTTCTTTTCGACAAAGAAAATTCCTGCTCCTGCTGGTGAGGTGGAGGGGCGGATAAACCCCTTCTTGAGGTTGTCGTCAAGGTAGGTTTTCAGATTTTCCAGCTCCAGCTCTGTCAAGGGAAAAATCCTGCCGAAAGGGATTTCAGCCCCAGGAAGAAGCTCGATCGGGCAGTCATAGGGCCGGTGCGGAGGAAGGGTGTCAGCCACTTTCTTGCTAAAGACGTCCAGGAACTCATGGTAAACTTCGGGAACGGATTGGCGGGTCTCAATGTCGGCGTCCATGCAAAGCAGAGAGGGGGGACAAGAGGTCACCTGCAGGCAGTGCTCTTGGCAGTAGGTAGAACCAGAGGTGTATTTAGGTTTTGTGCTGCCTTAGGCCTGACTAAACTTGTGCACCCTCTAATTTAAATATGACCCACCCATGCCTGTCAAGGCCACATCCCTGTCATATTCATGGGAAGAGGACAAAGGGACGCCCTGGGAGAAGGACAGAGGGATGCCCTGGGAGGGAGAAGGACAGAGGGATGCCCTGGGAGGGAGAAGGACAGAGGGACGCCCTAGGAGAGAGAAGGACAGAGGGACGCCCTAGGAGAGAGAAGGACAGAGGGACGCCCTAGGAGAGAGAAGGACAGAGGGACGCCCTAGGAGAGAGAAGGACAGAGGGACGCCCTGGGAGAGAGAAGGACAGAGGGACGCCCTGGGAGGAGGAGAGAGGGATGCCGTGGGAAGAGGACAGAGGGCCGCCCCCCACAAAGTGCCGCCCTAGGCCTGGGCCTTGTTGGCCTAGGCCAGAATACATCCCTGGGTAGAACTGAAGCGGATCTGACCGGTGATCCAGTTTATTTGAGGGTTATGGGCCCGGAGCCAGGGTATGCCCAGAATTATAGGAAATAAAGGGGACTCAACGTCCAGGCACAGAAACACTCGATGAATATCCGAGATAGTGGTGGCAATAGGCACGGTTTCTTGGTTAACTGGGCCAGATTTTAGAACTGACCCATCAGCCAGGTGCACTGACAGTCCAATGGCCCTTGGGCGCAACAGAATTTGGTGTAGAATGGCAAAGGAAGAGTCCAAAAAGCAGCTGCACGCCCCAGAATCAAGTATGGCGTTGGTCCGGATGGCCTCTCCTGGAAGCTGCAATAAGACAGGAACAGCCAGATGAGTGGAATTGTTGAGGACAACAGGTGTGTGGACAGAATACATGGAAGTGGACTTACGGGACTTTGCTGGGCAGGTCCTCACATAGTGGCCGGACTCTCCACAGTAGAGGCACAGGTTGTTAATTCGGCGACTGGAGTCGTTCCTCAGATGTGAGGGAAGGGCGGATCAGACCCAGCTGCATGGGTTCTGGAATGTCTCTATCGGTGGTGATCGGAGTTGAAGAAGTCGGGTTAGGAAAGGTGGGTACCCGCGGTAGCATCCATGTCGGACGAGGCGGACCCGTGGCACGTTCAGTCCTGCACTCTCTTAAGCGCCGATCGATCTGAATAGTTAGGTTAATGAGGTCTTTCAGAGTTCCGGGGACCCCCACTCGAGCAAGCTCATCCTTAAGTGTTTCTGAGAGGCCTAAACGGAACTGGTAACAGAGAGTCGCGTCATTCCAGTTAGTGTCCGCACTCCACCTTCTAAACTCAGATACATAGTCTTTCCGCGGGTCGGCGACCTTGCTGGAGGGCATACAAGGCGGCCTCTGCAGTAGCGGCCTGGTGGGGGTCCTCATACAGCAAGGACATGGCCTGAAAGAACGTATCCAGATGATCGAGGCATAAGTCTTTTTGCTCCAAGAGACGGTGGGCCCATGCCTGCGGTTCACCAGGTAGCAGAGAAATAACAAAACCAACCTTGGTGGCTTCTAATAAAAAAGTCCACGGCTGGAGTGCAAAATAGAGTTCACAGGCATTCCGGAAGGCTCTATACTTGCTTCGTTCCCCCGAAAATCTCTCCGGCATGGGCACTTTGGGCTCTGGTGGCAGCATGATGACTGAAGGCGCAGTGGAAGTGCCTGAAGCAGAAGAAGAGGATGGAGCGGACAAGGCCTGGACGCGGTCCTCAAGTCAGGTGTAGCCTTCCTGCAGGGCCCTGATTGCTTGGGTTAAGCCGTCCAAATGGCGACAAAGTTCTGTCATAGGGTCCACTCCCTGCGCAGGCTCAGACATGGCTGCCCGATACTGTCACGTACCTGGTACAGAGCAGAGCCTGACATGTGGGAGTGGCCACTCTTGCTCCTCTGACTCCAGAACCCCTGGTAGTGTAGACAGGAAGCGCTGGAGTTCAGAGTCGCACTAGCGCCTGGCGGGGATGCTGTGCAGGAACTGCGGAGGTCTCCAGTAGTCTCCAGGAAGATGTCGGTGGAGCTGGAACAGCAGGCCAGTAGACAGCGGGAGCTGGGAACGGGTGACCCGGATCAGCAGGTAGACTGGGTTCAGGTGCTTGGTGCAGCTGACTGACGGCAGGAGGGAGGTGTTCTGCAGTGCTGCGCTGGCGGGTAGCCGGAGCTGGGCACAGATCGCTGGTGTGGTTAGCAGGAGGGAGGTGTACTGTAGTACTGGTGCTGGCTGGTCACAGGAGCTAGTGCAGATGACTGGAGCAGTCGGCAGGAGGAAGGTGTACTGTAGTACTGATGCAGGCAGGGTCAGGCAGGCCGGGTCGGATACAGGCAGACGGATCAGGTTCGTGGATAGAACAACAGCGGAGTCGTAGTCCAGGCCGGGTCGGCAGCAGGCGGGCAGCAACCAGTTAAAGGGTAAGGCAGAGGCAGCGTCAGACAGACCGGAGGTCAGGGCAGGCGGAGGTCAGAAGGGTCGGAGACAAGCCGGGTTCACAGGAACAGAAGTCAAAACAGGTAACGGGTCTCAGGAGGGTAACAGGAACGCTGACGATCGGGCAGAAAGAGGCTGTAGGATGAGCCCAATTAAATAGCCTGGACTGGCGCCAAAATGGCGTCAGCACGTGCCCGCGCGCCCATGTGCCGCGAATGCGCGCTCCCGGCACCCCCGTGCGCGCCGTTGTGCCGCTAGCGCCACCTGGTGGTCGACCAAGTCCATGACACAGGGTCTGAAAGTGAACATAGCAAAATGCCAATTCATGGTGCCTAACTTGGAGTTTTGTGGCCACCTTGTGGATGCAGAAGGTATACACACAACAGAAACATTCCTGCCAGATCTGGCACACACCTTGTTTCCGTTGAACAAGCTTTTGGAGAAACACTCCAGATGGGACTGGTCGGCTGCATGCCAACGTGCTTTTGAAGTTTCTAAGCGGAAGCTGTTGGCGTCACGCATTCTCGTGCACTATGACCTCCAGAAGCCTCTCACCTTGGCTTGTGATGCCTCACCCTATGGTCTGGGGGCGGTACTATCCCACATCTTACCAGATGGGTCAGAAAAACCAGTGGCATTTGCTTTCAGGTCTTTGACAAAAGCAGAAAGCAATTACACACACATTGACAAAGAGGCTCTTGCGCTGATATGGGCAATTAAGAAGTTTCATCTTTAGCTGTATGGTAAGGAATTCACCATACTGATGGACCATAAACCACTCCTTTAGATCTTTAGCCCTGACAAAGGCATCTCCCAGACTGCTGGGGCCCCGCCTCCAACGCTATGCCCTATTCTTGGGGGCATACAGCTACAATTTTCAGTATCATGGTGATGATGCCAATGCTAATGCGGATACAATGTCCCGACTGACAGGGAGGTCCATGGACTCTTCTCCACCGGTCAAGAGATGCCGTTACACCAGCCTTTCCTTCTTGTCTTCTGGGGAGATAGCAGCCCATACAGCCAAGGATACCTTTCTTAAAACAATACTCTCCTGGGTACGGTCCGGTTGGCCTGCAACTGTCACACAGGAGTATGAACCTTATTTCCGTAGGCATATGGAATTAACTGTGGCTGGTAACTGTGTTTTATGGGGAGACCGAGTGATCATTCCACAGATCCTCCGGAGACACATTCTGGACTTGCTACATACTGATCATCACGGGGGCACACGTATGAAACAAAAGGCCAGAGGCTATGTGTGGTGGCCAAACCTAGACTCAGATATCGCGACATATGTGAATGCTTGTGCTGGATGTGCACAAACGGCAAGAGACCCTCCTCGAGGGTGCGTCCAGCCCTGAACTTGGCCCACGGTTCCTTGGTTTCGCCTATACTTGGACCTTGCAGGCCCGATCAGAGGACACACCTTCTTGATCATAGTGGATGCCCATTCAAAGTGGCCTGAAGTCATTCCTGTTACTCAGCCAACGACTAAGGCCGCGTACACACAATCAAATAGATCTGCTGAAACTGGTCCGCAGACCAGTTTCAGCGGACAGATTCGATCGTGTGTATGGGCTAGCAGACAGGTTTCCAGCAGACAAAAGTTTTAAAGCATGCTTTAAAACTTGTTTGCTGGAAAAACGTCTGTCGGATATGTCAGCTAGTTAGTACGCCTAACCAGTGGACTGAAATCTCCCTGCGTGGAAGTATTTTACTTCCTGGTTTGGTGATGTGGCGGCGTCAACGTCACCGCCACGTCACCGCGCTGTCTGTCCGGTTTGATCGTGTGTACACACATTAGACCAAAATCTCCCAGGAGACATGTATGATGAAAAACGGTCTCCTCGTGTATACGCGGCCTAAGGCAACGGTTTCCATACTGTTACATCTCGCTGCTACGTTTGGATACCCCAGAGAAATCGTCACAGACAATGGTGCACAATTCACCAGTCTGGAGTTTCAGCATTTCCTGACTGCCCACAACATCAAGCACAAGTTGACCGCACCTTACCCCCCTGCTACAAATGGGTATATATTCCCAATTAAGGGATGGGGCGTGGGACTGTACGAATGCACTTGGGTGTATTTAGAGAGTAATTATAGTATTAATAGCTCTGAGACCACAGAAACCACCAAACAAAAACAATTTATATATAAAAATATAAATTTAAATATATATAAATATATATTTTTATATATAAATTGTTTTTGTTTGGTGGGTTTCTGTGGTCTCAGAGCTATTAGTACTATAATTATACTATAATTACTCTCTAAATACACCCAAGTGCATTCGTACCGTCCCACGCCCCATCCCTCAATTGGGAATATATACCTATTTCTATACCAGGGACGGTAATGCTACTTGGCTTAATCTGATTGTGACACAGGTGCAAGCTCTATAGTTACCCATTTTCCCAGCTACAAATGGTCAAGCAGAGAGGTTTGTGCAGACTTTCAAAGCTACAGTGGCTGCATGTAAACAACAGTCCTTGTCACCCCAGCAACTGGACTCCTTCCTTTCTGCTTACAGAAACACACCACATGTAACCACTGGGAAAAGTCCAGCAGAACTCCTTCTGGGTCAGCAGCCATGGACTGTTTTGGATATGCTCCGCCCTCAAACAGTCCAGGAACACGTACTGCAGTCTCAAGACAAGATGGTCAAACACAATGAGCTCCCCCGATTCACAGCCCAACAAAAGGTATGGGCCCGATCTTATGGGGCTTCCAACACCCGTTGGCTTCCTGCTGTCATTGCAGAGACTTTGGGACCCATGACTATGGTATAACTAAACATGACCCTTATCTGCTAAGACCCCCCATTTTCCCCAACCTCTATATTAATAAATAACTAAGACCACCACTAATGTTGGAGTAAAAAACTGGCCGTAGCAGCCTCTATTTATTTTAAATAACTTCTTAAATATTAAATAACATTTATTAACAAAATCTGTATACCTGAGATACAATCACATTTTCTTTTAACCCTACTAGTGCTGGACTTTGCAGGCACATTAACACAACTTGTAACCATTGAAAAACCTTTTTGAGCACTGCGGTACCTAACCTCTGGTCATAGGCCTCAAGCCGACAAGCTGGCTCAGAGACGACCACTGATCGCAGTGCCCCCATAAACAACCTCCCAGCTACACCTTGGTAAACTGGACTAACAGCCCCTTCAGAACCCATACCACCTCTGGGTAATGGCATCCACTTTAGGGTAATTTCTTCTCCTGCAAAGTCCAAACACCCGCCACCAGCACCCTCAACGCTCGCTGTACACCATCCTGCAGGCCCAACACCCACATGTCAATCCCCACATCCGTCAAGTGCACTCCATCTCCCCGCTGATACCTCCACGTATCCACCTCTAGCTCCGGATGCCTGACCACCAACCCACCATTTCTGATAACAAACCTTGCCATGTCCCGGTTAACCTTCCTCCTGGCCCTGTTCACTCCTTCCACCGACCTGGCCATCCTCCATGATGACCTGGGAACAATATCCGACCACACAACTACCGTGTCCGAGTAGGCCATGCGGATCCTTAAAAAATCAAATTTGATGTCCCTTGCGACATCCAACATGGTACAAACTCCCAGGTCGTTGCCCCCCACGTGTAGCAATAAAACATCAGGCGAACGATCTAATCGTGCAAACGTGTGCACTTCCGGAACCACCCTGCTCCATAACATCCCAGGAAAACCCAACCATCGAATGCACGCTTCATGTCTTGGGACCCAAGCTGACGACCATCCGGTCGCATGTCCGCTCTCCTAGCCCCCAATGAACGAAGGAGTGGCCCATTATCCAGACCAGCCCCTGTCCCGTACCTGAAAGACATGAAACAAGAAATACATCACCAACAGACCTTCGAGAGACGCTCCCGTCCCCCGTAATCAACATGGTCCCTTACCAAAACCCTGGCCCCCCCCAAAGCCTCGGGGGTGGCCGCCCTAAAACCCTCCAGGTTCCCCTGCGCGACCTGCCCTCCCATTGACCCCCAAAGGTCACCATCAACTGTGGTCTCACATACAGCCGAAACCTCCTCGACTCCCATCTGCCAATCGTTTTTACCATCTCATCATCCAGTCCACTACGTTCAGCCTCCGTCGTGACCCCAATCTGAAAAGAGTGTGCTGAAAACTCCTTTGCCACGGGGCCCAATGCCCCCAGACACCTCCTAAACACCGTCACAAACTGATACCGGGACAACGTTGTCCCATCCTCATGCACCAGAAATGCACCACCCAACGTCGGACGAACGTCAAAAAATTCCCGCACCACTTTAACGGGACACAGATCCGACCCCCTAATAGGGAACACCTGCACAACCTTGCCCGTCCCCTTTTGATCAGTCTTTGACTTCCGTAACCACAACCTGACCCCCTCTTGCGCCCACAACACATCCGTGGCCAACATGCCACCCTGTACCGCCTTTGAGGGGCTAACAAACTCCCCCACCCGAAACGCTCCAAAGAACGCCAGCGCAAAAGCCGCCCTAAACAATAGAACCTTGTACCGTGACGTACACCATGTACCCAATTCCCCCATAATACCTCTCAGTATTTCGAATGACACCGGGCGACGGGCGTCCGCCCGCTGCCCCTGCTTTCTATAACCTTTGAGTGCCTGCCGCACACAAAACTCCTTTGTAAAGTCCGTAAACCCCTGCAACTTCAACAAAAAGGCCAAGCCTGCCAATTTCTTATCCAACACGGAGTGGGACACCCCAGCCTCCATGTTCCTAGCTACAAATTACAGCACCAGTGCCCTTACTTCGGGCCCCACCGGGTCCACCGTCGCCTCGCGAACCAGAGCCTGCCACTCTAACCAGACCTTCTCGTAGGCCGCCCATGTGCCCACACTTACCGACTTTTTGATCCAGCTGGAGATGATTCCAACGGAATCCCCCATAGCCACTCCGGACAGGGTACCCCATGCTCTTCTGCTTCCGGCACCAACTCCCGAAACCTGTCCCACTGAAAGCAAGACAAGGCATCAGCCACTACATTCTCCACACCCGGCAAATGCACCGCATACACAAATACATTCATCTGCAAACAGCGCAGCACCAGGTGCTGCAACAGCCGAATAACCGGTGGGGAAGACGCCGTGACCTTGTTAATCACCTGAACCACCCCCAGATTGTCTCCATGGAACCGCACCTTCCGGTCCCGGAAGGACGAACCCCATAGCTCCACCGCCAGCACCACCGGAAACAGTTCCAGTAGCACCAGATTCCTAGTGAACCCCGCTTCCAGCCAGGACTGGGGCCAAGGACCAGCACTCCACTGACCCTGAAAATATGCTCCAAAACCTGAGCCGCCGGCCGCATCCGTGAACAACTCCATGTCGAATTTGCTGACCCGACCGGACATCCACAAGGCCCTTCCATTAAAGGACTCCAAAAAGGAGTGCCACATCAACAGATCATCCCTGTGATCCTGCACCAGACGGACATAGTGCCTCGGGGTCCTGACCCCCGCTGTACTCGCCGAGAGGCGTCTGCAAAAGACTCTCCCCATCGGCAGAATGCGGCACGCGAAATTGAGCTTACCCAGGAGCGACTGCAGTGCTCGGAGCTGCACCTTCCGCAGACCTAACATCTCGCTAATCTCCGCCTTGAGGCCGTTCAGTTTGTCTAGCAGCAACCTGCACTCCATCGCCTCTGAATCAATCACAATTCCCAAAAATTGAATGACTGACTTAGGTCCTTCCGTTTTCTCGGGCGCCAGCGGCACGCCGAAGCGCTCCGAAATGTGTTCCAGCGTGGCTAACAATATTGTGCAAATGCGCGACCCCACCGGGCCGATGCAAAGGAAGTCATCCAGATAATGTATCACGGAGCTCACTCCCGACACATCCCTAACCACCCAATCTAGGAACGAGCTGAACTGTTCAAACAAGGCGCACGAAATGGAGCAGCCCATCGGTAGACACTTGTCCACATAGAACTCCCCACCCCAGTGGCAACCCAACAGCCGGAAGCTATCCGGGTGAACCGGCAGTAGCCGAAAGGCGGCCTCAATGTCCGATTTGGCCATCAAAGCCCCCCTAGCCATACCGCCTAACCCATCCCACCGGGGCATCAAAGGAAGTGTAACACACTGTACAATCCCCCACGTTGATGGCATCGTTGACCGACCCACCCTTCGAAAACGACAGGTGGTGAATGAGCCGGAACTTGTTCGGCTCCTTTTTTGGCACCACCCCCAACGGGGAAACCACCAACCCTTCCAAAGGAGGGGAGACAAAGGGGCCCCCATACGGCCCAGCGTGACATCCTTCCGCAGTTTTTCCGAAACCACATCCGGACGTTGTAGCGCAAAACACAAATTTCTCGCCACCGGCGGGACCACCGCCAAGTTGCAAGGAATCACGAAACCCTCAGAGAAACCCCTTTCTAACGACAGCGCAGCCGCCCTGTCCGGATACCTACCGAGAAACGGTCGCATCCTTTCCACCATCACCGGAGTCCTCCCTCTTACTCGCAGAGTCTCCGGGACGTCCCTTGGCTTGCTTAAAACAATGGGAAGAGGGGTGATTACCCCCACAGCCAGAGCACTCGTGCTTGAACCGGCAGGACCCTTCAAACCTGCAGTTACCCTCGTTGAACTGCCAGCAAACCCCCTTTTTCTTTCCGGCCGACTGTCCTGGGGAAGAGGTTCCGCCGCCCCCCTGAAAAAAACAGAGCGGACGTCCGTGGAGCCGACATAAACCGCATCCAAAGGCCGATGTCCTTGGTATCCCACCTAATGTCCGGTCTAATTGCCCGGCATTGCTGGAATTGCTCATCGTATCGGAGCCACCCCGTACCACTGTAACTGAAAAGCGCCGAACAGTGTTCAGGGTTTTTCTCGCAAATCACGCTCGCCAAAATCGAATAAGCCTGCGACCAATTTGCAAACGTCCTGGGAATAAGCCTATACCGCCTCTTCTCCTCATCCTCCTTCTTAGACTCCTCCGGTTTTACCCTGTCCAGGTTAAACTTCTCCAGAGGCAACAGCGCAAATATCTCTACGTATTCGCTCTTCCAAATCTTCTCCCTCACCTCCTGCTTCAAATGTGAACCCAGGGGTGCCTCATAACAGGTGTAAACTTCCCCCTTTGCCGCGTCCGCCAACCGGACCAGATCCCTTTTTTATGCAGAGCCACCCCCCGCATCCCCCTTAGCACTTGGCTGTGCGGCCGACACTGACCCATCCACAGCCGAACTCGTCCCTCCGTCCACCGGCACCACTGTCCCAGCCACGGCAGACGCCTCAGCTGGTCCTGTCACCCCAGCTCATACCGTCGGTACCCAGGCAGCAGCCGGGCCAATGGCGGGGCTCTCCCCCCCTTTCAGCTAGCTCACTAAGGCCTCCAAACCCACCAAAAAACGCTGCAACCCAGCGTCCTCACCTGACTGCGCCCCCTGGGCCCCAAACCTCACTGGGCACTACCAACCTACCCCGGGAGCACCCCCCCCGGCCCTCAGCCATCACACCAGCATTGTGTAAAACATCAGAAATAACCGAAAACGACTTACCGGGCTGCCTGGAAGCAATCCCACCAGCCGCACGACTTTCGACATTCCTCTTCCGACTCGGACAGCTCATCCTCCGAACGAACACCCGGCCGGACGTCCTCTCCAGATGATGGCCCACCAGGCGACTCGGGCCTGGCAGCCGAGGGCCCAGAGCTGGCCTCGCTCACCCTGCGCACTCTGGACCCGTGCACCGATTTCCCCAACGCTTTTCTGGGTGCCGCACACTCTCTGCCGTCTTCCACTCCCCCACGCCCGCTCTCCACCGGGCTGAATTGGAGGTAGCTAGCCGCAGATGGCGAAAGGCTAGCCACCGCATGGATAGGCCTCCCTCACCGAGGCTGCCGGACCTCCGGTGCACAACCGGGGTTGGAGCCCGCATCTACCTGATCTGCACGCCGGGCGGGTCTGGCCGCCGCCTTGGAGCCCCCTGGCCGCCCCCCCTTGCACCCTGCTGCTGGTCCGCTGCTGTGCTGTGACCCCCCCGCCCCCGCCGTCCTCCACTTAGAAAGGGGGGCCGAGGGGGACCGAATGGGGCTCCCCTCCCACCTGCGGGATCTGGTGGATGGGCCCGGAGAGTAACGGCTCGGGGGCAGCGAGACACGTGCACGGGTGACGTCCCCACCCCCCCCGGACCGGAGAATCCCCCGACACGTCCCCCCGCGGGAGAATAGGCCCCAGGGCGGCCTGCAGCCACCCCTCCCCGCGACGCTCAGCCTCCTCCCGGAGCTTGGAGAATAAAGCCTCGGTGCCTGACATGGCAGGGCAGGCAGTAAGTGACAGGAAAAACGGGGAAAAGGCAGAAAAAACTAAAAATTTCCCCCCCTATTTCAGGCAGAGCACTGAACCCCCAGCAGCGCGTCCTACCTGGAAACTTTTTCCCTGGGTGTTAGCCCGGGAAGGAGGAGGAGGGGAATTTATAACCTCCCCTCCCCCCCTCAGCTACACACAAAATCACTCCTACCGACCAGACCAGGGCTTAGTTAACCCTGTCATGGCCGGCCCTCCACTTAATGGCTTTGCCATTTGCTCCGTGCCTTACTAGATGTACAAGGTCCGCCTGGAAGATGGTTCCATTTGCAGACGTCATGCGGACCAACAGCGTCCTCGTTCTCAACTGCCCGAATCCTTGATGCTGGCTGAACCACCAGTGTCTCAAGGATCTGCTCCCAGTGAATCAGGATGCACAGAGACTGATAATTGTGGGGACTTTGAACTCAGCTCCAACAGAGCCCTCCAGCTCTGGTCCGGAGGTCTGTTTACCCTCTGAGCTGGGGAATCCCTTCCTGGCCCCGCCGGAACCCATTCTGGCCAGCCCTGTTTCCTCCGGTCCCGAATCGCTGGATGCCCGGCCTCAACGACACTGTCGCCCTCCTGACCTGTTTCAGTTGCAAGAGCGGTTACGAGACTTTCGACATGGCCGACGGAAGTGATTTGATGACATTAACCCCCACAACTGTCCCTGGAAGCTTGGTCTCCCATCTGAATGTGGGAGAAGTCCTGTAATGCTCCTGTGTTTGGAGGACTGTTGTTGGTCAGTTATCAGTTAATGTTTTGTGCCTGTTATTGTTTTGTTGTGTTTTTGTTTTGTTTTTTAGGGATGGATGGAAGGTGTTATACCTGAAGGGTTCCACATATACTGGCACCTTAAGGCTGGCTCCACCCAGCAGTGATGACAAGGGTCAAGGGGCATAATAGCCATCTTAGAGAGAGAGCACATGTAGGAAGCAGAGATATGTACTGTCCTGAGATGCATGTTGCAGTGTACAGCCTGTACTGAAATAAACATTCATTGTTCCAGACCAGAGTCTTGTGTCTCTCAAAACACACAGGACACAACAGTATGATGGGCACAAATGGCTGCATATGGTAGGCACACAGGCTGCGTATGACGGGCACAAGTGGCTGCATATGGTGGGCACACAGGCTGTGTATGACAGGCACAAGTGGCTTCAAATGGTGGGCACACAGGCTGCGTATGACGGGCACAAGTGACTGCATATGGTGGGCACACTGGCTGCGTATGACGGGAACAATTGCTGCGTATGACGGGCACAAGTGGCTGCATATGGTTGGCACACTGGCTGCGTATGATGGGCACAAGTGGCTGCAAATGGTGGGAACAATTGCTGCGTATGACGGGCACAAGTGGCTGCATATGGTTGGCACACTGGCTGCGTATGATGGGCACAAGTGGCTGCAAATGGAGGGCACAATTGCTGCGTATGACGGGCACAAGTGGCTGCATATGGTGGGCACACTGGCTGCGTATGACGGGCACAAAGGCTACGTATGACAGGCACAAGTGGCTGCAAATGGTGGGCACAATTGCTGTGTATAAAGGGGAAAAGTGGCTGCATATGACGGGCACAATGACATCGTAATCCGTCCGGCCGATAAAGGGGGAGCAGTGGTCATATAATCAAAAGAACAATATCAAGGCACAATGGCTGCATATGGTGGGCACAAGTGGCGGTGTATGGCCGGCAGAAGTGGCTGCGTATGACGGGCACAATTGCTGCATATGGTGGACACACTGGCTGCGCATGATGGGCACAAGTGGCTGCAAATGACCCATACATAGTACATTACGGAATAATTTGCTTTACAATCCACAGATAGCAAATAATCAAGATATTGATGTGTTAAGAAATTGGTCTTAGATGATCTTGAATATCTGAAAGTGAACAACGCATCTGATCCAATACATATTAAGAAGGGCATTAAATTACTTACAAAGAGGAATGACATCGTAACCCATCCGGCGTATAAAGGGGGAGCAGTGGTCATACAATCAAAAGAACAATATCAAGGCACAATGGCTGCATATGGTGGGCACAAGTGGCTGTGTATGGCAGGCAAAGGTGGCTGTGTATGACGGGCACAATTGTTGCATATGGTGGGCACAAGTGGCTGCGAATGACGGGCACAAGTGCTGCGTATGACAGGCACAAGTGGCTACGTATGACGGGCACAATGGCTGCATTTGACAGGCACAGTGAGGCTGCAATTGCTCCCCCAAATTTTTGAGCACCAGCCGCCACTGTTACAGACACTGCTATAGAATTTTTTTCCTTGCCCTCCTGTGTATGTATTTTGCTCCCACAGGCAAAGTTCTATATTTTCCTGGACCTGCCATTGATATAAACGGGGCCCGCCCCCCTTAAGCAGAGCAGGCTATTGTGTGTTAGGGACGAGGCTGGAGGCGGTGTGTTGTCATATTATGCTCTCTACTTCCGTGACATATTCTGATGGGTTCACTGGTGTGTACTGTCGTAAATCCTTTGGAACACATCACACTTGCGGTAAGAACGCATCGCGCGTGCGCAGCTGGCCGCAACATCACTTCAGTAGCATTCTGCCATAGGGAGCAGAATATGACAACACACCGGATTGGTTGTAGAGTCACTATATATATATATATATATATATATATATATATATATACACACACACACACACACAGTGACTTGCGAAGGTATTCGGCCCCCTTGAATTATGCGACCTTTTGCCACATTTAAGGCTTCAAACATAAAGATATAAAACTGTATTTTTTTGTGAAGAATCAACAAGTGGGACACATGGGGAGAAGGGGAGAAGGGGGGGTTGTGTTGGAGATGCAACAAAACTTCAGCTTAGCCTTTTACTGTATATCAGATGCAGTTTACAAAAAGGACACAAGATGTCACTAATGATTAATGATATGTGTTCTTTATGATATGTTGTACCTTCTATCCCCAGTGTACTCGTTGATTTTTTTCCTGCCTTGTTGTCTGTGTGTGTTCCTCTTACCATGATGTGGGGACATCTTTGTCTGTGTGTGATGATGTTCCAATAAAAAAGCCAGTTCCTGTTACTACACAAAGTCTGATCTCAACTGACTCTGCTGCATCTATCAGTCGTACTCTGCAACAGGCACGTGCCTGTCTGTTTTTCTTGTCCCAGTCCTGATCATTATCCTGTGGCCTGTCTGTAGTGGTTACCTCCAACAAGTCATCTCTGGATAACAGCATTTCCACTTTAAACTTCCATAGCTGATAATTATCATTGTTCAGCTTTGCCACTGAGAGTTTAAGCTCTGAGTTTCCGGCCATCTTATCCCTCCTTTATATATAAACAGTCTTACTTGTCTATAGGAGATGTCACTGGAAAGCTTCCTTATGTTGATCTCTGCATCAGCCACGCTGTCTTCCGTTCAAGGCTTTGTTCTGCTTAGGCCGCACCTGGTCATAAGACTTTATCCGGACATCTGGGCCCATAACCAGTTCAGTTGAGATCAGACATTGTGTAGTAGTGTTGCTCACGAATATTCGCATTGCGAATATTCGCTACGAATATTGCATATTCGAGTATTCGCGAATAACGCGAATATCGCGGCGAATATTCGCTATTTCGAATATTCGAATGTTTTCAATTTTTTTTTAGAACAGATCACATCCTAGAGATCCCCATCGACGTCTAAAAGCATTGCTGGTATGATTAGAGACCTTGGGCCGAGTAGCTGCAGCGCTCATTTTATATTGCCGAAAATTCACATAGCACTTTCTCCTAAAGTTGCGGCGGCGTAGCGAAAATGAGCCGGCGTTATTCAAATTGGGCGGGTAGGGGGCGTGTATTATGTTAACTATGCGCTATCCCGCGGCGAACGTACTGCGCATGCGTCGACTGTCAGTGCGCATGCTCCAAATTCTGTCAGGGAACGTCAATGACGTCAATCCCCATTCACGGACGTTTTACGCAAACGACGTGAACATTTTTAAATTCGACGCGATGACGACAGCCATACTTAACATAGGATACTCCACTAGGGGGCTTGTTTTTCTTTACGCTGCGTATCGCTTACGGAAACATCGGAAAGTCACTGCGTAGGGCCCGAATACGATTGTGAATTGCTGATTCTCGCTGATTAACATATTCTCGGCGTTAATCAGCGGGAACGGCCCGAGCGCCATTTTTAAAATTGCAGTTCCGATACGACGGTGAAATACAATTACGCCGCTCGTATAGGAACTCCAACCCGGCGTTTCTTGTTTTCTGCTTACAGAAAACAGAAACGCCGGCTCAAAGTGAGAGTTAGGCTGGAGTATCACTGATACTCCAGCCTAACTCTACCTGAATCTGGCCCATAGAGTTTTTCATTTATTTCCTTGTGTCCATGTTTGAAGTATATTGCAGATCATTTGGAGCTATTCCTCTATTAAAATGACCGTTCCAGGTCCGAATTACGGACTTCGGGAAAATGGCAGAACATTCACTTCCGGTTTTGAATATATTTATACGTTGTCCCGATAACCAATCAGGTTCCCTGATGAAGTCACAAGGTTGTGACGCAACGACGTAGGGATTCAGGATCACGTGTTACCATTCCAAGCCAGAGGCCATCAGAGATACGTAAGATGGGCGCTGTGTACGGCGCATCCCATATCTATTTTGCACTTCTAACCTCATTTTTATGTAAGAGTCCACTTTTATATTTTAATAAAGAACCCCCCTTTTTATAATTGAACTTCACTATTGGAAGCATCCGTTTTTCCCTCTCTCTCTCTCTCTCCCTTTTGCTCCTATGGAGCATAGATTACCTGCATAGATCCATCATCCATTTTGAGATCAGAGTTAGTCACAGGACAGTGACCATTCTTAAGGATTGGGACACACATTCCTGGATATGCTTACACTCATGCTACATGCCCTTATCCAACTGTTTTAAGGTGAGAGTTTTGTGAGACAGGTTATGGATGCTCCTTCATCTGTAGATTGTCCATTGATGCCCATCATTATATTTCTCTGAAGAAGGACATTTTCTCCTCATAAAGGACATTGCTCATCTCCATTACTATTTATTGGTTCATCTGTGATGCTCACTATTTTATTTATTTTGGTCACTGGTCAATTAATTTCCATGTTATGTTATTCATTCACTACCAGTCATCAGATTTAGTTGTTGACAGTTTGGAAAGACTTATCAAATGTTTTCTTCATTTTATGTGGTAGAGTCACCCCGGAATCCGGGGGAACATTTTCGGTGATGTTTCAGTGATGCTGCATGAGTTCCAAAAACTGGGAAATGTTTATGTGAATGATTTATGGTTTATTATACGAGTGTCGCAGCCATTTTATGCCAAATAAACATGTGTGATTATATCTGGGGTTTAGGTGGGGGACGAGTGAATTTAATAATGCTTAAAGTGAAACAATAAAAGTGAAATATTCCTTTAAATTTTGTACCGGTGGGCGGGGATAGGGGTGGGGTGTGTAAAGTATGCATGTGAAATAGCCCATGTTTCCCGTACTTAGAACTGTCTCTGCAGAAAGTGTCATTTCTGAAGGAAAAAAAGTAATTTAAAACTGACTCGTGGCTATAATGAATTGTCGGCTCCTGGCAATTTAGAGAGAATTCATTCATAAAAAATAAGCGTGGGGTCCCCCCAAATTCATTTACCAGGCCCTCCAGGTCTGGTATGGATATGGGGATGTGGGGTTCCCCCCAAATATCCTTGAGGTCTGGCGTGGATTTTAAGGGGAACTCCACCCCAAATTTAAAAAAAAAAAAATGCCGTGGAGTTGCGCCAAAAATCCACACCAGACCTCTTATCCGAGCGCGCAACCTGGCCGGCCGCAGAAAAGAGGGGGGGTGAGAGCCCCCCTCCTCAACTGTACCAGGCCACACACCCTCTGGAGATGCAGCAAAATTTCAGCTTAGCCTTTTACTGTATATCAGATGCAGTTTACAAAAAGGACACAAGATGTCACTAATGATTAATGATATGTGTTCTTTATGATATGTTGTACCTTCTATCCCCAGTGTACTCGTTGATTTAACATAATACACGCCCCCTACCCGCCCAATTTGAATAACGCCGGCTCATTTTCGCTACGCCGCCGCAACTCTAGGAGAAAGTGCTATGTGAATTTTAACAGTACTTGCTCCTAAAGTTTTGGCGGAGTAACGTAAATGAGAAACGTTACTCCACCATAAAGATGCGCCCATCTACCTGAATCTGGCCCAATATATGTTATCAGCTCAGTGTGTGTGCAGAAAACAAAAATAAATCCTACATATTACATACAGGCGTAAGTGCCTCACTAGAAATATCTAAAATATATATACAGGTATACATACCAATATAAATAAAAGTTAGATAAAAGACAATAACCAATAAAATGTGTGTAAGAATTGGTGAAATAAAAAACATGCCTAACTCTAAAATAGAGAGACAGCTAAGGTGAAATTCCATAAAGAATCACCGTATAAAAACCGAAAAAATACCTCTGAGATAGAATATCGGTGTCACTGCCCATCATCATCCCGAGGCCATCAGATAGACACATCATTTAAAATATGATACATGCATAATGATGAAAATGGACAAACAGATAAAAATACACGGATGAAAAATCAGTAATGATGAATGGAAGTAGATATCATAGAGAAATTGTATGACCCATAATGGGTGACAATACACAGAGATATTATCTAGAAATTACTTAAAAAGCAATTGAGGTCGAAGTCCACATTCAAACCCCCTGAGTGTCTTAAGGGTGTGTATCCAACGTGATTCTTTCTGACTAATCGTTCGAATTTTATGACTCCCCTCCTTGATCTCTTGTATTTCTCCACACCCCAGAATTGTAGTTGTGTAGGGTCGTTATTGTGTACCTTAGCAAAATGTCGGGATACACTATGATTTGGAAACCCTTTAGCGATATTACGGATATGTTCTGTAAGGTACCTGTAAAAGGTAGTGCCCGAAGTGGAAGTAGTATGCTGGAGATCCAGGCAAAGCGTTGTCAGGCAGATATGGTCGGCAACAGATCAGGCAAATAGTTCACAATCGAATTCCGGAGAAGGGTCAGGCAGGCAAAGGTCATACACGATCTGGCGGTAAGGTACAAAATCAGCAGGCTGTAGAATAGTCGGGATATCAGGCAGGAGTTCAATACAAGGCAGATCACTGAAGACAAAACACCCAGGAAGTAATCCAAATAAACGGGCACTGAGTGATGACCTCACTTCCTATTTAAAGGCTGTCCAGATTGAGAATTGTCCACAGCTGGCAGCAGGTGGAGCTAGTGAGTCCGAGGTAGTGTTGAACACAATAAGGATATTCCCAAGGTCTAGATCTCTTCTGTGGCACAGCAGGTAAGGCTATGGTTTAAGAGACCAGGAAGACCCAGGTTCGAATACACCCCGGGACATGACATGTTCCTCTATCCTAACTTTAAGGGCCCTCTTGGTTCTGCCCACATATTGTAATTTCCAGTCACACTGAAGTACATAAATGACTCCCTCTGTGTGGCATCCTATGAAGTCTGTAATAGTATACATGTGTCCTGTGTTGTTACCAACAAATTCAGTTCTTTTACCTTGAAAAAGTTTAGCGTGTCTGCATGCATAACAGGTTACCCTGATGAAGTCACGAGGTTGTGACGTAACGACGTAGGGATTCGGGACCACGTGTTACCACTACAAGCCGGAGGCCAACAGAGATACGGAAGACGGCGCTGTGTACGCCGCGTCCCATATCTATTTTGCACTTCTAACCTTGTTTTTATGTAAGAGTCCACTTTCATATTTTAATAAAGAACCCCCCCCTTTTATAATTGAACTTCACTATTGGAAGCATCCATTCTTCCCTGTTTCCCTTTTGCTCCTATGGAGCATTGATTACCTGCAAGGATCCATCATTCGTTTTGGGATCAGAGTTAGTCACAGGACAGTGACCATTCTTAAGGATCGTATTGGGACACACATTCCTGGATACGATTACACTCATGCTACATGCCCTTATCCAACTGTTTTAATGTGAGAGTTTTGTAAGACAGGCTATGGTTTTTGTGTACGGTGAACACTATTAGATACAGCTGCTTCCACGTTACTCATCACACTTTCACTCATTTAACATTAACTTACTCCCAGTAGCGCAACTAGTTCTCACTTTTGCATCTACCACATAAAATGTCACAATGGGAAGGGAGGGAGCTCTTCTTTCTGGACCACTGAAGAGGATGCCCCAAACCCTCTGCAGGCCTTAAAAAGGTTCCCAGGAGAACCAGAACCTTCCGGGGACCGCTATTGGGTTGACCCAACAAACAAACTGAACGCAGCCAGGGCGATGGGCAAGAGCCGGAAGGCTGACTTGATGTCTGCTTTGGCCACCAGCGCCCCACGGCCTTGTGCCTTAACCTTGACGACAGCCTCTTCAAAAGGTAGCATAAACCACTGAACAGGCCGCAACTTTAATGTTGTCATTCAACAAACCCCCCTTAGGAAAAGAGAGGTGCTTGGCTCCTTATTAGGCACCACCCCAATTGGTGAAATCTGAAAATTGAGGAAAGGCAGCGTAGCAAAAGGCCCAGCCATCCGCCCTTCTGCAATTTCCTTAAAAACCTTCTCCCGTACTACTTCCAAAAAACGCTGCACCACCGTACAACCCGTTCCTGAAAAAAACGGGTGGAGAAAACTGAATGCAAAACCTTCAATTAATCAAAGTGCCTTCTCCCTGTTTGGATAAAGATCCAACCAAGAGCGCAGGTTTTCCAGCCTCACTGCCATGCAGGTGCGACGAGTCAGAACCGCAGGGGCGACACGTGAGGTGCACAGTGGGCCGATGAGAGACAGCAATAATACAGTTCATCGGTTTACTCACGGTTAGCAGAAAGCCTCCCTGGGCCGGTCGCACAGAGATGGGGAAGACAGCACAAAATCCTCCGGGGCACGCTCTGTGATAGGGAAACGCCAGCCAAGATGGTGGTTGAGGTGCCCGTGATGACAGGGGTGTTTAAAGTGCTTGTGGCGGCTGGGTCCCTTGATGGTATTTGTCGTGAAGCCAGTACCGTTAATGGTGGTACGACCATTTGCAGTGTTGAAGAATGAGGTAGACAGAAGTAGGATACAACTCACAATTTTTACTGTGACTGGTTTTGATTGCAATACAGACATCCAGTTAAAATACAGTATCTGGGTAGAGAGAGAATTCTGCTGATCCACTGTTAATAGGCTTTAGTAATCCTGGACTCAGGCTGTGGTTCAGTATAATGCTTACTTGTTACTGGTCCCTTTTGAATCCAGTGACCTTGGTGAGGTTGCCGGTGGCTAAGAAATCCTTCACCTTTATTCTCAAAAAGCTCTTTTTCCCTGCCGATTAATGGCTTTCACCTTTTGATTTAAGCAGTTCCAATCTGTCCCTTCTCTGGACTGACCTTCTCTCTCCTTCCTTCTCCTTCCTTCTGCACACACACACACTTCCTGAACTTAACAACAGACCACAGATAACCTGAGCTGGGATAGATATCCCAGAGTGGTGCTATCCCCATCTTGTGGTGGGAAGTATGAAGCACATCTGACCAGCATATGGACAGGGATCTCACAGATGTAGAAGTGCAAAATGACATGCAATATAGCAATAACAAAGAAATAATACTTTTGCAGTTCCCACATGTCCTGAGTGGGACGCTGCACAGGCTTTTCGGAAAAATATCCCACGAGGACTGTGGCGCCGCCTTCTTAAAACAACATCTCACCATTGGATGGGGCCCCGCACATACTGAGAATTCATGCCTATACACGCAAGTCGCATTAAAACGACAGGAACTCTTGTTGAAACAACAACCTCTGCGGTTCCCTGTGGGCACGGGACTAGCCTGACTCACCTTAACAGTCGGTCTCTGGGGAACAATCAGGTTAAGCCATAGGCCCACATCCTTCATCCCCCATCTCAGCGATGGATGTACCGCCAGTTTCTGGCGAAAGGACTCGTCATAAAAGGCCCAAACCACCAAAACTTTTATAGGCCTCCAACACATGATCCATATGCTGAAAAAGACTACCTCCCGAGGGGCCTTCCTCTGCCTCCGGCCAGCCCTGAGCATCTCGAATCTACGTATATTATGGCTAAGGTAAAGTTGCTTTCATTTAATGTGCGGGGACTACACACCCCCGGTAAGAGACACCAATTGTATAGGGAGCTGGCTCGCATGCAGGGGGACATTGTACTCCTGCAGGAGACCCACCTCACACACACTACATCGGTGAAGCTTTTCTCCCCTCAGTATCCTCTATGGTATTACAGCCTATCCGATGTTCGCAATGCTAAGGGGGTGGCTATTGGGTTCCGTAGGGGCTCCTCTTTTGTGTTAGACGTTATGATGAGTGACCCTCTGGGCCGCTTCCTGTTCCTGAAAGGTACCCTGGGAAGTATGCCCTGCACGATTGCGACCATTTATGCCCCCAATCGTGGTCAGGTTTCTTTTATCTCCACAGCCCTTAGGAAGTTGTCGGACTTCGCCTGTGGGTGCATTCTCCTGGCAGGGGACTTTAATGTTCCGCTGGAACCATCAATAGACACGTCGTTGGGGACCTCCTGTATTTCGTGGAGGCGCTTGGCGTTTTTACGCAGGCGCCTGCACGAGTCCCAATTGATGGACGTTTGGAGGATTATGCACCCGCAGGTGAAGGATTACACTCACTTTTCCCATCTGCATACGTCCTACTCAAGAATCGATTATTTTTTGATAGACCACCACCACCTATCTCTCCCCACTGCCTCGACTATCGAGGTTTCCCCTGTCTCGGATCATGCCCCGGTTTCCCTCTTGCTGACTGTCCCCTCTGTGCCGACTAAGAGCACTAATTGAAAGCTTAATGACAATCTACTCTTGGAGGATGTTGACAGGAGGGAGATAGGGGACGCATTGGCACAATACTTTGCGGATAACGCGACACCGGAGGTGACGCCAGGAACGCTTTGGGAGGCCCATAAGGCCTTCATCCGGGGTAAACTTATGGAGTTAGGGGCTAAAAAGAAGAGGGAGCGTACCCATCACCAAATGTGACTGCTGGGAGAGGTTGCTGACCTGGAGCGCAGACACAAGGCTGGGTTGTCGCGGTCGGTCCTCCAGGAACTGATCCGGAAGAGAGAGGAACTACGTGACCTCTTTCACTTGGAGCAGAAACAGCGATTCCGCGTAGTAGCTCAGGGTTTGCACGAGTGGGGCAACAAGCCGGGCCGGCTGTTGGCGCGCTCACGGCGACAGCAGAAATCCGCTGCGTTCATTGCTAAAATTAAGTCTCCCGACGATTCCTTGGTTTTTGAAACTTCGGCTATAGCCAAAGTCTTTCGCTCATTTTATCAGTCATTATACCGGGTTAGGCAAACAGGAGAGGACAAAGATGATAGGGCGCAACTCATTCGCGATTACTTAGCCCAAGCTAATTTACCTACAATCCCTGCAGAAGAACTGGCTGCTCTTGAGGGCGATTTTTCCGTCTCTGAGTTGCGTATAGCGCTGAAGGCTATGGCCAACGGTAAGGCGCCGGGCCCCGACGGCTTTACGGTAACCTATTATAGAGCTTTTGCGGATCTCCTGTTGCCGCGTTTGACTAACTACGCCAACACGGTCTCTGGAGATGGGTCTCTCCGACCTGAAACGCTTCACGCCCACATCACCGTACTTCCTAAGCCTGGTAAGGACCCAAGTGTTTGCGGAAGTTATCGCCCCATCTCCTTATTGAATCTTGATGCTAAACTGTATGATAAGGTAATCGCCAACAGGCTTCTCCCCTTTGTTCCCCGATGGGTCTCCAGAGACCAGACGGGCTTCATCCCTGGCAGGGAAGCGCGAGATAACTCTCTCCGCACCTTGTCCTTAATAGCTCATGTTCGACGGACCTCCCAGCCCACCCTTCTACTCTCCACAGATGCCGAGAAAGCGTTTGATAGGGTGGACTGGGAGTTCCTAATGGCCACGCTTTCCCACATAGGCGTGGGTCCCCCTCTCCTCTCCCGTATCTCAGCCTTATATAACTCCCCCTCCGCCCAGTTACGCATAAATTGGACGCTAAGTGACCCCTCTACACTTTACAACGGCACCAGGCAGGGGTGCCCCCTTTCACCCATTTTATTTGCCTTATCCCTTGAACCCTTTTTATCTTCAATTAGGCACAATCCGAACATCCGGGGAATTGTGGTGGGTGCTACTGAACACAAATACGCTGCCTATGCGGACGACATCCTGTTTTATGTCCAACAACCTATTACAACCCTCCCAAATTTAATGGCTGCTTTTGACGCTTTCGGGGTGGTCTCTAACTTTAAAATTAATCTATCCAAGTCGGAAATACTGAACCTAACGATCCCCCCTCGTATTGTGCCGCAATTGAAAACATCCTTTCCCTTTAGCTGGCAGGCCCACTCACTGAAGTACTTAGGCATACTTCTTACAGCTGATCCCGCTTCCCTGTTTCGCACAAATTTTATACCCCTTTTAAACGCAATTAGGTCCGATTTACAAAAATGGTCTCAGCTAGCCCATTCCTGGCTGGGGAAGATTAATGTGCTGAAAATGAACGTCTTGCCTAGAATATTATTCCTTTTTCAGATGATCCCGTACAAGATCCCTGTGGGATATTTCACGATATTACGATCACTGTTTTGCAGATATGTATGGAACAGGAGGCGGCCTAGACTTGCCAGGGACACGCTGACTAGGCCCAGGATCGAGGGGGGACCGATGTCAAGCGGTACTTTCAGGCTGTAGTACTAACCAGGATCTCGGACTGGAAGTACCATAAGGACTCTAAACTTTGTGTGTCGCTCGAGATGGCCATGTGTGGTACAGACCCTTATGTTCAAAGTTGGATTCCCCGGAAGTTTAGGTCTCTATCCGCTATGGCATCTCCCTTGACGCGTTCCACTCTGATGGTGTGGGACGCTTTGAGTAAGACTCATGGCTGGCCCTGTAACTCTCCCCTGATGCCGCTATCTGGTCATGCCTACTTCCCTCCTGGCAATACTCTTCCGCACCAACAACCTTGGTCCTTGGGTCCCGCGACGCTCCTTTGTCACGTCGCTTCTCCCTCGGGATTAACTCCTCTGTCTGATGTTGTTGGTTCCTCGGAAGTGACGCCTATGGTGTTGTGGAAATACCGTCAATTGTCAGCCTTTGTCCGCTCTCTACCCCAACCTCTCAGGGACGACACGACTTTAACACTGGTGGAATCGGCTTTTGCTGAGGATAGGCCAGTGGAGAGACCCCTCTCCTATTTTTATAAAACGTTGTACTCCATTTCTACTCATGCCACCCCGGCCTTCCTGTACAGGTGGGAGAGGGATCTTCATAAGGAACTCTCTCCCTCCCAGAGGGATACTATCTTGCTGCTTGCCCATACGTCCTCCATTTCAGCAAGATATGCTGAAGTTAATTATAAGCTACTGACCAGATGGCACTATACTCCGGCGGTGCTACACAGGGTTTTCCCCCTGACGTCCCCGCTCTGCTGGAGGGGTTGTGGCGAACTTGCTTCCCATGCACACATTTGGTGGTTTTGCCCGCTCATTCGCCCATTCTGGCTAAGTGTTCTACACTGGATGAAAGAAATACAAGGTTTTGAGACCCCAAATGACCCCTGGGTGGTGCTATTGCACTGTACGGCTGAACCAATCGGATCATATAAAAAATCACTCACTCCGCATCTATTAAACGCGGCAAAGTCCCTCATACCCCGATTCTGGAAACAGACAGTGGTTCCTTCGCTGGGCCAATGGCTGGAAGCGGTCGATCATATATATCACATGGAAGACCTCACTTCTTCTCTTAAAAATAAATCTGATTTGGCACGGAAAACTTGGTCCGATTGGTTCGCCTTTAAGTATAAATCGGCATATGCTGATATCATGTCTCAACCTACCTGACGTTGTATATTTTGTTGTTAGATTACTGTAGCGATAGGTCCTAGTGACTCTTCTTTTTAGTTTGAGGTGGCGGCCGGGAGCAGAGGAATTCCCCCTCCCCCCTCCCTACCCCCCCCACCCATCCTTTCTCTTCTTCTCTTATTCACCTCTCTACCTTTCTTTCGTACCCGTTCCACTAGTTTTACAATTTTATTTATGACCCGAGGACTCTCATTATCACGTATTGGCGCCCAGTGCGAAGCACAGCTCCGGCCTGCGAGCCTTGGTGTAGCGCGTGACAGCGTGGGAGCTGTCTTTGTCTTGGTCTGATGCTTCCATATATGTTTCTGAATGTTTCTTACATCGATGTAACTACATGCCTCTTATGTTGTCTCCGGATGGACCACCTTGCCTACTTATAGTGGTTATGTCGATGCCTCGGATATTGTTTTATATTGTTTTATATTGTTTTATTTTATTTTGTTTTATGTTGTTTCTTACTTATGCCTTAGTTCTGCTCTTTTGAGCTATGTGCTGTCATATATATTTCATTTAATAAAAACTTTATTAAAGAAAAAAAAAAAATATGCTGAAAAAGGCCTCCGCTCAGCTCTGCTTGCTTCTCCACCAATACACTGGCAAAAACAAAAACACCTGCAACCAGTTGTTAAATGAGCGTGCAGGCCTATCCTTCTCCTGCCTTTTCTCTCCTTTCCTTTCTGTTTTAAAATTAAAATCCTTAGACGCCGGAAGAAGGGATAGCATATCCACAAAACTCCCCGGCCCAAATTTTATCCTTCACTGACCCCGGTAAATAGTAACCCAAAGGGTGAAAAATAAAGTGTAGCACCAAAATACGAACCCCCTGTGAGGAGGACCTTGTACAGACCTAGCGACACAGTGAACACAGATCTTAAATGCTGATGCTCTTCCAAACAACTACATCGACTGTAAATAAATATAGTAATTGTGATGTAACAGTAATAACTATAAGTGCTTAGTGAATCAATGCCCATATAATACAGTGTGTACAAATAAGTAAACCACTCAAATAACATAGGGAAAAAACAAACTACTTAAAGCGTTTCCAATCTGACATTGAGCAATGGTATGTGTAGTGATAATTGTATAAACAACTATAGGTGATAAGCAATTTATACAAGTTTGCTGCTTGTATAGTAATAGATAATCTGCACTGGTGAATGGTTATGAGTGCCAGCTGCAACTCGTACCATAAATCACACAAAAAAAACACAAGTGAAAAATAAGTTCATACACCATGAAGATGTTATAGATAAATTGAAAACATTGACATCAAGTGAGAATTAGATACCCTTACCGGACAGGATGGACCCACACCTCACCTTATGGTGGGGGGTCTTTCAGGCTTATATGGACTGATTCTCCTCTCTGGTCACCCTTCAGATGGTTGTCCTTAATGTCTGTTGTATCCAAGATACACTTATAGCCAGAATCCTCCGGTAGATAACAGGTACCGTAATGGTACCGTAGTGGTATCCAAACGATTTTAGATTGAGGAATAAGGAGAAAAGGAAAAAAAAACTCCTCATAGTGTAAAATTGTAAAAAAAAAAAAATAATAAAAACTTCTCGAAAAATCACACTGGTGACAGAGATAGGTATCCCAAAAAAATCTTAAAACACACAAAAAGTAAACACACAGCAACTCTCCACCTTAAATGGAGGATTTAATCCAGTAATGTGCAATGAAAGAATGAAGGAAGCAGCGTACCCGACCGGTTTAGTCTAATGGACACTTCTAACACACTTAGGCCGCGTACACACGAGGAGACATGTCCGATGAAAACGGTCCGACGGACCGTTTTCATCGGACATGTCTCCTGGGATATTTTGGTCTGATGTGTGTACACACGATCAAACCAAAATCCCCGCGGACAGACAGCGCGGTGACATTGACACCGCCACGTCTGCAAACCAGGAAGTAAAATGCTTCCACGTATGCGTCTAATCCATTCGACGCATGCAGGGGATTTCGGTCCACTGGTTAGGCGTACTAACCAGCGGACATATCCGACGGACAGTTTTACAGCAGATACGTTTTAAAGCATGTTTTATAACTTTTGTTTGCTGGAAACCTGTCTGCTAGCCCGTACACACGATCGAATGTGTCCGCTGAAACTGGTCTGCGGACCAGTTTCAGCAGATATGTTCGATCGTGTGTACGCGGCCTTAGACAAATCAGTTTTATTTTTTTTATTTTTTCGTTCCTGGTGCCTTCATGGTAACATATGCATGGATTGTGTGTGTGTGCTGCCATGGAGAGTCACCAGGAAAGTAAAATTTCAGAGCGGTAAGTATTACATTTCCTTTTTTTACTGCAGTGGTTTTCAGCCTCAGTCCTCAAATACCCCTGACAGGACATGTTTGGTGAATTTATCTGATCCAAAATAGCTGTCCACAATTCCAAGCCACCTGTGCAAGATGAAGAAAAACCTGCAAACATGGCCTGTTGGGGTTACTTGAGGATATGCGTGAGAAACCATGAACTAAAATTGAGCTCAAGCCAATCCTATTCTAATTGTGGGCATTTGAGGGAAATCAAGTATGAGTGTGTGTGTGTCTGTGCGTGCATGCGTGTTTTTAAGATTTTTTTTTTAGATTTTTTTATATATATATATTTTTGAGTTTGGGCTTTGTGTCCCTGTTCTTAATTGGCTATGTGACGAGAAGCAAAGCCAAACAGGAAGTGACAGTAAAACCCTACTAATCTTTCCTTGGGGACACACAGGTCAATCTAACTAGTGTCCCCATTCCTAAAACTGCACTCTAGCACTTTGTTGTGTACACCCCAAATGTATTATTAGGTAATGTTAAAGGCAAATCCTTTCTTCAATACAAGTGTAGTTGTTTTAAATTTGAGGGGAAGCACTGATGATTTTAACATCCAATCATGTAGACGCAAAAAATGTTTTTTTTTTTACTTGCATGTCCCCCTGGGATCTCTAGCAAGTGCACTTTAGGAAATAAACCCCGAAGTCAAAGATAACTAAGAATTTGGGGTGCAAAATGCTGGAGTTCAATTGTACGAATGGGGAAACTATTTAGATTGACCTGTGTGTCCTCAAGGAAAGTTCTTGTTAGAGCTTTACCCTCACTTCCTTTGTGGCTATGTGACAGGAAGTGAATCTTTTTGAAGGTTAAACTGTCAAAATTTGGGAGTTGTCTTCACCCTATCAGGGGTGCAGACATCCCTCTGCACTCTATCCCCATGCAAAAATAAGAAATGATTTCCTTTTGTGTAACTTTGCAAAGACACATTCCTAAGTTCAATTCTGATGCGTGTGAATGGCACAATTAGCCCCTTTTTTAACCACTTGAAATCAGTACTATAGCTGATCAACGGCCACAGCGTGGTCCCCTTTTGGCGTCTCTGAGACTGGGGTGATCACAGATCCGAGCAAGGGGCCTACAACTGCCCCTTTCCACGTGATCAGCTGGCAGCCAATGACAGCTGATCACGTGATGTAACTAAAACCTTGTTAATCTTTTTTTTTTTCTCCTCGCGCTGACAGCATGAGCATAAAAAAAAGACAATCACTGCTTTATGTGCAAGGGATATCGTACCCGAAGAGGAAGAGGCAATTCTGCCTCATCTGTGACTAGCTCCTGCCAGTGCCAGCTATTGCTGCCCACCACTGGTGCCTATCAGTGCTGCCTATCAGTGCCCATCATTGCCAACTAGCAGTGTCACTTCTCAGTGACAACTATCAATGCCACCTCTCAGTGCCCACCCTTGCTGCCTTATCGGTGCCCACCAGTGCAGTTTCATCAGTGTACACCAATGAAGAAGAAAAATTACCTTTTTTATAAATTAAATTATTTACATTTTTTCAGATTTATAATCTGTCTTTTTTTAGTTTTATATACACAGTATATATATATATATAAAAAATGCAAAGGTGATAAAATACCACCAAAAGAAAGCTCTATTTGTGGGAATATATATTATTCAAATTTCATTTGGTTACAGTGTTGTATGACTGCACAATTGTCGTTCAAAGTGCAACAAAGTGGTTAATATAAACCATCAGTTGCCTAGCACTCTAAACCTTTGTTGGGAGATTCCTAGAAATATGCATCTGATTTAATATCAATTTTCCTAAAAATATGTATTTGTGTGGGAAAGATGTGCTCTGTGTGTGGCATTGCGCGTGCAAGCGTGAGCATGAGCGAATTATATTTGCACGAGATCCGTGGGGGGCGAATTGACGTTGCCCGCGCAAACCCCACGTAAATATGCGCAAAAGACACTTACATATGCGCAAGGGCTGCATTGGCATGTACCGCCGGCACGCACATGTTTCTGGAATGGGTGGACACCATACAGGAATGACATCACACTTACAGGAAGTTGCTAGTCCTGCTGGGAGATTGGATACCAAAATGCCTCGATCTCTGTTCTCTGGGCTGAGATGCTTCTAATTTGTAAAGACATTTTGTATATAAATTATTTTGACATGGGCTGTTGTTTGTCTGGGTCATGTGTGTATGTCTAAATGCTTAGGCCTCAAAACACACCCTTATTTACTTTTTCAACACACACACAGAGAGAGAGAGAGAGAGAGAGAGAGAGATGTTTATGAGCCTTTCAAAGTATTTGAAAGTCTCTCCGGCTCTCCCACCTCTGGCCACAAGCGGTATTGCATGCAATAGAAGTCAATGTGGAACCGATTATCTTCATTTACATTGACTTCTACGGGGTGAACACGTTTTTATAGGTGAGTGCTTTGGATTACAAGCATTCTCCTTGAACGGATTAGGCATGTAATCCAAGGTTCTACTGTAAAAGCAAAAATTCATTTTTTAAATATTCCTTGCATGTCCCACTTGCATCTGTAGTGACGTTTCCTTTAATAAATAAACCCCTGGCTCATGTTTGGACATATTGATTGATTGATTGATTTTTGCTTAGTTAGGTGCCAAATACCCACTGGGGAGTGAGCGTCTAAGTGGCGCTGGTGAGATGTTACCTAGAATCAATCCACGGTATGGAAGGAAAAATAGAGAGAAAAGAGGGTGGAAGAGGGAAATGGGGTATCCGGCCCTTAGTTGAGCAAAAGGAAAAAGCCGTGGAGCATAAGAAAATATAAGAAAAGAAAAAGACGAGAAAATCTAGAGGAAGGGTACATGACATCATTGATGTCTGAATAGTCAGGGCCGTTCCGGGGTCATAATAACTAAAGTGGCAGGACTGGCCCCTTAAATGAAGGGGCGGAGTGTATGGAGAAAAATTAAACCAAATTTATCCGTAAGCCTGAACGAACAGCTCCGTCTTCAGTTTTGTTTTTCTGAAGAGGAGCAGGTTGGGTGTCATCTTAAGTTCTATGGAGAGGGCATTCCACAGCATGGCACCCCTACTCTGAAGTCGTTTGCCTCCCATGGAAGAAAGTTTAGACGGAACAACTATGGCTAAGTGTTGGGTCTTAGATCTTAATGGGCGCGTAGGTACATAGTGTAAATACTTGGGACCCTGTCCCAAGTATGCACGGTAGAAAATACAGAGCATTTTAAAGATCACTCTCTGCTTGATAGGGAGCCAATGGAGTGATCTCCTAGCCAGGCTAATGTGATCTCGTCTCACTAGACCGAGTACAAAGCGAGCAGTGTGGTTCTGCACCACCTGGAGCTTGTGGGCCCATTTCTACGGGGCACCCAGTAGGAATATGTTTGCACCATCTAATCTGGAATGGATAAAAGCTTGGGCAAGTAAGGATCTGTTATTATGCGTGAATAGGTGTTTCACTTTTCTGAGGAGCCTTAGGCCGCGTACACACAATCGAATTTATCTGCTGAAAATGGTCCGACGTTACACTCCGCCCCTTCATTTAAGGGGCCAGTCCTGCCACTTTAGTTATTATGACCCCGGAACGGCCCTGACTATTCAGACATCAATGATGTCATGTACCCTTCCTCTAGATTTTCTCGTCTTTTTCTTTTCTTATATTTTCTTATGCTCCACGGCTTTTTCCTTTTGCTCAACTAAGGGCCGGATACCCCATTTCCCTCTTCCACCCTCTTTCAATCAATCAATCAATATGTCCAAACATGAGCCAGGGGTTTATTTATTAAAGGCAACGTCACTACAGATGCAAGTGGGACATGCAAGGAATATTTTAGATGGGTTAGTACACTAACCAGAGGACATATCTGTCCGCACATGCGTCGAATGGATTCGACGCATGCGTGGAAGTATTTTACTTCCTGGTTCATCGTGTGTACACGATCAAACCAATATATCCCTGGAGACAAATCCAATCAAAACGGTCTGTCAGACCGATTTGATCGGATTTATTTAGTCGTGTGTACGCGGCCTTAGATGATAATTGGCATTCTGCAGGATGTTTCTAAAGTGGGGCACGAACGAGAGTGTGTCATCAATGATGACCCCTAGGTTTTTTACTTGCTTAGCTGGAATGGGTGTGGGTCCGAAAGATGGAGGCCATGCAGCCAGCAGTGTATTAGGACAGATTAATAGAACTTCAGTTTTGGGTAAACTGCGTTCAATCCAAGCTTGTTACCAGCCATTCAGTCCTGTATTTCTACCAGGCATTTCGCCAGCTGAGCTGGCTGCTGAGGTCCTCTTGCTGAATCAACCAGAATTTGTGTGTCATCGGCATAGAGCTGGCACTCCAAGTTGTAACTCTGGACTATATCAGCAAGAGGACGGACATAGCAATTAAAGAGGAGTGGCAATAGAGCACTCCCCTGTGGGACTCCACAAGTAAGAGGTATTGGGGTAGACCGGTGTGTTCCCATCTTAACATATTGTGTTCTCTCATGGAGAAACTAGCTTATCCAGCTCAGGACCACCCCGTCAAGGCCAAAGAGATTTTTTAGAGAGGTCTAGCAGAATCAGAGCTGCCGACCCCCTGCGTCACGGATTGTTAGTAGTCTTTCTCGCATGGCCAACACAGATATCTCAGTTCCCCTTCCCGGGCGAAACCCCGACTGGGTATCATGAAAGAGGTTTCCCCCCTCAAAATAGATTTGAAGCTGCCTGAAAACTACTTGCTCTAGGATTTTTGCCACAAAGGGGGTAGCGGAATTGGGCCTGAAAGTAAGCGGATCATTTATATCTAGGCCCGTTTTTTTTCAGGAGGGGTGTTACTATGGCATGCTTCATTTTTCCTGGGATGATGCCTAATTGCAACGAAAGATTAATAACTTTGCAGATGTCTGGAGCCAGTGTTTTGGCATTGGCCTTCATGAGCCACCCGGGACAGATATCATCCGAATATGATGATGCTTTTAAGTCTCTCATAATCTTCAGTATTTCCTCGGGCGTAGTATCTGAAAATTGCAAAAGTGAAGACCCAATATTGTTGGTTGGTCTAGAGATCGCACCGCCTGGTTGGTAGATGTCCAGATTTTCTGTATTTTGGCTTCAAGTGACCTAAGGAGGCTGGAGCACATTTTATCTGAGGATGGTATAGCAGGGAAATATTTTTTGTTATTGAAGAGGCTGGATGTGATTTTAAATAATTCAGCCTCTTTGTTGGTTGCTTGGGCTATTTGGGTGTTGTAATAGCTTATTTTTTGAATTTTTACTAGCTTGCTGTACACTCTGCACTGGCTCCTATAGGCCATTTGCCCTGCGGGTGATTAGTTCTGATCCATTTGCGTTCAAGCTGACGTCTTTTGAATTTTAACTCTCCCAGTGAGGATGAATACCATGGGCATGATTTAGATTTCCTAGGCCTATTGTATGATGTAGTGATGATGGGTGCCACTTTGTCAAGGGTGTTTATTAGTTTTTGTTCAAATGCGTCCAAGGCATGTTCTAATTTTTCCAAATCATTTTCAGTGTCAATTAGATTCTGTTCTTAATTCCCTTGGCTGTTGATATAGGCTGAGTGGAAAGTTTCATCGCTGATTTTTGTAAGTTTTTGATCTTTCCATAGGGGGGCCAGAAGTGTTTTTTTCTGGAGGCTAGGCCTGGCAGGGTGTATTTTAACACATAGTGGTTCGTCCATCCTGTCACCATTATGGATAGATTTGTTACTTGGAGATCATTAGAGAGTATAGCATCAAGCTGATGTCCATGGATATGAGTTGGCCCCTGAACTTTCTGCTGGAACCCCATTCCCTCCAGATCCTCTAAGAGGTCCTTGGCGTGTGGTTTTTCAAGCTGCTCTAACCAAACATTGAAGTCTCCTTGAATTATTAATTTGTCCTGGTTAGCAGTTAGTTGCATGATGTATTCGTTAAATTCTTTAATACAATGGCCGCTGTATTCTGGAGGTCTATATATAGTGGCCAGAGTAAATGATGAGCAAGGATTGACTGAGCATTTAATGATAAGACTCTCAAAGGTTTTTGGGGAAGGTAAAACTAACTCTGTGCAGGATAAACTTTCATCTTATATGACCGCAATACCACCTCCCCTTTTGCCCACTCTATTTTTATACAAGATTTTATAGTTGTTTGGTATAAGCTCATCAAAAATTGTTTCTGAGCCTGGACTGAACCATGTCTCGGTCATAGAGAATAAATGAGGGTGCTCAGACATAATCATATCATATATGTCCGGGGCATGCTTCACAGCGGACCTGGTGTTTACATAGCTCAGGTTCAGGAGTTCTTCAGCAAGGGATGTTGCTTTCTTATTTGGGGTGATATAAATAGGGGTAGGGGTGCTCTCTGGCAAAGTGCCCATTATGTCCTGAGGGGATAGAACAGCTTGGGAGACTAGCTGTCTTGACAGTTTTTCACAGGAATATTGTGGTTTGGCAAGTCCATATTGAGCACATATGATTTTAACTATTTCAGTTAAATTGCCCTATGTTATAGTTGCTTAAACTTTTCAGGTATGTATTAGAATAAATGATCTTACCTGAGTTTCTATCTGGCGTACATTCCCTTAGAGTAATCTGGCCCTCCTGACTGAAGAGGCCCTCGTTGGAGGGGGCGTGGCTTGCAGGGGGCGTGGCTTGCAACGATCACGTGGGGGCATGGCAGCAGATGGTTTTTCCGGGGGGGGGTGGCCTAGGGGAAGCGTCCAGGCGGCCACGCAGCACCCCACAGGCAGACCAGCAATCAGGGTGCAGAGGGGCTGCAGAACAGAGCCAATCTGGTTGTCAGCAACAGAGTCCGGGGCAACAGATTCTTCCTCCAGCAGGTGGGATCACTGACGCGGCGGCGCCATGACTGAAGAGGCCCTCTTTGCAGGGGGCGTGGCTTGCAGGGGGCGTGGCTTGCAGCGGTCACGTGTGGGCAGGGCAGCAGATGGTTTTTCCAGGGGGGGGCGGCCTAGGGGAAGCGTCCAGGCGGCCACGCAGCACCCCACAGGCAGACCAGCAATCAGGGTGCAGAGGGGCTGCAGAACAGAGCCAATCAGGTTGTCAGCAACAGAGTCCGGGGCAACAGATTCTTCCTCCAGCAGGTGGGATCACTGACGCGGCGGCGCGCGCCATGACTGAAGAGGCCCTCGTTGAAGGGGGCGTGGCTTGCAGGGGGCGTGGCTTGCAGCGGTCACGTGCGGGCACGGCAGTAGATGTTTTTTCCAGGGGGGCGGCCTAGGGGAAGCGGCAGACCAGCAATCAGGGTGCAGAGAGGCTGCAGAACAGAGCCCGGGACAACAGATTCTTCCTCCAGCAGGTGGGACATACTAGAAATCTCACATTTTCTGAGGTGCGTGTAGACTTTTTGGATCCACTGTGTGTGAAATTACTATATATATATATATATATATATATATATATATGTAGCGCTACCCCCGGAGGAGCCACTGGTTGATTTGTTGGGGTCGGCACTTTACATGACTCTATCGTTGTCTAGGGGTGTGATGCAGGAAACAAAGTAGTGAGCGGAGGTCCAGACATTCAATAAAGTTTTCCAAGGCTTTATTTCCAGGCCAACATAGCCAACATCAACTTCAGGTTGGAAGCAAAAGGTTGATGAGAGTAAAGGGGTGAACTTGCAGTGTCAGGCCTGGATGTAGATGGGCAATCCAGCCCTTAGTAACAACGATCTGTAACGGATGAATAGGGGCGAATCCCTCCAATGGACTCCAGCCTGGGTCACCGGGAGACAGTTATGCGTACCTGTAGCATCTCGGTCACCAGATCCCCGTTTAGTGCGGCACTCAGCCTGAGATACGTTTTCAATGGAACCTAGAACCCAGTGAATCACTGGGGTCCTCTTTCGCCTCCGGTTGAGGCTCGATGAAGCCTGCAAGCTTGGCCAGGAGGGCCACGCCTGCGGGGTCCATAGGTGCGCACACCCTGAAGGTGGATGCCGCACCCAGCACCGGGACCCCGCAAAGATTTTTGAACACATGACACCTGTCACAGATATACTCCTCCCCAGCATGCCCTGCGAGGGAGGAACTCCTCTTATTGGCTGCTGGGGAAGACTTGCTCTGCCAGAAACCCCCGCTGGCGCCAACTGCTGGCCAGAGATGATACCACATCCCTAGAATGCAGATTGGTCCAGGAGACCTTTCTGGAACGACAGAGGTCACAATTTAAATAAATCACGAATGGTAGCTCTCCCATTCCAACTAACTTTAGCGTAGTGCCCATACTGAAAGTAAGGGGGCGCTATATATATATATATATATATATATATATATATATATGCACATATACATACAGTACATATGTGTATAGCGAACAAAAGCAAGATTCTTTTCTTGGTTTGGGTTTGTGTTGTTTGCCATTTTGTATTTTCTTGTCTTGTGTTGGAATTAGAAGTTCTTTCCTTCTTGTTCCCCTACAGATACTATTAAATAATCACTATGATGGCAGGCAGTCCAACGCTGCCAAAAGGGGATTATGAGGCCTATCCCCCACCGGCTGTGGCAAAGATTTCAGCACCGACCAACAGTGCTGCAGGTTCAGCTCTCTTGGTCGGATCTTAAAAGGCGCAGCCCGTGCACAGTATGCTCCAAAATCTCTGGTAAGTCAATATACTCAAAAGTTGTTTGCAAATGATCTTTGTGAGGAAGTCTGGTGTAGTAACTTTGCGGATGAATTTGTGTTGTGAATTTTGAGTAAGGTATGTGTTGTTTACCCTGGGTGTGCCAGTTGTAGATCTTTTTTTTCTTTTTCTCTTGTCCTAGCCACAGTCGGTCGCAGATCGTGTTGACCATTTCCCCCGAGGGCAGGAGGACTGCCTGCCTAAAGTATGTGGCTGCAGGGGCACTCGGTCACCAGCCCCTGCAAATTATTCATGGTAAGCACTGGTGTGTTTTGATCTATATCTCTCTATCTTGATGTATTGTCAAAATATCTCATCTCTTCTTTCTGTAAAGGACAGAGATCAAGAGCAGCAGGACCAGCAGGTGGCAAACTCACCAAATCAGTGTAAGTTGCTTGCACTTGATTGTGTTTGTATGTAGGGTTTAGGTGTTTTGTTAGGGAGGGATTTGGCATGCATTCTGTGTGGGCTAAAACGACGTTAAAAACAACGTTTTAAACACACGCATGCTCAGAAGCAAGTTAGGAGACGGGAGCTTGAATGGAACTTCCCCTTTAGAGTGCCATTGTACTTGTTGTATGTCACCGCGCTTTGCTCATATTTTTTTTTAAAACGATGGTGTGCGGGCAACATCGTTTTTAATGATGAAGTTGGAAAAACTTTGTTTTTTCTACATGCTGAAAAATAGTCCAGCAGAAAAACCTGCAGTGGGGATTAAGGTAAGAGAAAAAGGAGGCTAAGGATTTTCTGAAGGACCTTTTTCCACATTTTGAGGGGTGTATTCTCAAAATTGGCCACTAGAGGGAGTAAACAGCTGAGTTTTGTCTCACCTCATTCAGACAGTGTCAGATCCGTTGGACAAGCATACTTCCTCCACTGCAGAGCTCTGCTGAACACGACCATTCAGGTTCCAGACTTTTTTCAAGCCAACCGATAGAAACGCTTTTATCCCCGTAAATAGCTCCCACCACCAATCATGGTTTAGGGCTGTCCCACAAAGCCAATTTCTAAGACTTTGTAGGAATTGTACAGACACAGATATCCTTAAAAAACAGGCCTCTACCTTGACCAAGAAATTTATTGATAAGGGGTATAACCCAATATCTGTATTTTCACAATATCAAGATGTCTTGAAAATAGACAGAGGCTCTTTGTTGTCTGAACGTCCTCCACGAATACAAGAGAACTCCTACAAATGGTCAATTTTGACCTTTTATTCAGTGCAACACAAGCATATTAAAACTATACTGAACAAACATTGGACCGTCCTTAGATATCCCTTAGATATCCCTTGATACCCGAACATGCTAAGGTTACATTTAGGGGAGTTCCTTCTCTACAAGGGAAAATTGTCCCAAATATAATCAATCCCCCTGTCCACCCTTCCTTTTTCTATGAATGAAAGGGATATTATACTTGTAAACAGTGCATTGTATAATGTATGTGGAAGGTTAAAATCCCTTGAATTTACCCCTTCGGTTACCAATCTGGTATACCCGATTAGGGGGTTCCACACCTGTGCCACTAGATTTTTTGTATATTTAATAACGTGCCCATGTGGCAAACAATACATTGTACGCACTACCCACACCTTTTCAATTCGAGGAGAGAACACATTGCTGAAATAAAAAGTGGTGACACCAAACACACAGGGCCAGATTTTTGGACCGGCGTAGTGCAACTCCTTTAAGTTAGACCAGCTTAATTTCGAGGCGCAAGTACTGTATTCTCGTAGTATTTTTGGCCAAATTTGCACCGGTGCAATGTAAATTCCGAGGCGTAAGGCGGTGTAATTCAAAGTGGGAAGGACGTGGGCGTGTTCCATTGAAATGAGCCGTGACCCCATGCAAATGAAGGGCCGGCCAGACTGGGCATGTGCACATGAAGCAGACTATGGTCAGCACCTCTCTGAGCATGCTCAGAACTCAGCACGGCACAATCAGTTAGATAGGAACTAGGCCCGTCAGACTTAGTGAGCTATGCACAGTGCTTAAATAGACCGAGAGAGTACATCCAATTTTTTTCCCTTCCTGAAGCAAGGTGCTTTTATTCCGTTGTCTGTTGCTGTTTGTAGGTTTGTGTCGTGTCGGTGTGTGTGTATATATATATATATATATATATATATATATATATATATACACAAATATTAAATAAGATAATTATAATATTAAAATTAGTAAGTTTATATTAGTTAAAAAAAAAAATATATATATATTTATTATATTATTATAAAATATATACTAAACAGAAAAAAATGTATATAAAATATATATTTACCCATTAGGGTGAAAAGAGCCACTGGCAAGGAAATGGAGTGTTGCCAGTACCTTGCCCAGTGGCGGTCGGCAGATCCTCTCCCGTGTAAGAACAGGGGAGTCCGCGCTATGGTGAATAAAGTAGCTGCTGCCTCCCAGTAGGATCCTTATGTGGGGAGCTAATATGGATAGTAGAAAGAGAAATAGCGCTGCTAGATTAATACCTTTGTCGGGTATATCCGTGGGGTGAGCCCCCCTTTTGGCTGAAATTAGGGTGCAATTGGAGAGATACCCTGTGTTAATAGGAGGGTAGATGTTGGTTCCTCCGCTTCCACTAATTTCAGTGAAATTGAGTAAAGGTGGATTAATTAGGTCAGGAGCCTGTGCAGGCCAGCAGGCCCAAAGATTGATAAAGTAAAATGATCCTATGCTGCTATAAGGATGTCAGTTATGACCAATGCACCCTAAACCATATAAAACAAAGAAAAAAATGTGTCTCTAGAGTCTAATAGGTAGGAATCCCTACTACTGTGGTAACTAGTGTAATCAACCACACTAGTAGGGATTCCTACCTATTAGACCTATTAGAGACACATGTTTTTCTTTGTTTTATATGGTTTAGGGTGCATCGGTCACAACTGGCATCCTTATAGCAGCATAGGATCATTTTACTTTAGCAATCTTTGGGCCTGCTGGCCTGCACAGGCTCCTGACCTAATTGATCCACCTTTACTCAATTTCACTGAAATTAGTGGAAACTGAGGAACCAACATCTACCCTCCTATTAACACAGGGTATCTCTCCAATTGCACCCTAATTCCAGCCAAAAGAGGGGCCTATTACCATTGGGCTCACCCCACGGATATACCTGACAAAGATCCTCTCCCATGCCCTCCTCTATGCCCTCCTCCTTCTGCGCTCATCTAAAGTCAGTAGTATAGCTATGAGAAAGGATGCCCCTGGCATGTTGGCATACAGTTTAATGTCCTGCAAGTGTGGCTGCTCAGCTCGTCCCTAATGGTGTTGCTTTTGCTGACATGTAGACGGATTGTCTAATTTTAAACCTGCTTTTATTTGGTCTAATTTGCAGCTGATAAGCACATCGTGTAGACTGCACCGCACAAACTTACTTTTGTGGATCGGTGTATTTCCCTCATTTGCATATTTGCATAGCAAATCAATGGTGTGTCTAATGCAGTTTTGCACGCACGCTGCGCCGGTCTATCCAAATTACGTCGGTCTAAAAAAAAGAGATTTTTTAATACAGCTTACCTGTAAAATCTTTTTCTTGGAGTACATCACGGGACACAGAGCAGCATATTCATTACTATATGGGTTATATGGAGTACCTTCAGGTGTGGACACTGGCAATCTCAAACAGGAAGTCCCCTCCCTATATAACCACCTCCCATAGAGGAAGTACCTCAGTTTTGTAGCAAGCAGTATGCCTCCCAAAAATGTTCCCCAAAAGAGGGGTGGGAGCTCTGTGTCCCGTGATGTACTCCAAGAAAAAGATTTTACAGGTAAGCTGTATTAAAAAATCTCTTTTTCTTTCTCGTACATCACGGGACACAGAGCAGCATATTCATTACTATATGGGATGTCCGAAAGCAATGCTTTAATGAGGGGAGGGAGACATCTTCCAAAAAAGGATTTAATTTAGAGGTATACTCAAATACTAGTAAATCCAACTTAGACAAGAAATGTAAATCTCAAATCTAAATCAAGGGAGCCCCCTCAGATCCTGAGGAGCTTGAATCGCGGCCTGTAGTACTGCCTGCCCAAAGGCTGTATCCGCATTCCTTCTTACGTCCAATTGATAAAAATTGATAAAGGCCTGCATGATTAATTGTTTAATCCATCTTGCGATGGTGGATCAAGCAGCTGCCTGACCCATCTTGGGCCCTTCCGGTAAAACGAACACCACATCTGTTTTCCGAACCTTCTCTGTAGCTTTAAGATAGGCCTTTATGGCCCTGACAATATCCAACGTATGCAGCAACCCCTCCTTTCTAGAGGTGTTTTGGAAAGAAGGATGGAAGTACCACATCCTGGTTCAGGTGGAACTGGATATAACCTTTGGTAGAAAGGAAGGATGAGGACGGAAAACCGCCCTATAAAAATGAGATATGGTTCCTTACAAGATAAGGCTGCCAATTCCGATACTCTCCTGGCCGAAACTATGGCGATCAGAAATACCGACTTTCTAGTCAGTAAAACCAAAGGTACCTCAGCCAACGGCTCAAAGGGTTGTTTCTGTTAGCATACAAGGTTTGTATTATATGAGCAACATCTACTAAATGTCATTACTGTGTGCCTATTACATTATATGATCACTAGATGGCAGTGTTACGTTTGCTAGTTCATGTTTTGTCTATGTACAAGAAGTAATAATAAAGTTCAGTTCCTGTTTCCACGACCTACAGACTGTCTGCCTGTAATTTGTTTAGCTCCAAAAGCTTATGTCTAACAGGTTATGGGCCCAGAGCATGTTACAGAAGCCCAGGATATAATACAGATTACCCCTGGATATAGCCAGATACAGTGAGCTAGAGCAATTCAGTGCAGAAGACAGCAACAGAAAGACAAACAGCAGTAATGGCAGCTGCTATCACCTCAGCAAAGTTTTCCATTGCAAATCTGACAAATCAGAACTACCAATCTTGGAAATTCAAGATGAAAATGCTGCTTATAAGAGAAGGTACGTGGAAATGCATAAATGAACAAAGACCTGCACAGCCCACAGAGGAGTGGTTAGACAGAGATCAGAAGGCGCAAAGCACAATCTCCCTGTGCATAGATGATGATCAAATCATACATATATGTAACTGTCAAACTGCTAAAGACATGTGGGAAGAGTTACAGAAAGCACATGAAAGAGTTAATCTCAGCAATAAACTGTATTTAATCAGAAAGCTCTATCAGACTAAGCTACAGAAAGACCAGGACATGCAGGACTATATAAGACAGACCTTAGAGATGGTGGAGAGACTGCGAGGGATTGGAGAAGAGATGAAAGATTTTCATGTTGCAGCGCTATTATTAAGTGGACTTCCTGAAAGTTATGAGACACTTGTCACAGCACTAGATGCACGTCCAGATGATGATCTGACACTGGAATATGTTAAAGGCAAGCTTGTGGATGAATACAAGCGCAAAACTGAAAGCATGAGTACTGTGAGTGTGTGTTTAGAGACGGCTTTAAAGACAAGATACAAAAATAAACACAGTAACGTGCAGCTAGAAAAGCGGGAATGCTTTGTGTGCAAGAAACCAGGACATCTAAAAGCAGATTGTAGAATCTGGAAAGCTAGAATGCAAAAACAAAGTGCATTCCAACAAGCTAAGAATGTCATAGAAACAAAGGAGTATGCATTCGGATCCAAAAATTGTGTCACCACAGTGCAAGCATGGTGTGTGGACTCAGGCGCTACAAGTCACATGACAAATAACCAAAGTTTCTTCGCTCAGCTTGATGAAAGCAAAACAGAAGGGATAACTACAGCTAATGGACAACTCATGAAATCAGTGGGAATAGGAGATGGCTTTCTATACTGTCCTATCTCTCCAGATATCATTAAAAAGATCCATATGAGGAATGTTCTGTATGTGCCAGATCTTGAAAGCAACCTTTTGTCAGTAAAGAAACTCACTAACCAAGGCAATGTAGTCACATTTCAGGGTGACAGTTGTATCATAACAAAAGGGGATTGCTTGCTTGCAAAGGCTAAAATCATAGATGAACTATATCAGTTGAACTGCAGTGAAATGGTTAAAATAGCCAAAGAGGATAAACATTCAAACTGCATCCACACTTGGCACAGACGATTGGGACACAGAAATTCTGATACAATAAAGAAAATAGTTGAGAATAACTATGCAAGTGGTATTAAGATTAATCCATGTGATCACACAATGATTTGTACCAGCTGTATTAAAGGAAAAATGGCAAGGACACCTTTTCCCAAGCAGACCAACAGCAAAGTTCAAAAACATCTGGACTCAATACATTCAGATCTTTGTGGTCCAATGAAAACTATGACTCCAGGAAAGAAAAAGTACTTCCTGACCTTCATTGATGAATACTCCAGATATACCACAGTATTTCTACTTCACAATAAGGATGAAGTGCCAGAGAAATTGGAACAGTATCTCGCTCAAGTAAATAATATTTTCGGCAGAATGCCCAGAGTACTACGAACAGACAATGGCTCAGAATATACAAGTGGTAAAACACAAGCCATTCTCAGGAAGCATGGAATTATGTTCCAGACAACAGTTCCATATAACCCGGAGCAAAATGGAGTTGCAGAGAGAATGAACCGCACACTGTGTGAAAGTGGGAGGAGCATGCTATTTGATGCTGATATGCCAACTACATTCTGGGGAGAAGCTATCACAACTGCATGTTATCTTCAAAATCGTTTGCCGGGAAAAGCAACAACAAAAACTCCATATGAACTATGGAACAAAAGGAAACCAGATTTAAGACACATCAGAATTTTTGGAAGTAAAGCCTATGTACACATTCCAAAAGAAAAACGCACAAAATGGATTGCATGTGCAAAAGAAGGTGTACTTGTGGGGTACAGTGAATCTCAAAAAGGATACAGGATTTTACATCAAGACACGAACAAGGTAACAGTCAGCAGAAGTGTGATTATTGATGAAACTTCTATGTGCTCAAAGTTTGAACAACAGACGCAAACTATTCAAACTGAGAAAGAATCAACATCAGTCACTCAAGAAAATAAGGAAAGTGATACAGAAATAGAAATTACTGCAGAAGAATCAAAACCTGAATCTGAACCAGAAATATCTTCAGTCAGAAAATCAACCAGAATCAATAAAGGTGTTCCAGCTGAACGTTTATCTTACATAGCTCGCAGAGCTGTTCAAACTGAACCAGGTTCATGGAAAGAGATGCAGAAACTGCCAATGCATGAGAAACAAGTATGGAATAAAGCCGCTGATGAAGAAATGACATCACTCGAAGATCTCCAGACATGGACACTTTCAGAGCTACCTCAAGGTAAACATGCCATAGGATGTAAATGGGTTTTTAAAACCAAATGTAACTCTGAAGGGAAAGTCTGTCGGTACAAGTCAAGGCTGGTTGCTAAAGGTTACTCACAGAAGTTTGGTGAGGACTATGATGCTACTTTTGCTCCAGTTGCTAAACAAAGTACTTTCAGAACACTAATGACAGTGGCTGCCATGCGTAGAATGATTGTGAAACATCACAATATTAAGACAGCTTTTCTTAATGGTGATATTGAAGAAGAAATTTACATGTCACAACCAGAAGGATATTTGAAAAAGGGACAAGAGCATCTTGTCTGCAAGTTGAATAAATCTCTTTATGGCCTTAAACAATCAGCTCGAGCATGGAACCTGAAGATTAATCAAGTTCTACTAAATGAAGGATTTACAAGAAGCAAAGCTGATCCGTGCCTATACGCTAAACAAGTAGACACTGAGTGGATGTATCTGCTAATTTATGTTGATGACCTGATCATTGCTCACAAAAATAACAATGAAATTGCAAAATTAACAGGAGTACTCAACAAGCACTTTGAAACTAAAGACCTAGGTGAAGTGACATATTATCTTGGAATTGACATCCAGCGTGAGAAAGATGGAAGTTTCCTGTTGAATCAGAGCGCAAAAATTGAATCTATTCTTCAGCAATTCAACATGACAGAGGCGAAAGGAGCAAGTACACCTATGGACACAGCCTATCCAAAGTTAGAAGGAGAAGATGATCTTCTCACATCCAATGAACAATACAGACAAGCAGTGGGGGCACTTCTCTACATTGCAACCACTACACGTCCAGACATTGCAGCCAGCATGTCTCTTCTTTGCAGGCGAGTTGATAAACCACGTCTAAGAGATTGGAATGCGATCAAAAGAGTTATGAGATATCTGAAACAGACAAAAGACTTAAATTTGAAACTGTCAGCAAGTGGTGATTTAAACCTCGTGGGATATGTGGACTCCGATTGGGCAGGTGATCACAGCACACGCAAATCCACAAGTGGTTACTTATTAAAATTGGGAGACAGTCCTATATCATGGTCCAGCAAGAAACAGATGTCAGTGGCATTGTCCTCTACAGAAGCTGAATACATATCTGCAGCTTATGCCAGTCAAGAAGTTGTGTGGTTACAACAATTACTCAAGGATCTTGGAGAAGCAACATCAGAACCTACCGTCTTATTTGAGGATAATCAGGGTTGCATTAAGCTTGCAACAAGTGAGAAGATTAATGGAAGAACCAAGCACATCGATGTCAGACATCATTACATTCATGACTTAGTTGATCAGAAAGTGATTGAACTTGTGTATTGTGAAACGGAAAAAATGATTGCTGATGTTTTGACAAAACCACTAGCTAGAAACAGATTTGTTGATCTTAGATCAGAAATGGGATTGACATAGATAGTAGTTGTTGAGTGGGGGTGTTAGCATACAAGGTTTGTATTATATGAGCAACATCTACTAAATGTCATTATTGTGTGCCTATTACATTATATGATCACTAGATGGCAGTGTTACGTTTGCTAGTTCATGTTTTGTCTATGTACAAGAAGTAAAAATAAAGTTCAGTTCCTGTTTCCACGACCTACAGACTGTCTGCCTGTAATTTGTTTAGCTCCAAAAGCTTATGTCTAACAGTTTCTGTAGAGTTGACAGAACAAGATTTAAGTCCCATGGACAAAGTGGTGATTTGACTGGAGGATTAACACGTAAGACTCCCTGTATGAAGGTCTTAACCAGCGAGTGGGTGGCCAGCGGCCTCTGAAACCACACTGATAAGGCTGAAATCTGTCCCTAGATCGTGCTTAATGCCAGGCCTTTATCCACTCCTAGCTGGAGAAAACAGAATACTCTATCAATGGTATACTTGCGGGAAAACCATCTCTTAGCCTCACACCAGCCTACGTAGGCCCTCCAAACCCTGTAACAAATTACCCTGGAGGCCGGCTTTCTAGCCTTAATGAGGGTAGGGATTACCTGCCTAGACAGACCTCTACCCCTGAGAATCAGGGATTCAGCCGCAGGCCGTCAAATTTAGACGCCGTAATGCAGGGTGGAGGATCGGGCCTTGTGAGAGTAGGTCTGGCCATAGAGGAAGAGTCCAATTTCAGGACTAGTGAGTACCATGCCCTCCGGTACCAAGCTGGGGCTACCAGGATAACCGGCCTGTGCTATGATCCTGCGCAACAGGCGGGGTAGTAACTGCAGCTGGGGAAATGCATATAGAAGTTATGATTGATGCCAAGGGCAAACCAACGCATCGGTTCCGCAGGCCATAGGGTCCCTCGTTCGAGACATGAACCTGTCTAGCTTCTTGTTGAATCCTGATGCCATGACGTCCACGTCTGGCACTCCCCCCTTCTGGCAGATTGTCTGAAAGACCTGTGGATGCAGAGACCACTCCCCCGGCGACAGGGTTTGGCGACTCAGGAAGTACGCCTACAGGTTGTCCACCCCGGGAATGAATATCGCCGATATGCAGGGTACATAAACCTCTGCCCACCGAAAAACCAAGCTCATCTCTCTCTGAGTGGCTTGACTCTTGGTTCCCCCTTGGTGGTTCACATATATGCCACCGCTGTGGCATTGTCTGAATGAATTCTCACCGAGGATCCCTGTAATCTGGATGTCTATGCCAGGAGGGCTAGCCGAGCCGCTCCGATCTCCCAGATATTGATGGGCAGCTGCCTCTCCGCCTCTGCCCAAGTTCCTTGGCGAGTGAACTCGTTCAAGACCGCTCTCTAGCCTTCCAGACCACAGGGCAGAAAGACTCCCCTTCAGAAGGTTCTGAGGGTTTAACCACCGGCATAGACTCTGCCGGACCTTTAATGACGGCGTCACAGGAAACTCCAAGGCCTTTGCTCCCTTGCTCCAAGCTGCTAGAATTGTTTGGAAGGACGCCACGGCAGGCACTGCTAAGATCTGAACTCAGGATCTCCAGTTTACTAGACAGGCACTTTCACCAACTAAGCCACAGCGCCTCGCTTCTGTAGGACGCGAGTGTGAAGCGTGCGGTATCGCCTCGAACATGGCCATTAGTTTGCCTAGTAATCGCATACATAGGCGAATAGTTGGTTCTCTTTTGCTTAGAACCAATTGAATCAATTTTTTTATAGCCTCGACCTTTACCAGGGGCAGGAACACCCCTTTTGCTGTTCTGTGTCTAATCTCATGCCGAGATATTCCAACTGCTTTGTAGGTTGAAATGCTGATTTTTCCCCGGTTTAGGACCCAGCCGAACCTCTCGAGGTACTGAACCATGAGGGCTACTGCGCATTCCAGCCAAGGAAGCGAGTGATCTATGATTAAGAGGTCGTCCAGGTATGCTAGGACCAAGACCCCTTGGATCCTTAGATTGACTAGAATTGGAGCTAGGACCTTCGTGAATACCCGGGGGCCGTAGCCAGCCCGAAGGGGAGCGCCACGAATTGGAAGTGACGCTGTATCACTGCGAAGCGTAAAAAATCTTTGATGTGGCTGAAAGATTGGTACATGAAGGTAACCATCCTTTATGTCTATAGAAGCCAGAAAGTCGTCCTTCTGGAGTGTGGCGGCTGCTGACCGAACGGATTCCATCCGGAAAGAGCGAACCCTTAGGTAAGCATTTAAACCTTTTAGGTCCAAAATTGGTCTGACATCGCCGATGGGCTTTGGTATGACAAACAGATTGAAATAGAAACCTAGCCCCTGTTCTTGGGCTGGTACCTCTACCATTATGCCCTGGTACAGCAGATGATCCAGTGCCGCCCGCATTGAGGCCTTCCTTGTGGAGGAAACTTTAGAAATTCTAATCTGTAGCCTGTGGCCACAGATGATCGGACCCCCTCTGTCGGGGATCGATACCATGGCCTCTTGCCCCCAGAGGCCTGTCCTTGCGATCCATTGTTAAAAGTTTGATCGCGCAGGAGGCCCGATACTGCCTGGAATTTGAGGGCCCCGGAACAGGGGGGAGCTGCCCTTTTAAACGCAGGACCCCGGAACTTCTTTTGACTGGTAAAAGGGTACTTTTTGCCCCTTGAACAGTCTGAATTTATCCAGATCTTTCCATGGAAGGGAAAAACCTGCCAGTAGTCTTTTGCATGGGGCTCGGCCGCCCAGTTCTTCACCATAAGAGCCTTCTCATATGCACTAAAAATAGTGACAAACGAGACGCCTGCTGGATGGAGTCTTTTATAGCCTCTACCGCAAAGCACAGAGCTCTGGGAATATCCAATAACTCCTCTGCCTATTGGGCAGGGATGTCTTTAAGCATCCGTCTTGTCTGGTCCTTTAACGCCTGACAAACTCCAATTGCAGCCACTGCTGGCTGTACCACTGCTCCTGCCGTAGCAAAGGATGCTTGAAAACGTGTCTCTAAACGTTTTATCGACCGGGACCTTAAACATTTGTATGTTTTCCCCCCGTGCCAGTTAATGATTTGTTCACACATGAGATGGCTGCGTCCACAGTTGGGAGCGCCCATTTTTTAGAAAAATTTCTCTTCCATAGGGTAACTAACAGAAAACCTTCCAGGCGGTCCCCCATCCAGGCACTAACCAGGCCCGACCCTGCTTAGCCTCCGAGATCAGACGAGATCGGGCGCTTTCAGGGTGATGTGGCCGTAGGCTTTAGGCGGCAGAAAAAGTTCTGCCCGGTCGTCCCAATCCTGGAAAAACCAATTCCTCTAACAGAGGATGGACCGGAAAAGCTGCGTTGCTTAAAGGCGCTTTAAAAGAACCCAAAGAGGATACCGCAGGAACCTGAGGCTCTGGAAATGGCAAATTAAATGCAGAGCGGACCATGTCTGTCAAAGACTGGACCCACAGACTCTCCGTCTGGGAGGCTGAAAACGATTCCTCAGTGGTAGATCCTTCCTCTAGGTTCTGGTCCAACCGATCCTCCTGAAATTCTAATTCCTCCGGAGAGAGAATCTCAGCATCCGAGGATACACCTTTTGGCGATGGGGATCTAGTCCGCTTCTTGCCAGAAATAGAGCTAGCGATCATAGCAGTTAACTTTTTTCTCTAGCCCCCCTAGGGTGACGGCTAGCATCTCCTCTGTGATAACACAGGGTTGGGCCGATCTGGGCCAGCCTCAGCACCAGACCCCCTTAATGGCTTATCCAAGGTGACCCCTATAGGAATAACCTGTGGGGAAAGTATTGGCATATCATCAGAACCAGAGGAGGAACCCCTTTGTCTTTGCCCTTTTTTTTTTTTTGTGTTTTGATCCTGAACCTTTGGAAGCCATAATACAAAACCGAGGGACTCTGCTTACAACAACAGACTGTTATAGCCAGGAGTACAAAAAAAATAAGGTTTAGGGGACAATAGGATCACTAATGCCCAAAAACGGTGGGGCTCAGTATGTTTTCCTTTATAATATTATTGTTTTTCACAACATACAGCCCCCACCCCCAACATGTTTGCCAGCATTCAACCTGTTGCCAAGGGGATTTTTGGCTTAACCAAAAGTATTGGAGCTGACTCCAGCATGTAGTACCCCTTCTCGCCACCGGGAGTCACTGTGCTGCCAGCTCTACGTCCTCTCTCTTCCAGCTCAGCTTTGAACTGAGCTAAGAACGCGCCTGCTGTGTATAACAGCAATTGAAGGCACGCCCAGTCTACACTGCAGTCACGCTCCCTGCCCCCCCCCCCTCCCGAAAGGCGCGAAAAATTTTCTATATGCATGCGCGCGTGCACGCGAGCGACTGTCGGGGGAGGAGAGCCCAGGAGGAGACGCACTCTGGAGCCCAGGAATGCAGGCTGGAGGACGCATCAGGCGGCAGATTTGAATCCCGGCTAGGTAAGGCTAAAAACAGGCCCCTAAGGAGTCCCTTTAGCCTAGAGACAGATCTGTTTTTTTATTTTTTTAAAAAGATCTTCAACCAGCGAGCAGCAGGTAGCTAGCAAACATACATAGATAGGTAGGGGGATCAAGTGATGGGGGGGGAACATTTCAGGGCATCCTGTCCATCAGACATAGTGACCATGGTGCCAATGCAGAGCATACTCAGGCTACCCCCCTTAAGATCTCCCCTGGAGAGCCTGCTGTCGAACCAAGTCCCGCAGGCTCCCCTCTTACCTGCTCCACGCCGCAGGACGTTTGCAAAACGGTCCAATCTTCTCCCATCTCCGTGGGTAGCGTAGTAGACCTTCAGGCACTGGGGTCCTGGAAGGAACCGCTGTCCTGGACCTATACAGCACCCTGGCAAACAGGATCTTTTGGTTTAGAAAACTCCAAGTCCTGGGCCCAGGGTCCAGCCCTCTAGAGAGGAGCATTATAGGCAAAACCCCACGGTTTGGGGCCCGGGCACTGTCCACTTTGGCACTGAGGCTCCTTGGACAGATCCGGTTAGCCCGCCTTAATCCCAAGGATGTGGAGGCAAAGCTATTCCGTGACCAACACCTAAGACACTGGCGAAAAAACTGAGGTACTTCCTCTATGGGAGGGGGTTATATAGGGAGGGGACTTCCTGTTTGAGATTGCCAGTGTCCACACCTGAAGGTACTCCATATAACCCATATAGTAATGAATATGCTGCTCTGTGTCCCGTGATGTACGAGAAAGAAATGTGGATTTCAGGAGTATATCGTTTTGGGGATATGGTGCATAGATAAGCGTGTGCATTTTTAGACTTACGCGTGCCTAACTCGTGATACTCCGGAGTAAGTGCTTTGTGAATCTGGCCCACAGTTCTTAGACACTATAGGGAACACCATAACCGTTATCTTGAAGGTACAAGTTTTATGGTGATTGACCGTTACATTCCCCAGTGAAGGGGTGGAGCTCTGACAAGAGGCGTTTCCCAACTTGAAACGTATTGGATCTATGAGCTCCAATCTTACCATCCATGGAGAATGTTGAATGGGACATTAATTCATTTTTGAATGAAGCATAGCCCTAGTATACATGACCAACACAATTATGGGCCATATTAAAACAAGGGGCTTATAGTAATATTCTTAGGAGTGAATTTTATCTGTTTTAATTGGATTGGATTAAATACTTATAGAGCGCCAAATGCAAGTTGTGATACTCGCGTCTAAGCACTTACCAACAAGCTAAAAAAAAAAAAAAAAAAAAAAAAACAGAAATATAAAAAGAAGGGGGGGGGGGGGGTTTCAGGGCACAGCAAGCCTATCCCTACTCCCTGACAATGCATATATGCATACATGCATTAATACATATACAACGTTCATCTCAACTTTACATTTATTTTCATTTTTGCGATATGTTGGGGGTCTTTGCGATTTTTGCATTTATATGTGTTTTATTTTATTTTTATTTTACTATGAAGACCCCCAGGATGAGGGCCAGCACCCTGTCATTTGCATGGTCTTGGACAGATCACATTGTGTCAAACATCTACTATGTAAAACAAAAATAAAATATTACATCAAGTACTCTTTTTTGTGATATTTAGTTAGTTCCATTTACCGGTAATTAATATACTATAATTTGGCCCCATTACTGTCTTGTCACGCTCGCGACACCACTATCATTTTTGTGAAAGTCTGACAGGGCACTCCTCTGCTTTCAAGACCATAACGGGGACTTCCGGATATTACTTTTTTTTCAGGTCAAAGCAAGGTCGGAACCGTGTCATCTGCCAGTTTAGATGATATGTTTACTGTGGTTGGTGATAGATAGCGTCCGTCCCTGCTCTAGCACCATTTTGTCGACGTTTGTCGCCACTAAGTCGCTCTGAATATATATCCTTTTCTTTTATTAGATGACTTTATATTACAACATGTCAAATATTTAGTTGGTTTAATACACACTGTTTTCCGTTTTATAGTCCTTATTTACCGACACTCAGTGTCCACGGGATATTTACCATGTAGGGTCAATGGGAATGAAATACCATTTCTGGCCATACCTTCAAATAGAGGCTTGGCCCACCTCACATGGTTTCCAATGCATACCAAAATGATTCTTGGCCCACCTCATATGGTTTTTAATACGTACGAAAATGAGGCTTGCAGTGCAAGCCAAGGTGCCATCTTTGGAGACAGGAAGCAATTTGACTGTGATTACGGCGATCATGGAGCTGGCTCTCATTAGGGGTGGAAAAATGGGGAAAGAAACTGCGCTAAAACATACTATAGAAATTGAATCCCAATATAAATATTGAACAAGTGTATCTGTGAAAATAAGAAAGCTGCAAACCTGCTGATAAAAACAGTGAACAAAGGTGAAAAAAATATAAGTTTGCGGTAACTGCAATATGTCTGCACACAATATGGGCAAAAATAATAATTATTACCACTTGGTGCACATAAATGTGTAAAAACACAAAAAATAATTTGATAATCCAGTGAACTAAACAGTATATCATTGCGTGAAACAAATTGATGTTTAGTGAACAAAATTAGTCCAAAAGAAACACAAATTAATGAAAAAGTCTGTGTGAAAATGGTGAATTAAAATGAAACTTGAAACACCCGTGTGAAAACAGTCTCTAATCACTCCCTTCATATGCTGTGATTCCTTAACAATAAAAGTTGTTTGATAAGATCCACCACTGAGGGAAATGCTTGCTTATCAGATCTCAATGACCCCCTATTACAGAGGATCAAAGCCAGCCTTGAAATAAAACAGATCAGTCTTCTCCAGCCAAATCCAATGACGATGGTTCAGATCAGCACACTCACAGACCCAATGAATTCCAATAGCAGATATCATGCTGTTTTTGACCTGCGAGGATCTGGAACTCTTCCAAAACTGCCCGACGCAATACCCGAAGGAAGTGATTAGAGACTGTTTTCACACGGGTGTTTCAAGTTTCGTTTTAATTCACCATCTTCAAAAATACGTTTTCATAGATTTTTTTACTTTTGGACTCATTTTGTTCACTAAACATCAATTTGTTTCACGCGATGAAATACTGTTTAGTTCACTGGATTATCCATTTTTTTACACATTTATGTGCACCAAGCAGTAATAATTATTATTCTTGCCCATATTTTGTGCAGACATATTGCAGTTAGCGCAAACTTATATTTTTATCATCTCATTAGGGTGACCCTCTTTTATTATAAATACGCAGTGGATCAGCACACCAAAGGATTCCTTTTTAGGACAAAACATTGGGACGAGCTCTGATGATGCCACTGCGGCATTTGATTTTATCTACATGCTTTTCATATCTTCTCAAATGCGAGTGTCCATTTTTTACTTATACAATACTGTAAATGGTATGACACTATGTGGCCTATTTTCTCTCCTTCTATCGATTTATTACTTGGATGAATTGCCTTGGAGTTTATGTCACTGCATCCTTGGTTGAACACTACTGGCAACAATATTGTGACAGTCTTCCGTCTCATATGTCTACATTGGAAGCTGTGTATGCCAATATACTTTCCTCCCCTGGGGCTGCTACACCACAAGCTCTGTTGACTCATTGGGCATATGCCTAGTTGGGTTCAACATATCTGGTAAGCCTCTCTTTTTTATCAATGTTGGAATACCTGCAGACAACTGTTTTATTATTACTTACTTTGGAGAGCCACTTCATGCACTGGAAACACTTTATAGACTATATATAAACTATGCACTAGCACTTTTCGTCATATGTAAATGTGTCACTGTTCACTATATATTTTATTGAATGACAATATTTGATTCATATTGTATTTTCGTTTTATGCACCACAGTGACTCTCTGCTATCAATACACGTTTGAGTAGCAGGTGTTCACGTTTATTATATTTTAGCACTGCACTTTACCACTTAATTTCTTGTATCATGTCTGCAGTCTCTGCCCATCTCCTGTATCATGTCTGCAGTCTCTGCCCATCTCCTGTATCATGTCTGCAGTCTCTGCCCATCTCCTGTATCATGTCTGCAGTCTCTGCCCATCTCCTGTATCATGTCTGCAGTCTCTGCCCATCTCCTGTATCATGTCTGCAGTCTCTGCCCATCTCCTGTATCATGTCTGCAGTCTCTGCCCATCTCCTGTATCATTTCTGCAGTCTCTGCCCATCTCCTGTATCATGTCTGCAGTCTCTGCCCATCTCCTGTATAATGTCTGCAGTCTCTGCCCATCTCCTGTATCATGTCTGCAGTCTCTGCCCATCTCCTGTATCATGTCTGCAGTCTCTGCCCATCTCCTGTATCATGTCTGCAGTCTCTGACCATCTCCTGTAGTGTGTTTGCAGTATGTCTGGGGGCTTCAACAGAGTCCCTCTCTGTGTCAATTCAAGAGACACCCCTCCAGGTCCCATTAGAGTACTCTCTTTCTGTATTTTGTTTACTGTTAAGAGATCATAGGAGGATTGCAGGGTGACAAAGATTCCTTAGGGGAGCATCTCTAGGTTTGAGCCATTGCCACAGAAACATTTGTAAAGAGGGGGAGTTAGTAAGATGACCACGCTCTTGTGGAGGTGCCAGAAATATTTCTGCACCCAGGCGCCTGTGACCCTAGGCCCTGCATGCACTGTACATCAGAGGACCTTTGTTTAATGCAGAAATCATTTAAGTGTAACCTTATCAAAAAATGTACTCACCCAATAGAAATAAATAGTAAGGAATAGCTTTAATAAATGTGCAAGGAGTGGAGTTTCCATTGGTTAAAATCTTTTTTATCTGCACGAGTGTATAAAACCAATACCAGACTTTGACTTGTGTTAAATGCACAATTTTTGCATGGCCGTAAATATACAGTAGGTCACTGCACAATGCTTTATTACTGTAATTTGTTTCCACTCAAACTTAGTCCACACAGTGAAGGCAAAATATGTGAACAAATCTGTTTAATGCCATAACTAATTTGTGTAATAATTTCTTCATCCACCATTGTACATATCATATGAAAGTCCTTCCTTCAGATGAAAAACTCCAAGATGATTCTTTTCCAATAATTGCTTTGTTCACATGGAAACATTTTCTAAATGTAGGTAAGTGACATCATATCATCTTCACACCACAGATTCTTCTAATAAAAAACAACAAAGATTAGCCTACATTTTGTACTTATGTAATAGAAATATCCCAATAGATGATGAATGTGTACTGTGAATATAACTCTGTAAATAAGGCTACTATACAAAACAAATTGACCTTGTATATAGTACTATTTAAATACAAACATTGCCGCGCGCGCCCGTGGGGGCGCGCAGAATGCGGGGTGTCAAAAAGTTATATAAATGCCGTGTCCACAGGGAGGTAAACAGGAAGAGCCGCCGACGGCTCTTCCTCACTCGGTTGACAGACGCATAGAGGAGAGCTAGCGGCTCTCCTGAAGGTTCGCGCTGAAAAATACTGACCACCAGGGTGCAAAAAAAAAAAAAAAAAAAGACAAAAAAAAAAAAATGTAAGTGCACTTAAGGTAAATTTGCTCTAGATCCACCCCACAGTGAGGGCCCACCTATCAGAAGCTCTGAAATGAGGGGAAGCTCTGCTGGTTTTTTATCATTAAATCATGTACAAACACAGCGCCGCCTAATGCAGTTTTTTATTTTCCTTGTATGTGATTTATTCTTTGAAAGAGAAAACAAATTTACAAAAAAATTAACAGTAACTTTATTTTTTTTTCAAAATCTTCGTTTTACCAAAAAAAAAACCGCAGAGGTAATACCACCAAAAGAAAGCTTATTTGTGGGGAAAAAAGGACTTTTGTTTGGGTGCAAGCACGACCGCGCAATCTGGAGTGAGTGCACAGTATATTTACCTTTAGTAAATCAACCCCATAATCTTGTTGGCATGATACCAAGACCAACCACAGACACAACCCCATAATCTTGATGACAGGCCTCTGACCTAGACTCAGTGAGACTAATTTACTAAAGTATTTGAGATTGTTCACACAATAAAATATATGAAGATTTACTTAAATTATTAAATTCTGTGCACAATAAATAAGACTGGCCATACATCAGTTTTTTTTTTTGATCAGCCAGTAAACAGAGATTTTCTTTTCACATGACTGGATAATTTAAAGGGGTTGTAAAGGTTCCTTTTTAAAAATAAAATAAAAATCCCAAACATGTCATACCTCCACTGTGCATTTTGTTTTGCACAGAGTGGCCCTAATTCTCGTCTTCTGGGGTCCCTCGGCGGCTGTCTCGGCTCCTCCCTACATCAGCTAACCCCCTTCATGGGAAGCTCTCTCCCAAGGGGGTTATACTGTGGGTGCGCTTCCGTGATACAGACGGAGGCTATAGCGGCCGACTGTATCAGTCGGCCCCGCCCTTGGCAGCCGCATAATTGATTTGATCGACAGCAGTGGGAGCCAATGGCTGTGCTGCTATCAATCATCCAATAAATGAGCCAAGAAGAGCCAAAAAGCCTATCGAGAAGCCTGCACGTTCATGACACGGGACTTTCGAGGGCTTAGGTAAGTAAACAGGGGCTGGAGGGCGCTAATCGTTGGATGTTTTTTCACCTTAAAGGGGTTGTAAAGGTTTGTTTTTTTATTTTCTAAATAGGTTCCTTTAAGCTAGTGCATTGTTGGTTCACTTACAGTTTCCTTCTATTTCCCTTCTAAATGTTTTTTTTCTTTGTCTGAATTACTCACTTCCTGTTCCTCCTCAGTAAGCTTGCGAATGGCTCAGATGATGGGGGCAAGCTTACTGAGGAGGAACAGCAAGTGAAACATTCAGACAAAAAAAAAAACATTTAGAAGGGAAATCGAAAGAAAAGGTAAGTGAACCAACAATGCACTAGCTTAACCACTTTAGCCCCGGACCATATTGCTGTTCAAAGACCAGAGCACTTTTTGTGATTCGGCACTGCGTCGTTTTAACTGACAATTGCGCGGACATGGCTCCCAAACAAAATTGGCGTCCTTTTTTTCCCACAAATAGAGCTTTCTTTTGGTGGTATTTGATCATCTCTGCGGTTTTTATTTTTTGCGCTATAAACAAAAATAGAGCGACTATTTTGAAAAAAATGCAATATTTTTTACATTTTGCTATAATAAATATCCCCAAAAAAGATATAAAAAAAAAACATTTTTTTTCCTCAGTTTAGGCCGATACGTATTCTTCTACATATTTTTCGTCAAAATTTTTTTTTTATAGCTTTTACAAAAAAGGGGGTAGTTTTATGGCATTTTTATTAATATTTTTTTTTTACTAGTAATGGCGGCGATGAGCGTTTTTTTTCGGTACTGCGATATTATGGCCGACACATCGGACACTTTTGACACATTTTTGGGACCATTGGCATTTTTATAGAGATCAATGCTATAAAAATGCATTGTATTACTATAAAAATGCCATTGGCAGTGAAGGGGTTAACACTAGGGGGCAGGGAAGGGGTTAAGTGTGTTCCTGTTTGTGTTCTAACTGTATGGGGGGGTGGACTCACTAGGAGAAATCACTGATCTTCTGTTCATACATTGTATGAACAGGAGATCAGCGTTTCCCCCGCTGACAGGAACGAGAGCTTTGTGTTTACACACATAGCTCTCGTTCCCCGCTCTGTAATGAAGAGCGCGCGTGCCCGGCGGCGATCGTACCCGCCGGGCACGCGCGCGGGACTCGGGGGCGAGCGGGGGGCACGCGCGCCCCCCTAGTGGCCGCTAAAGAGAGGACGTAGAGCTACGTGCTCCCGCGGTACAGTGCCACCGTCCCGCAGTAATATGACAGCGGGCAGTCGGCAAGTAGTTAAAGGAACCCATTTAGAAAAAAAAAAAAAAAAACCTTTACAACCCCTTTATGCATAGAATGCATTAAGGTGAAACAACATGAAGCTTTACAACCCCTTTAAGTGAATCTTCAAACATTTAATACTGTAAAAATACTCAAATCAGCCTTAGGCCTCATGTACATAGGCACATGGGGCTGTACAATATAAACGTTGGGTATATTTCCCTGCCAAGAAGCCACAGGTGCTGGGTACATCCATAGAAATCAATAGGTGTGAGTGGCTGTTTGCGGGTATACACAGGCACTTGCATAAACACACGCATGCGTACTGACCTTCAACTCATGCAGACTGTCTGTGTCCAGGGGCATATACAGCACCTGTGGCTCTGGGATGAGGAAAAAGTCCCAGTTTTACAGCATGTGTGCATGAGGCCTAAGAGATCTTTCACACCTGCGGACCGTATGTCAGTTTTTTCATCCATCCCTTTAGGTACATGTACCCCTATGAGATAGCAGGTGTAGCGGATGAACATCTGCTGACACCTGGTCTCATCGGTGTCCGAAATGCTCTGATTCTGCAGACGGAGGAAAATCCTATTTTTCCATCTGTCTGCAGAGCAGATCAGGTGAACACGGACAGACGGTCCGTGTTAATCCGATCCCCCCCATAGGGGAGAGCGGAGATCTGACAGGGTGGTGCCTGTAAACATGAAATTGGATGAGACATGTATGGATCCTCACGGGATCCGTACATGTGAAAGGGGCCTTACTGTGTAACTGTTCTTTTTTTCTTATTAGAAAAATGCATTTGATTACTATGATCTTGATTAGGATCTTCATGGGCAAAGCACAATGTAATGTGTTTTGTATATATTTGGTTCTAAGAGTGAATATGGCTGTAATCATCTGCAGACACATTACATGCATTATATATTGTTGAAATGATACAAAATGTAATATTTAATAAACTGCTACTCACATGTACACGTAGGATAAGTCAGTGTATATTCAGCTGGTTGTTTTGCTTCTGATTTAATACATGTTCCTGTCAGTCCATCCCTGTTTCTATATCCAGTTTTACATTTAAAGATGACAATTTCTCCTTCTTCATAAAACACCTCATTTTCATGACTTTCATCCAGTTCTAAGAAGTTATCATCAAGGTCCTTTTGGATTATGCGACATGTACCTAAAAAGAAAAAAAAATATATGCTCAGAAAAATGGTAAAAACAAATTTATTTTAAAATAAGGAAAAGTATGTCATGTGAACTTTGAAATAACACAACTTTTTTTATGCTCGGGCTTGCAGACTCCAACGCTTGTGGCCAAATCCCTGACCGATTTGACTTGTAAAGTTCTGACATTTCAGGGTAATGTTTTCATAAATGGGACTAATTATAAAACTGCTTTGTGTTCTCTCAGTCTGAAGTATAAAATATCATGTAATATATGATAAACTATACCAAATGAATAGTATAGAAATCAACTGAAGCAAGAGCAAATGATGGAACTGTGTTTTTAAAGGCAAAAACTGTTCTCAGCCACAGAACTAAAAATTGTTACTTGCTCACTGGATGGATGGATGAGAACCAACAGCCTGCAGACAGCCTCCTCTTTTCTCCCGGCAGAGGTCTGAGCGAGTCAGGACCAGTGTTGCTCATCTTACTTTAAAAAAGTAATTAGTTACAGTTACAAATTACTTCTCCGAAAAAGTAATTGCGTTAGTGACTCAGTTACTACATTGAAAAAGCAATTAGTTACCCAGCAAAGTAACTGACTTTTTTTTTAATATTCTACAATGGAAGTACGTTCAGTACTACTGAGAGGATAATTTAGGCTCTATGAGTAAACAAACGCAGAGAACATAGGTCTAGGTTTTTGCTAGGATCAACATTTTTTCACATTTCAAACGGATAAAAAAATGCTTTTAATGGCATAATTAGTAGACCAAAAGGTGTATAAATGTTAATTCACACATGTGCAAATCAATGCTGTGCCTTGCCTTAAAGGGACACTAAAGTCAGGACGTTAAAAAAAAAAAAAAAAAAAAAAAACATGTTATACTTACCTCCACTGTGCAGTTCGTTTTGCACAGAGTGGCCCGGAAAGCTGTCTTCTGGGGTCCCTCGGCAGCTGTCTGGGCTCCTCCTCGCAAAAGCTTTCCATCTTCATGCGAGGGCGCTCGCATGGTCGAAAGCTTTTGCGAGCGTGCTCCCGTGATACAGCGGCGGATGCATAGGATGCATTAAGGTAAAAAAACTTTTACCTTTACAACCCCTTTAAAGCAGCCTATTCCTTCCAATTCACAATTATGTGCCACTTTGTGTTGGTCTGTCACATAAAATCCAAATAAAATACATTTATATTTTTGGTCGTAACATAACAAAATGTATCCTCTGAAAAGTTGTAACAATAAAGAATTTGAGGATGGTATCAAGGAGAAGGGAAGTGGTGTCCTGGCAATGCCATGGCACAGGTGGGCAGAGTGTACTGTAGGTGGCACCCTGTGTCCTGTAGGTGGCATCCTGGGTCCTCCTTGTAGGGATGGAGCGATCCCAGAAAAAGCGGAGGGGGGGAGGGGTGGCCTGGCAGTAGCAGCAGCACAGCCATAGAACGGCTCCAGCCTGTACTGAGATGGAAATGGTGTCAGGATCAGGGCTGGGAGTCCTCTCCTCATCCTAGAACATAGAGGAGGGAGGGGGAAGGAATCTGTAACTGAAACTTTTTTGAAAATGTTTTGAAACTTTTGGGCAATATTCTTGGACATTGGTCAGCTCAACATGTTGAGCTGACCAATGTCCAAGAATATTGCCCAAAAGTTTTAATCCTAGGTGTACACCCGACTAATATTATAGTCAATACCAAATTTTTTTATAAAATATATTTTTTATAAAGTGTATTTTTTTATAATATATTTTTTGTAATATATTCTTTATAATATAGGGAATTTTTTATAATGTTATTGAGTCTCCAAAATAGACCAGTAAAACATGAGGTATTTTGGTCCAAAATAGAATCGAAAACCCATTTTTTGTATTCTTGTATTTATTAATTTGTATCTATACATATGTTGTAACTGCAGATTTGATCAACGTATGAGATTGCTGCTGATCTCCGCAGTTGTATACATGGTTGCTGCAGTGACCGGGACAGAGGCTGTCGCCTAATTGAGTTGCCCCTCCCATTTTTTGATTGACAGACCTTTAATAGTAGCCCACAGCATGCACCGGGTACGCTTCCTGATGACGACAACAACGAACGTACGTCGAGGCGGTACCTGGGCACGCACTACTAGCTCACTTCCGGTTTCCTGGTTCTCAAGCTGACGGCGGTGGAATGCACGCCGGCTTCACCAGCTTACCACACCATCTCTCTCCAATCCCTATATATCTACAGCCTCAGTGCCGGGATCACGGGCACCACTCCAAGTAAGAGGCCACTCGGCACTGTATTTTTAGTATTTTTATTCCAATAAAAGGTTTTACACTATGGAAGTTGTTTTTCTCCTTCTATGAGATCTGTTTACAACTTGGTTTGCAATCGAGTTTCCCACGGGTAGCAGCTGATTCCTGAGCTCATTTGACCTCATTTTAATTAATAGGTCAACACCATCGGGTAAGGAGCCATCTATCCTCACTTGCGGTGGCACTTTGGTGAAGGTGGAATATATTATTTGGAAGATCTAACACGGAGCACTCCATAAGATCACTATTGTTTTCCAGCACAATATTGCACATCTTATTTATGGACTCTGGGTAGACATTCATTGTCCAGCGCCATTGCACTTTTGTTGCATTCACTGTTTTGTTATTAATTTGCTGTTATATTGTTGTGGCACGATTTTCACATATATCCTTCACAATAATGTTGCATAATATATGTTAAATATATCATTAGTCAGCGCCCCTTATTTCCACTTGTTCAGCAAGGTGAAAGTGGCCGTCAGAATCCGGCAGAAGCAATTACTCTGCTGCCATCTAGTGGCGGTAGATGTAATTGCGGTAACGCCGCCCAAGTAATGGAAACGGCGTTACCATAAAGGGAAGAGTAATCAGATTATTCGTTACCCTCAAAAGTAACTGCATTAAGCAACGGCGTTTACTTTAACGCAGTTACTGACAACACTGGTCACGACAGAGGAGGCTGCATACAGGCTGTTAGTTCTCACCCATCCATTGGACCACACAACCCCTACTGAGTGCAGAAGTGTTGATTTACATAAGGATCCTTTCTCATTACATGTAAGTGTGATTTTAAATTTTTCTTTATTAAAGTGGATTCAGCAGTGAAACGCTATGTTTTCCTTTTTTTTTTTATCCTAGATAGTAATTGGAGTGTGGTGATCTGCTTGCACTGACTGGGTTGATTTTTCAGCTGATTTGCTGAAGAAGGCTGTGCGAAGTTCCAGGGTCGATATTTTGTGAGTATTCATTCCAGTTACAGCTGCCAGACTGGGGATTTATGTTCTGAAGGTGTGCTTATCTGACCTTTGTGATGAGGTTCGTACTTTAGGGCGAAAAAATGCACAAAAGGCAATAAGGCTGGGTTCGCACTGTGTGCTGATGCGTCTAACAGCAGGGGTCTGGTGCATCCCTGTTCTCTGTTTCAGGGACGAATCAGGCCCAAATTTCTGCCTGAATTCAGACCTGAAATGGAGCCAAAGACACACAGGACTCCTGTGAAATTCGCTCTGCATTGAGAGCCGGTAACAATCTCCTGTCATGCGAATTGGATGTGGAGCAACCCACATCCAATTCACATCAGTGTAAACCCAGCCTAAAGGTGGTGGCCTTATCACGGGAAAAATATTCCTTATTATTCACATTTATATTTGGAGGCATACACTTTTATGGCACTTGATATTTTGTTATTCAGTTGGAGTGTTTGGGCTCTTTCACACAGGCACTAAATTTTAAAGCAGCCTAAAAGCTCATTACCACACCTATAGTGTTAATGAGCACCCTAGTCGTAGGCAGGGTTGCTAATAAATTTTGTTTGCTAGGTGATAACTAGCATGGCTAATTCTTAGTGGGATCCACTCACTTTTCCCTAACTCTGGATCTGATGCATCGCTCTCTTCTGTCACTAGGTGGCATTAGAATGGCAGGGGCATAGTGAATTCAGACTAGGAGTGGATAGGTTGTCTCAGCCAATTGGCCAGGCTTCCTTTGGCCAATTGGCCTGCTGGAAGAGCCTATTTATTCGAGGGGAAGTCAGTGATCGGGGCTCTGTGCCACCTGGATGGCTGTTAGGACAGGGAACCAAATAATTGCCAGTGGTGAGGGAGAAACAGTTGCCACAAGGGTTGACCACTCCTTTTGCCAGGGGCAATAGAGCATCGAGGCCAGAGGTAAAGCGGGAAACAGTTGTCACCAAGGGACAACCACTCCTGGTATTAAAGGCCAGTGTATGGAAGACTAAAGAAGTACCAGAGCAGCCTTTTCGCCAGCCAGGGATGGTGAAGAAGTGGGAAAGCTTCAGCAGAGTGCCAAGCCAGGGACCCAGTGGGTTAGCGGGGGTGCTGCTTGAGAAATATACAACGGGTTAGCTGTGGAAAAGCTCAGGGGATCCAGTGACAACTGGGATCTGAAAGTCTAGTGAGAGACTGGGAGCTCAGTGAGTGAAGGTCTACAGTGGGATACTGTGAGATGCGAGAGGTGATCTAAGGGGTTACTGTGCATTACATGTATAGATCTCTATTGACTGTCAAAAGTTTAGTTGCCATATGAGACAGCATTTCTACAAATACATTTGCTGCATCCAGCCTAAAATACTTTATGGCTTTAATCTTAATGGAGTCCTGACTATTGTTTAGCTGGGGGACCATTGTTGTGTTCTCGTGAAGCATTTTTAGAAATCTTTCTAAGGACCAAGACACAGGTCTTTTGAGTCACGTGACAAACCACAGAACTTTTCAGGAGTTTGAAGAATCACCTGACAGGTTTTAATTTTACCATCACTACCCCAGGGGTGTTAAAATAGCTCAGTATTTACTGAGTATTTTTTGGAGTATCCTGGAGTTGTTCGCAGTGGAGGCCCGTTCATAGGGGGCGCCCGGGTGCCGCCGCCCCTCCCCCAGTTAGTAAAAAAACAAAAATCAAAAAAAAAAATGTTTTATTTAAATATGTCCCTTTAAGGGAATTTTTTTTCCAAAAAAGGTCCTTAGGTGCACTGTGTCCGGGCGCCGGGCACAGTGAAGTCTGGGTAGCGCCACATATCTGTGCAATCACAGGATTGCAGACGTGGCACTACATAGGCAGCAAAAAAACTCCTTTGTGGCGCTCTCTATCGCGCCACTGATTTCCGGCGCAATGGACTGTTTTGTTATGGCTGGGCGGGTGCACACTTTCTGTGTGCACCCACCCATCTTTGTGCTTGTCCCGACATCACAGGAAGAACAGGAAGTGACTTCGGGACTCTTGAGCTCAGCGCGCCTGGAACAGGTAAGCTGAGCGATGCTGCCTGCCAGCCTGTGTGAGCCTGTCTCCCCCTCCCCAGCTGCTGCAGAACTTCATGGAGGGGGGAGAGGGTGAGGCTGCTGAGACTGTTGTTGTGCCGAGCAGTGACTGGCAGCTGCTTCCCTTCCTGCATCCTAAAACGGCCCCCCTATACACAGAGCACACTATTACACAGAGCGCACACTATATAGAGCGCACTATACACAGAAGAGCGCACTATACACAGAAGAGCGCACTATACACAGAAAAACGCACTATACACAGAAAAACGCACTATACACAGAAAAACGCACTATACTCCATCCTAAAATGTCCCCCCCACCCTAAAAGGGCCCCCCTTCCTGCCTCTCTATCCTAAAATCTCCCCCCACCTCTCCACCCTAAAACGGCCCCCTTCCTGCCTCTCCATCCTAAAATAAAGCGTTAGGAGCTGACTTGTATGTAGATTTGAATAGGACAATACATTTTTGATACACAATTAGCAAAAATCAGACACGATTGTAGTATAAAAATTTCATCCTAAATGCTTGACCTTTTTGTGTAGTATATTCCACTTCCTCAGGAGCAGATATATAAACAACATTGTAGTCTGATAGTTAAACAAAACTAATAAGGGAAGGGGAAGGAGGGAAGGATGAATCCATCCCAATGAAAAAATACCCCTCCCTAATATGCTCACAACTCAGCTGTAAGTACATCATGTTGTGTTATGGACAACGGGCCGCTAGAGGACGTCTGAACCGGGAAATGCATCAAGCTTTTAGGATGCATTTTTTATACTACAATCATTTGTCTGATTTTTGCCAATTTTGTATCAAAAAATGTATTGTCCTATTCAAATCTACATACAAGTCAGATCTTAAAGTGGACTCTCATCCTTTCTATTCTCCTGCCATAGTTCTGATCTATAAGGATATACATGTCTCCTGTATGTATCCTTACCTGTCAAATGTCTCCTCTCCCCTGTCTGTTATAAGAACGGAAAAACTGCAGATTCTGTGGGTGGGTCTGTTGTCTGGAGCTTTGTGGGTGGAGTCGCAATGTCAGTAGACTCCCCGCCTACCTCTACACTCCCCTTGTCAACATGCATTTATTCCTATGAATTCCTTACACTAAATTCTGCTATGATCACTAACATCCAATCAAAATCCAGAACAGGACTTCAGAAAAGGAGTGAGGGTGGGAATTAAAAAATAATGCTTGTCTTCAGGCTAGTGCATGAGATGTGTAAATAACCTGTCACTCACAGCAAGGGGGCGGGACAGACTAAGGTTTTTCTCTGTAAGTCCGTTTTATTTCACTGAACAATAAAAGAGGATTGCTCAGAGCTGGATTAACTGTGTGGCAAGACTGGGCACAGATGATAGGAAATCTTATACTGTATATTGTGACATCAAAAAAATAAACACATTTTTTGGGTTTACATCCACTTTATCATTAGGTTAACTATGCATTATGATCCAACTCATTTTTATCACATGTATGTATTGTTGCAATCATGTATGCCTTGATGGAGCTTTTTAATGAAATCCACTCTGAACATCAATATTTATTTTTCATATTGTATTGTGCTGAGTCCACCTGTGTATATACACATGAAACAGTCATACATTTAATTGTTCCAGCTGTTCGCACGCACCTCATTTGAAGTCCCAATCTTTTTCTTCCTTAACAATAATAGGGATGGAGGCACAGTGCCATAGATTGCCATGTGCCTCATTTAAAGTCCCACAACCTCCTGCTTTTCTAATGACTATCAACACAAGTAACTAGTTATGAGCTGAACACCCCCTGTTCGGTTCGCACCAGAACTTGTGAACACACCAAATGTTCGTGTGAACTTTAGAACCCTGTTAAAGTCTATGGGACTCGAACATTTGAAATCTAAAGTGCTCATTTTAAAGGCTAATATGCAAGTTATTGTCCTAAAAACATGTATCAATGCAAAACAAAAAGTTTCAAAAACGGACATTTTTTTCGGGAGCAGTGAATTTAATAATGCTAACAGTGAAACAATAAAAGTGAAATATTCTTTTAAATTTCGTACCTGGGGGGGTGTAAAGTATGCATGTGAAATATCGCATGTTTCCCGTACTTAGAACTGTCCCTGCACAAAGTGTAATTTCTGAAGGAAAAAAAGTCATTTAAAACCGGATTTGCAGCTATAATGAATTGTCGGCTCCGGCAATTCAGAGAGAATTCATTCATAAAAAAAAAAGCGTGGGGGCCCCCCCCCCAAATTCAATTGCCAGGCCCTTCAGGTCTGGTGTGGATTTTAAGGGGAACTCCACCCCAAATTTAAAAAAAATGGCGTGAGGTTTCCCCAAAAACTTATCTGAGCACGTTAACCTGGCCGGCCGCAGAAAAGAGGGGGGACAGAATGTGCCCCCCCTCTCCTGAACCGTACCAGGCCACAATGCCCTCAACATGTGGAGGATGTCCCAATGTTGATTGGGAAAAAAGCCTCATCCCCACAACCCTGGCCGGTGGTTGTGGGGGTCTGTGGTCGGGGGGCTTATCAGAATCTGGAAGACCCCTTTAACAAAGGGGACCCCCAGATCCTGGCCCCCCCTACCATTTCACAAAGGAAGTGAAAATTGTTGTAAAAAACACACACAAACACACCATATAAAAAAGTCCTTTATTAATAAAAAAAAAAGAAAACAATCCAGCGGTGGTAATCCACTCGGTCCCGGCTTCCTGCTCCAATGTTGTCTGTATCCAGCGACGGGTGATCTCCTCTCCAGTCCAGCTATGAGAAGATTATCCGGGATCCAAAGCGCAGCATCGCCGGCCTCCTCTCCGCCGGACACCGGCGAATGAGCGGCTGAAGCTGTGTCATTTCTTTTATTGGTGAGGTGGGGCCACCCGTCACATGACCCCGTCTCCCTCTGACGCACCCTCTGCTACATCACTGGGGAAGCCTGGCTTCCCCCTTGCATACTCCACATGTTGAGGGCATGTGGCCTGGTACGGTTCAGGAGAGGCGGGGGCGCAATCTGTCCCCCCCTCTTTTCTGCGGCCGGCCAGGTTAACGTGCTCGGATGAAGGGTCTGGAATGGATATTTGGGGGGAACCCCACATCATTTTTTTTTTATTCACGGCGGGGTTAATATCCATACCAGACCTGGGCCTGGTAGTTAAATTTGGGGGGACCCCCACGCTTTTTTTTTTTTTAAAAATGAATTCTCTCTGAATTGAATGACAATTCATTATAGCCGCAAGTCCGGTTTTAAATGACTTTTTTTCCTTCAGAAATGACACTTTGTGCAGGGACAGGCAATATTTCACATGAATACTTTACAACCCCCCCCCCCCCCAGGTAAGAAATTTAAAGGATAATTTCACTTTTAGCGTTATTAAATTCACAGCCTGTTTTTAAAACTTTTTTTGCATTGATACATGTCCCCTGGGGCAGGACCCAGGTCCCCCAAACACTTTTTAGGACAATAACTTTCATATTAGCCTTTAAAATTAGCACTTTAGATTTCTCCCATAGACTTTAGCAGGGTATTCCGCAGCTTTTCGAATTTGCTGCGAACCCCCCAAATTGTTCGTTGTTCGCTGAACAGACGAACAGGCAATGTTCGAGTCGAACATGAGTTCGACTTGAACTCAAAGCTCATCCCTACAAGTAACTGCACAGATGTGGGATTTGCAATAGCCCCTCACTTCACTGAAAACGATATTCTATCCTTGTAGTGTACAAACCACATCAATGCCATTGCACAGCATTCAGCAGCATCCAAAACAAAGCAATGGCACTTTCTGAGAACTATATGAGTGACCAAGTAAGTAATTTTGCAGCCAAGTGATGTGATATGTAAATTCCATAAATATTCAGTGAAAGAAACTATGAGGATTGCACGAAATACACCCTTGATCGAATATGAAGGAATGCAAATTTCTCTCTGAAAGGTGTCAAATGTGACACCGGAGGGGGGAGGGTTCCGATGAGCGGAAGTTCCACTTTAGAGTGGAGCTCCGCTTTTAGAGAGTCTAGAAAGCCAACAGTCAATGGTAAAATAGGTGATGGCTAGCTCATTTAAAATTATGACATACAAAGTAAGGGGACTAAATTCACCCCAGAAAAGGGGCCATCTATGGCAGGAGATGCATCATTTGTCTGCGGATATTATCTATATGCAGGAGACGCACCTCATGTCAGCATCTGTACCCAAGCTACCATTGTCCCTCTATAATCAATGGTTTCATGCATTCACACCCCTTGCAAGGGCAAGGAGCGTAACGATAGCTTTTGGAAAAATGTGTCCTATAATTTCTACAGTAGTACAAAAGGATCCAGAAGGAAGGTTTTTGTTTATTAAGGGAATGTTATATGGACAGTGCTATACATTTGCTTCTATTTAAGCCCCAAACACGTATACAGTCAAATTTTTTGTGAAAACTATGGGAAAGCTGGACAAGTTTGGGGAGGGATTTGTGATCTTAGGAGGGGATTTTAACATTATTATGGACACCAAACTAGATACAACTGCAGGGAAAACAGCACTATCATTTAAAGCCCTCAAACATGTGAAAAAACGGTTACGAGCTCGCAACTTGGTGGATAGTTGGTGGGTATTAAATGAAGGGCGGAGAGATTATAGTTATTACTCAAAGACGCACAAAGTATATTCCAGATTGGATCTATTTCTGATGGACCAATATTATCTGGAATATGTGAATGCTGTTACAATTGAGTCAATAACAATATCTGACCATGCACCAGTGGTGATGACATTTGTGCCGGTATCTGCGGGTCATCTGGAGCGGACATGGCGATTAAACAAGTCGCTGTTAGATGACAAACAGATAGCGGAAGATATATGACATAAAATAGAATATTTTGAAAATAAATACATCGGGGGAGGTATCAGAGCAAACGATATGGGAGGCCCACACGGCGGTCATCAGGGTAGAACTTATAGCACACGGATCTCGAGTCAAAAGAGGAAAAAATAAGGATCTGGAAGACATCTTAGGAAATATACAACTCAAAACCAAACATAAAAATAGTTTAGAACCTGGGGATGCAAAGTAGCTGGAAATACTTAGAACAACATTTTCCACGTACTTGGACAGAAGGGTTAAAAAAAAGTACAGATATTTTGCACACAGATCTTATGCGCATGAGAACAAATGTGGAAAATTACTGGCTAGACAATTAAAAAAAACAACAGGAACTCTCCCATGTACATAACATGTGTGTGAATTGCAAACAAGTAACGGATACTTATTCTAAACTATGGAATTTCCAAGCTTCTATAGGGCCCTATATAATATCCAACCAAGATTGTCGAGAATAGAAGAAGAGGGCCAGATAGAGAGGATAAGAGAATATATTGAGGTGTCCGCACTAACATCTCTCTCTTTGAGAGAGGTGGAAAAAATGGAAGAACAGATAACTATAGAAGAAATAAAAAAAGCAATTGAAGAATTATCGATAGGAAAAAGTCCGGGACCAGATGGCCTAACAAATATGTATTACAAGAAATACACTAATAAAATCTAAGAAACAACTGGTGAGTAGACTACAGGATAAAATAACACAGCTGGTGCATTTTTAACAGACAGGGTTTGTGAAGGGATGGGAAACTAAAGATAATACCATACGAGCCCTTCACGTACTCCATTGGATGCAGAATGGACCTAATAAGATGCCAAGAGTATTATTATCAATGGATGCTAAAAAAGGCATTTCATAGAGTAAATTGGATATTTATGAGAGAAGTATTACAAGAAATGGGTATGGGAAAACTGATGATGTGATTGGTATCAGCACTATATACCGGACCAAGAGCAAAGGTTAAGGTTAACGGGACCTTATCAGGAGGTTTTGATATATGGAATGGCACAAGACAAGGATGCCCCTATCCCCAATATTATTCGCCCTTGTTCTAGAACCTTTGTTATGCAAAATAAATGAGAATGACAGAATAAAAGGAGTTGAAATTGGCTCTAGACAGCATAAAGTGTCAGCATATGCAGACGACTTAATATATTTTTTCTCTCGAGCTGTGGTGGCTCAACGTGATTGGCACTGCGCTGATAAGCCGTTCACCTCTGCAGCCAAGGGTTCGGATCCTGGTCTCGGCTACATGTGAATTGAGTTTGGTGGTCTTAGCCCGGCTCCCGGTGGGTGTGCTATGCAAGGTAAGCCTGTGCTTAGTACGCCCACCCCCCCCCCACAAAAAAAAAACACCACACTTGCATGCACACAAAATTGGTTTAACACGTATGCACTTTGGCCATGCGGTCTCCTAAAAAAAAGAGGCGAAGGACCTACGGGGCTGGCTGAGCGGGCTAGGCCCCCTCACTTCCTCATAGGGGGAGTCCCAAGTGGAGCAGGTAGGGCGGGGTGAGTGGGAGGTCCTCCCTCACACCCGCCATTGACACCCGGGGGCATGGAGAAGGATGGCAGAATGCCTCTGGGGGGAGGGTCTGCCTACTCCCAACTCCTGCAGTCCGGCTCCTCTCTCGAGTTCACGCACAAAAATACAATTTTTTTTTTCTCTCCAAACTATAGCTCTCTAGCTGCAGAAATAATAGAGGACTTGAATAGAGATGCACAGAGCGGTCTGCCGGCGAACAATTCCCGGCGAACATCGCTTGTTCGCGTTCGCTACCATGGGCGACCATATGCGATGTTTGATCCGCTCCCTATTCATAATTGAGCAAACCTTGACCCTGTACCTCACAGTCAGCAGACACATTCCAGCCAATCAGCAGCATACCCTCCCTCCCTGACCCTCCCACCTCCTGTACAGCATCCATTTTAGATTCATTCTGAAGCTGCAGTCTTAGTGAGAGGAGGGACAGTGTAGCTGCTGCTAATTTAATAGGGAAATTGATAGCTACAGTAGGCCAGTGTATTCAGTGTCCACTCCAGTCCTGAAAGACTCATCTGATCTCTGCTGTAAGGACAGCGTCCTGACAGCACGCCAAAAAGTCCTTTTTAGGGCCAATATATCAGTCTGCTTTTTTTTTTCTTCTCTGTATTCTAATTGCAGTTGCCTGCCAGGCAGAGTGTGTGTGTCTTAGGCTCACAGCGTAAACTGTGCCCACTTGTCCAGTGCCACATCTCATATATATTTTGTTGGCACAGTGGATAACATTTAAAAAAATAATTCACTGCAATACAGAATAGTAGTCATTTGTCTGCCAACGTGTCTTAGGCTCACAGCGTAAACTGTGCCCACTTGTCCAGTGCCACATCTCATATATATTTTTTTGGCACAGTAGATAACATTTAAAAAAAAAATTCACTGCAATACAGAATAGTAGTCATTTGTCTGCCAGCGTGTCTTAGGCTCACAGCTTAAACTGTGCCCACTTGTCCAGTGCCACATCTCATATCTGGTGGCACAGTAGCTTGTGATTCCCTTTGGCCCTAGAATAATGCCCAGTGTTCATAGGCCACGTACCCTGAACTCGAAAAGTTCAGAGGACATAGTTGACTGGCTAACACAGGACTCCCAATCTTCTACAGCTTCCGCTCGGAACCTTGACGCACCATCCTCCTCCAGCTCAGCTTCGGGCACCTCTCAAGTTACCACTCGCCTGCCTGCCGCCACCACCAACACTAGCATCACAGCTGCTTCACTTGATCTGTCAGAGGAGTTATTTACACATGAGTTGGAAGAAATGAGTGATGAAAAACAATTATTGCTAAGGGATGTAGATAAAAGGGATATGTCTCAGTCAGGCAGCATTACACACATGGACGTATGGTGTGATGATGAGGATGTTGTACCCGCTGCTGCTTCATTTGCCGAGTTGTCAGATACAAGTGAAGCGGTTGATGATGACGATGTGTCCGTGGATATCACGTGGGTGCCCGCTCCAAGAGAAGAACAGGGGGAAAGTTCAGATGGGGAGACAGAGAGGAGGAGGAGATGTATGTATCGGCACCCGGGGTCAGCCAGACAGCACGCCAATCAACATATGCTGTTGCCGCCACCAGAATGCAGTCATTGCAAAGCTCAGCAGTGTGGCATTTTTTTTCCGTGTGTCTGCCTCCGATAACAGCGATGCCATTTGCAACCTGTGCCAAAAAAATGTTGTGGGAAATTCAACACCCACCTAGGTACAACTGCTTTGCGAAAGCACATGATCTCACATCACAAACGCCTATGGGATCAACACATTATGACGAGTACAAGCAGCACACAAGCTCAAAGCCACCATCCTCCTCCTGGTCCAGCATCTTCAGCCACGTCAACCACTGCTGTGTAGACATGTGCAAAAGGAAAACATTTGTTTCGTTTTAATTCGTTATTTAATCAATTTAAGTTAAATTTGTTAAATTTGTTTTCGAAATTCGATCGTTTGATAGAAATTCGAAAAAACTCGGTCGAATTCGATCGTTTGACCGAATTCGAAAACCCGGTCGAATTCGATCGTTTTCAACCGAATTCTAAAAGCAGTCTAATTCGAAAACATTTCTACCGGATTCGATAATATTTCTACCGGATTCGAATTCGATCATATTTTGATCGGATTCGAAAATATTTCAACAGAATTCAATAATATTTCATCCGCTATCGTTAATATTTCAACCAAATTCGATGATATTTCAACCGGATTTGAAATGATTTCAACCGGATTGGAAACTATTTCAACCGGATTGGAAATTATTTCAACCGGATTTGAAATTATTTCAACCGGATTTGAAATTATTTCAACCGAATTTGAAATTATTTCAACCGAATTTGAAATTATTTCAACCGAATTTGAAATTATTTCAACCGAATTTGAAATGATTTCCACCAGATTGGAAATTATTTAAACCGAATTTGAAATTATTTCAACCGGATTTGATTGTATGTATTTGTATTATTGTATTTGATTACATTCTATTAAATTCTATTCTGTTCTTTACTATTCTTTGATTTTCATTCTATTGTTTTATTATTTTATATTCTATTTTATTGTATTCTTTTTTAGAAATCGATTTATATTTTTTAGATTTTGATTCAAACTTGCTTTCAATTTTCATTCGAATTTCTTTTCGAATTCGATTTCTTTTCGAATTCGATTTCTTTTCGAATTCGATTTCTTTTCGAATTCGATTTCTTTTCTAATTTGATTTGAATTTATTTCGAATTCGATTTCATTTCGCGTTTTTTCGAATTTGTTTAAGTTCTTTAATTTTGTAATTCGTTAATTTGAAATTTGTTCGAATTCGTAACGAAACAAAATGCACACGTCTACTGCTGTCCTCCTTGCCCCCTCTCAACCATCCGCCACTCCGTCTCTCACCTTGAGCAGGTGTCTGTCAAGGACATGTTTGAGCGTAAGAAGCCAATGTCACAGAGTCACCCCCTTGCCAGGCGTCTGACAGCTGGCTTGTAGGAACTCTTAGCCCGCCAGCTTTTATCATACAAGCTGGTGGAGTCTGAGGCCTTCAAAAAATGTGTAGCTATTGGGACACCAAAGTGGAAGGTAACTGGCAGAAATTTATTTTCACAAAAGGCAATCCCCTACCTGTACCCTATTGTGCAAAAGGAAGTCATGGCATGTTTAGCACACAGTGTTGGGGCAAGGGTCCACCTGACCACTGATACCTGGTCTGTAGGGATGAGCCGAACACCCCCGCATTCGGTTCGCACCAAAACCGTCGAGCAGACCGACCGTTCGCGCGAACATTTAGAAATTGAGAAACGGTGGGGGGGGGGGGGGCTGCCGCGAATTGAGAAGCGGGGGGCCCTTTACAATAAAAGAAATAAAGAAAAATATATATAAAAAAAGGGAGTAGACCTCTGGGCCCTTTAATCAAAAGAAAGAAAAAATATACAGTGCCTGCCGCCGAGAATGTGTTTTTAGCGCGACAGCATCGCGCTGACTCTCGGCGACAGGGTGCCGACATCTCGCACTCGCTGGAATAGTAAAAGCACATTCCAGCGAGCGTGTCATAGAAGCGACCTGGATCCGACGTGGATTCCTGCCAATTCTACACGTGGGCGGCGTTTGTTATGAATCCTGAAGGGGAAGTCTCCGCCGGATTTAAAAAAAAATCCGGCATGGGTTCCCCCCTCAGGAGTATACCGGGCCCTTAGGTCCATTATGGGTTGCAAGGAGACCCCCCCTACCCCGAAAAAACGGCGTGGGGGTCCCCCACAATCCATACCAGACCCGTAAATAAAGCACGCCAGCCGGCCGGTCAGGAGGGGAATGGGGGCGAGCGAGCGCCGCCCCCCCTCCTGAGCCGTACCGGGCAGCATGCCCTCAACATGGGGGGGTCAGGTGCTCTGGGGCAGGGGGGCGCACTGCGGCCCCCCCACCCCAGAGCACCCTGTCCCCATGTTGAGGAGGACAGGGCCCCTTCCCGACAACCCTGGCCGTTGGTTGTCTGGGTATGCGGGCGGGAGGTTTAATAAGGGGGCCCTGAGATACCGGCCCCCCACCCTAAGTGAATGAGTATGGGGTAAAAAAAGTGCAAACACAAACAAACAACACAGGGTATTAAAATATTTTATTATAGTTGGCCGCCAGCTGAGAAGACCCCGAAGAGCAGAGAAGACCCCCGGAGAGCTGGAGAAGACCCCTGGAGAGCAGGAGAAGACCCCCGGAGAGCAGGAGAAATGACCCCTCCCGCCGAAGATGTTGAAGGAAGCCCAGCGGCGAAGAACAGCGGCACCCACCCCCCGCAGATGTCGGGAGAAGCCCGCCGGGTGTACGATGTACCCCATACTCATTCACTTAGGGGGGGGCCGGTATCTGGGGGCCCCCTCATTAAAGGGGGCTCCCAGATTCTGATAAACCTCCCGCCCGCATACCCCGACAACCAATGGCCAGGGTTGTCGGGAAGGGGCCCTGTTCTCATCAACATGGGGACAGGGTGCTCTGGGGTGGGGGGACCGCAGTGCGCCCCCCTGCCCCAGAGCACCTGACCCCCCCATGTTGAGGGCATGCTGTCCGGTACAGCTCAGGAGGGGGGGCGGCGCTCGCTCGCCCCATTCCCCTCCTGACCGGCCGGCTGGCGTGCTTTGGATACGGGTCTGGTAAGGATTGTGGGGGACCCCCACACCTTTTTTTTGGCGTAGGGGGGTCTCTTTGCAACCCATAACAGACCTAAGGGCCCGGTATACTCCTGAGGGGGGAACCCATGCCGGATTTTTTTTTTAAATCCGGCGGGGACTTCCCCTTCAGGATTCATAACAAACGCCACCCACGTGTAGAATTGGCGGGAACCCACGTCAATCCCCGTCGCTTCTATGACGGCTTTGTCTCCATCGCGGCAAGCCAGCTCGGCGCTGGCTCCCGCGATGGGGCTCGCAGGTGGTCAATCTCGCCGAGAAAGGGAGCGAGATTGACACAATATCGCGGTCAACCACTGTATATAAAAAAAAAAATATATATATATATATATTTTTTTTTTTTAAAAGGGGGGTTGCCATGTGGGACCTCTGGGCCCTTTAATAAAAAATAAATAAAAAAGAAACCTTTATAAAAAAAAAGGCGGGGGGTCCTGGGGACATCTGAGCACTTTAATAAAATCTATCTTAATTCCGGGGATCGACGGCAAAAGCTCATTTGCATACCCCGACGTGGAAAACGACGGGAACTCCACCCAGCGGCCGCAAATTTATTGCAGCGTAGATCCGAAGGCGTACGAACATGTAAGCCAGTCGGATTTAAGCCCGAAGCCGGCGTTTCATGGTTTGAGGATTCAAACTAGTGAAACAACCCGTGTAATTTGAAAGTACTCCAGTCTAACGCGAGATAGACAGGAGTAAGGGCTCTGTGAATCTGGCACATTTTTGCACAAACCATTCAAACAATTACCAAAAATATGTAAAAAAAAAATACATATTGGCCTAGACTGATTAAGGAATATTATTTTTTGGGGATATTTATTATAGCACAAAGTTAAAAATATATATATTTTTTTTTAGAATTTCGTTTTTTTTTTTGTTTCTAGCGCAAAACTTTGGGTACAACATTTCACATCAATTGTCAATTAAAGCAATGCAGTGCCGTATCGCAAAAAATGGCCTAGTCAGGAAGTGGGTAAATCCTTCCGGGGGTGCAGCCTCACCAGTGGAGAGAGTGCCCAGGCATCAGTGCAGCCTCACCAGTTCAGAGTGCCCAGGCATCAGTGCAGCCTGATCAGTTCAAACAGTGCCAATTTGTGCAGCCTGATCAGTGCTCATCAAAGCAGCCTCATCAGTGCCTATAAATGCAGCCTGATTAGTGCCCTTAATGCAGCCTCAACAGTGCAGACAGTGCCCATCAGTGCAGACTTACCAGCGCAGACCCACCAGTGCAGACTCACCAGTAGGGATGAGCCAAACACCCCCGCGTTAGGTTCGCACCAGAACCGTCGAACAGACCGACCGTTCGCGCAAACATTTAGAACCCCATTGAAGTCTATGGGACTCGAACGTTCGAATTCAAAAACGATAATTTTAAAGACCAATATTCAAGTTATTGTTGGAAAACGCCTTTAACCACTTAACTACTGTGCACCTACACCCCCTTCCTGCCCAGACAAAATATAAGCTTCCGGCACTGCGTCGCTTTAACTGACAATTGCGCGGTCGTGCGACGTGGCTCCCAAACAAAATTGGCGTCCTTTTTTTCCCACAAATAGAGCTTTCTTTTGGTGGTATTTGATCACCTCTGCGGTTTTTATTTTTTGTGCTATAAACAAAAATAGGAGCGTCAATTTTTAAAAAAATGCAATATTGTTTCCTTTTTGCTATAATAAATAACCCAAAAAATATATAAAAAAAATATTTTTTCCCTCAGTTTAGGCCGATACGTATTCTTCTACATATTTTTGGTAAAAAAAAAAATGCAATAAGCGTTTATCGATTGGTTTGCCCAAAATTTATAGCGTTTACAAAATAGGGGATAGTTTATGGCATTTTTTTATTTTTATTTTTTACTATTAATGGCGGCGATCTGCGATTTTTTTATTGGGACTGCGACGTTATGGCGGACATTTCGGACACTTTTCTGACATTTTTGGGACCATTTACATTTATACAGTGAACAATGCTATAAATATGCATTGATTACTGTATAAATGTGTCTGGCAGTGAAGGGGTTAACCACTAGGGGGCGGGGAAGGGGTTAAATGTGTGTCCTATGAGTGTTCTAACTGTGGGGGGAGGGGACACAAGGGACACAATCGATCTCCTCTCTCCCTGACAGGACGTGCAGCTCTGTGTTTACATACAGAGCTGCACGTCCCCGCTCAGTTACTGAGCAATCGCGTGTGCCGGCGGCGATCGTTGCCGCCGGGCACTCGCACGGGATCCCCGCAGAGCGGCGGGTGCGCGCGCGCCGCCGGCGACGCGCGCGCGCCCGCCCGCGGCTTTAAAGGGACATCACGTCATATGACGTGATGTCAGGATAATGGAGTCGTCTGCCCACCGTCATTTGACGGTGGGCAGATGACAAGTGGTTAAGAACCCGGGTCTTGCCTGAGGGAACATGTATCAATGGAAAAAAGTTTAAAAAACGGTCGTTTTTTCAGGAGCAGGACTCCTGAAAAAAATACAGTTTTTAAAACTTTTTTCCATTGATACATGTTCCCTCGGGCAAGACCCGGGTTCTCAAAGACGTTTTCACAGACAAACTATAGACACCCAGCAGGTAAAATATTTAAAGGAATTTTTTCAATTTTTTTTATTTAAACATTATTAAAATCACTGCTCCAGGCGCAGTGATTTTAACCACTTTCATACAGGGCACTTACGCACCTTCCCAAGCCAATTTTCAGCTTTCAGCCATGTCGCACTTTGAATGACAATTGCGCGGTCATGCTACACTGTACCCAAACAAACTTGACATCCTTTTTTCCCCACAAATAGAGCTTTCTTTTGGTGGTATTTGATCACCTCTGCGATTTTTTTGCGCAACTAAAAAAATACTGAAAATTTTGAAAAAAAATAAAGTTTTTATATTTTTTTGTTAATTTTTTTGTAAATAAGTAAGTTTTCTCTTTCAATTACGGGCACTCATATGGCGGCACTGATGGGCACAGGTGAGGTGGCACTGATGGGCACCGATAAGGTAGTACTGATGGGCACCGATGAGGTGGCACTGATAGGCGGTGCTGGTATGTGGCACTGATGGGCACTGATGGGAATGGAAAAAAGTTAAACAAACTGTCGTTTTTTTCAGGAGCAGGAGCAAACTATAGACACCCAGTAGGTACAATATTTAAAGGATTTTTTCTTTTTTTTTTTAGTTAAGCATCATTAAAAACACAGCTCCAGCCACCCAGGCTTTGGCCAATTATGGCTCTAAAGGGGCAAACGACCCTCCTTGCCCTATGAAGCGGACACCCATGTATACAGTCCCTATACTGCTCCCCCAAACATTCTTTAAAAAGATACGTAAAGGATGGAAATGCTAGAATAGCGTATACCATTCTATGCAGAATTAAGGAAGAGGGGGACTAGGGTTACCAGACATTGCACTGTATTACAGAGCAAGGTCTTTGGTACGTATACTAAATTGGTGTCAAGATTCTGAGAATAAAGCATGGGTTTTCGAAAAACATGGTAGGAAGAAATCTAGAAGGAGCAACATGGATATTAGGGATGAGCCGAACACCCCCGCGTTCGGTTCGCACCAGAACCGTCGAACAGTCCGATCGTTCGCACGAACATTTAGAACCCCATTGAAGTCTATGGGACTCGAATGTTCACATTCAAAAACGATCATTTTAAAGACCAATATTTAACTTATTGTTGGAAAACATCTTTCAGAACCCAGGTCTTGCCCCAGGGAACATGTATCAATGAATTTCTTTTTTTAAACTGTATTTTTTTCAAGAGCAGGACTCCTGAAAAAACGACCGTTTTTAAAACTTTTTTTCCATTGATACATGTTCCCTCGGGTAAGACCCGGGTTCTAAAAGACGTTTTCACAGGCAAACTATAGACACCCAGCAGGTACAATATTTAAAGGAATTTATTTTTTATTTTTTATTTAAGCATCATTAAAATCACTGCTATTGTACCTGCTGGGTGTCTATACCTGTGATAACGTCTTTAAATAGCACAATCAACTGTCTGCCAGTAAATTAGGAAGAACTGATCTAGCTAAGCTATACAGTGTATAAATATATGTACAACTCCTAAGGATGTATATATATTCTCTACACACTGTAATAAAGCTAAACTAACTAGCCTGCTCTATCTAGCTAGTTAAAAAGACAATCTCTCTGTCTCTCTGACTGCTCTCATTAACAAGCCGGAACACACTACACGAGGCCGCCCAGCAGACGGCCTTATATAGTGTGGGGCGTGCGCTAAAGCCCTGAGCCAATTATGGCTCTCCTTTTTTTGCGTGCTGTGATTGGCCAAGCATGCAGGGTCATAGTGCATGTTTGGCCAATCATCAGGGCGCAATGCCGCAATGAATTATGGGACGTTTTGTTTCACTCGAATTTGCCGTGAACGATCGTTTTTGTTCGAAATTCGACGAACGATCGAACGGACGATGTTCGAGTCGAACATACGTTCATTTCGAATGCGAAGCTCATCCCTAATGGATATCATCTAAGGCAAGAGGACTGTCAAAATGGACATCCCCATTAACCTGGAACACATTGGCAGTGTGGAACAGAGTTAACAAAACTGGCAAATATGCCCCAAGAATATCCCCACTGGCCCCATTAGGAGGATTTCCATGGTTCCCCCTGAGCAAGAAAAGGGAGCGTTAGGCCCGTGGGAATCATATGGGAATACTATGTGTCTCAGGTACACTCCATTGGGAATACTTATCTCCCAAGCGGAGTTGATGTCATCTCAGGGGGAGATGGCAATAGCGGGGTGGAGAGATTATCAAATCCGAGACTTCTTTAAAAAATAGAACCCCAATTAAGGACTGTAGACTCTCTAATCACGTTTGAAAAATGTGTATACAGATGTCAAAACCCAATCACCTATTATCCCAAATGTATAGGTTAATACTTAGTGGACAAGATTCCTCAACCCCGTATTTTATTAAAGAATGGGAAAAAGAGCTAAGCTGTGCATTTACAACATCACAAATAAAAAACTTATGGGAAGTAACACACTCATTGTCCGTAAGCTCATCTATCCAGGAGATGTCATACAAGTTCCTAGCTAGGTGGTATCGGACCCCTGCACGAATAGCGTAATTATACTCATCTGCAAGTAATGGCTGTTGGAGGGGCTGTAAAGAAAAGGGCACCTTCCTCCACATTTGGTGGAACTGCCCAAAGAGTAGAGTCTTTTGGGAAGAAATAGCCCCATGGATAAAGAGGATGGGTCTATGGGATCTATAAAATCGTATAAAAATAGCATCACACCACATTTATTAAATGCTGCCAAGAAGTTGAACCGCAGATATTGGAAGCAGATTACATGCCCTACCTTAGCAGAATGGAGGGGGGGGAAGTAGATGGAATAATGGAGGCAGAAAGATGGGTACACGGAACTAGAAACCAACAGGAGAAATGTAAAAAATATGGGTAAAATGGGAAAAATACGCTCAAGAATTAAATGCCTGACTTTGTTGAATATCTAAATACCACTTAAGAGATACCTGGAATTAGGAGGAGGGATGAGGAATGGACCACAACATTTTTAACATAATGTAAAGAACAGGGATATGCAATTAGCGGACCTCCAGCTGTTCCAGAACTAGAAAGTCCCATGAGGCATAGCAAGACTCCTGACAGCAACAAGCATAATACCCAGAGGCAGAGGCAGAGGCATGATAGTACTTTTGCAATAGCTGGAGGTGCGCTAATTGCATATTCCTGGTATAGAATAAAGTGTCACGTGTTGATTGGGAGGGATTACCCCCCTGTCTCATCCCTCCCTTTTTTTCCTCTCTCTCTTCTTTGTCCCTCCTCGATGAAGGGTCGGGAAATGAAAGGAAAGACACGTTAATAACCTTAATATAAAGCACATTGAGTATTAATAAACACAAACAAACACAAACAAAAAAAAAACTGGCAGATACATATCAACGCGATAAAACTGAAAATTCTCACGAGCACAACAGTTGAAGGGAATAATTTTAGGGACATTTTCCCACCCCCCCCTTTTACGATATGAACACATAGTTAATCATTATAAAACAGAAGCAGGGTCTTATTCTACTCCATCCCAGCATTTATACTTTTCACATTCCTCCTTCCCATCCCTTTTCCCATTCTTATTTAACCACTTCCCGACCGCCGCATGTACATATACGTCCACAGAATGGCACATACAGGCAGATGGGCGTATATTTACGTCCCTGCCTTTGCGCGGGTCGGGGGTCCGATCGGGATACCCCCCCCCCCCGCTACATGCGACGGTCGGAAACCTGCGGGGAGCGATCTGGGACGAGGGCGTGGCTATTCGTTTCTAGCCACCCCCTCACGATCGCTCCCCGGAGCTGAAGAACGGGGAGAGCCGTATGTAAACACGGCTTCCCCGTGCTTCACTGATCATCGATCGAGTGATCCCTTTTATAGGGAGACTCGATTGATGACGTCAGACCTACAGCCACACCCCCCTTCAGTTGTAAACACACACTAGGTGAACCCCAAATCCTATAGCGCCCCCTAGTGGTTAACTCCCAAACTGCAACTCTATTTTTCACAATAAACAATGCAATGTAAATGCATTTTTTGCTGTGAAAATGACAATGGTCCCAAAAATGTGTCAAAATTGTCCGAAGTGTCCGCCATAATGTCGCAGTCATGAAAAAAAAAATCGCTGATCGGCGCCAATTAGAAGTAAAAAAATAAAAAAAATGCAATAAAACTATCTCCTATTTTGTAAACGCTATAAATTTTGCGCAAACCAATCAATAAACACTTATTGCAATTTTTTTATTACCAAAAATAGGTAGAAGAATATGTATCGGCCTAAACTGAGGAAAAAAAATGTTGTATATGTTTTCTCTTTAAATAAAGATGAATTTAAAAAAAAATGTGCAGCTTTGGAAACAATGGGCCAGATTCACGTACATCGGCGCATTATCGGTCCAGCGTAGCGCACCGCCATTACGTTAGACTTGCGCCATCTAGCCGCGTAATCCCCCGATTCACGTAGCTTTTGCGCAGGAAATTGCGCAAGCGTAAGGTTTTTTCCAGAGGCGTAAGGAGGAGTAATACAAATTGGGAGGGACGTGGGCGTGTTACATTGAAATGAACCGTGACCCCATGCAAATGAAGGGTCGGCCGGCTCGCGCATGTGCGCTTGAACGAGACCATGTCAGCTCCGCTGTGCGCATGCTCACAACTCGGGAGCGGCGCAATCAGTGAAATTGGAAATGGACTAGGGCAACGTTGTGAACTACGCAGACAGCATAAATAGACACACACAAACGCACTTGCATTGCAAAAGTACATCCCTTTGTCCCTTCCCATTTAACCAAGTGCTTTTGTTCCTGTTGTTCGTTGCAGTGTGTCTTGTAGTTGTCAGATTAGTGTTCTGTGTGATCAAGTGCTTGTTGGTATATTTGTGAAAGTGTATTTTGATAAGTGTTTGAGAGACAGTTTGTTTGATTGATATATTTTTGTTCGTTTGTTTTCTTGCTTTATTTTTTCTTCATTTTTTTTTTGTGACTGTTTCTTGCTGAGTGCTAGTGTGATTTTTGGGTGTTCATTTTCTCTTGGTGTGTGTTCTTGCCTGATTGGTTGTGCTTGTATTTGTGCCTGATTTTTGGTGACTGGTAGTGAGTTTGTTTGGAAGTATGACTGAGAGAAAAAGAAAGCTCAATTTTATTGTGGGGGAAAAAAGAATTCTTGCCCGGGCCATTAGCGAATATGGGCGTTTTCTCCACGGCCCGCAGAGTGCCACCACCACCCCGGCCAGGAGGAGGGAGATATTGGATCGGATCACGGAGCAGGTGAATTCATCGGGGGAGGGGGAGACACGGACCCGGTCTGGGATCAACAAAAAAATAAATGATCTCCGGCATCTGGTGAAAAAAAAACTGGCCGCAATGCATGCCCATGCCAGGGGCACAGGAGGGGGCCCACCATGCCGTATTAGGCTTACAGCGATGGAGCATGTGGTGGCCCTGACCTTTCACCGGCATGAAGTGGAGGGCCTGCCAGGCTTTGACACAAGTCCGGTCCCCGCGGTGCCAGGTAAGGTTTTTTTTTCTATCAGGTGTGTAGCATGTGTGGGGGAGGGGGTGAAAGGGAATATGTGGCAAGTGTGTGGATCCTCCAACCTGTGAATGGTTTGTGTCATCCACAGATGTGCAGGAGGGTGCAGGGCCATCTGGCCTGACCGCTCCAACACCAGGACAGCAGCCTAATGAGGCCCCCCCAACAAGGCCACAGTCCGCGGAGGAGGTTCAGGAGGAGGAGGACGATCATGAGGAGGACGATGATCATGAGGAGGAGGACGATCATGAGGAGGAGGAGTCAGGCACTGGACGAGTGGTTTGTGCGGACTCTTCCCCTCTGGCTGCCAGAAGCCTGCCCTCCCTAAGGGGGAGCCCCCCCCCCTCCTCCCCCAACATGGCTCCCCTCACAAGGGCCTCCCCTTCTCCCCGCCCACAACCATCAGCTGGAGGCAGGATGTCATCCCAGAGCACCAGGGGGGCGCCCAATCTCCTGCCCGCCAGTCTGCGAAGGGACCAGGCCCTCCAGACCCGCCATCTGGGACAGCTCTGCCAGACTTTTGGGCGGGTGGAGGAGAGCCTGTCCTCCATGAAGGATACACTGGGTAACCTGGACTCCCACTCCCGGGCTTTCACAACCTGCCTAAATGAACTGCAGACTACAGCAGCAAGCGTTGGGCAGGATGTGAGGGCCCTTACCCAGGCTATCCAGGCCAACACTTGGTGCTTCCCTGGACAGAATTGCCGTGGCCTTGGAGGGCAGGCCGCCAGGTGGGCAGATATCAGGGGCTGCTCCTCCTTCCCCGGCTTTGCCCCTCCCCCATGAGTCTCCCCTGAGGGGCCGTGGCCGTGGCCGGGGGCGCCCCAGGCGTGGCTCACGCAGAGGGCATTAATTTATTTTTTCCCCTTTTTTTTTTTTTTGCTGTCATTTCTTGCATTTTTTTTTTTTTTTTTTTTGCTGTAATTTTTTGCATTTTTTTTTTGCTGACATTTTGTTTACATTTTGGGTTGTGCATGCTGTTTGAATGTGGGGGTGACAGCCCTGCTGAAAAAGGGGTGTCATCCTCAATTTGGGTGGAGAAGGGTTCCCCAGGACCAGGGAGAAGTGATTCCCAGGTCCGTGTGAATGGTGTATGAATGTACAGTGACATAATTGGAGCCTTGACGTGGCGTTACTGCTCACCAGTCGTGCATGGTGGACTGGTGCCAATCTAATTTGATGAGGATGTGGGGTGTGTGTGCTAGGGACCATAGTGGTGTGCATGCATGCATTCTCATTGTGCCATGATTAATGTGTGTGTTTAACGTGCAAAGATGCCCAATGTGAGCTGCCTCCTGACTGCTCTTCCCTCAGAAGACGGGGTATCCTCGGTTAGGGGTTGATTGTCTGGTTGGGGGGTCAGGTCATCACGTAGCTCAACCTGCAGGCCCTTCCTCACTGCGAGATTGTGCAGCATGCAACATGCAACGATGATATGGCACACAAAGTTTGGGGAATACAACAGTGTACCCCCAGACTTATCCAGGCATCGGAAACGTGACTTCAGGAGGCCAAAGGTGCGCTCCACCACTGCTCGGGTTTTGATGTGTGCTTGATTGTATCTTTCCTCCCCTGGGGTTTGGGGGTTCCGGATAGGAGTCATGAGATGGGGTCCCAGGGCATATGCAGAGTCACCTGGAAGGGAAAAGACAGGAGAATGTTAGTCATGCATGTGCCACTTGTGAGGTGTGCCTCACGGGAGGGGATAGTCATGCCTGACTCCCATGTCACTCACCAACCAGCCAGGTGTTCCCATACCCGTTCTAATCGAATTCCATTCGGATGTGGCATTGATTGTAGATGTAGCTGTCATGGGTGGATCCGGGGTGTTTGGCACGGACGTGCCATATGAGGCCTTGGGCATCAACTATCACCTGTACGTTGATGGAGTGCCAATTCTTCCGATTGCGGTACATGTGCTCTGTCTCATGGGGGGGCTGGAGTGCCACATGTGTGCAATCAATGGCCCCCACAGTGCGTGGGAATCTGGCAAATCGGTAGAAATCGGTCATTGCCTTCAGCCGCAGGTCCTCAGTGGTGGGTTTAATGATTTGGTTGGCCATGCGTGTGAGGATTGCAGGGACAACCTGGTGCACACATCTGCTCATGGAGGATTGTGACATCCCAGCCACCACTCCACTTGTACGCTGAAAAGAGCCACTGGCAAGGAAATGCAGTGTTGCCAGTACCTTGACCAGTGGCTGCACTGCATGTGAGCGGTGTGTTGGGCTGGTGATGTCCTCCTGCAGGGTTGTGGTTAATTCCAGGATGGCATGAGGGGGGAACCTGAAGATACGATACACCTCAGAATCACTCATGCCAAAGAGGTCTATGCGTGTGCGGTATACCCTCTCCCGTGCCATCCTCCGTGCCCTCCTCCTTCTTTGGTCATCTAAATTCACTAGTGCAGCTATGAGCGACGATGCCCCTGGCATGTTGGCAGTCAAATTGTAGTGCAACACGTGTGTGTGGTCTGCTCCTCAGTAACGGTGTAGCTTTCTGTGAGATGTAGACGTTTTTTCAAAATTTAGACCAGCTTTTAGGTCCTCTAACTTTAGACAGGACATTTTGCTGTTGCGCACATCGCGTAGCCTGCGCAGCAAATGCGTTTTTTTTGTGGATCCCCGCAACTCCCTCATTAGCATATTTGACTAGCAAATCAATGGTGTGTCTAGCGCATTTTTGCGCGGACGGATGCGTCTGTCTAACGAAATTACGCCGGACAAAAAAAAGTAGATTTCTGGCGTAAATCGTTTTCTGAATCGCGCGCATCTGAACGCACGCGCACATTTAGACTTACGCACGCGCAACACCAGTTGCGCAGGCGTAATCGCTCTGTGAATCGGGGCCCAATATCTATATAATGGTTGCATCCAATTAAATTTATAGGTGTAATAAGAAAAGAAAAAAACTTTTTAATACATAAATACCTTTTGCAACTTCTGGTGATTTACAGTATATACTTTTAGCACCCTCCTATAGGTACAGGTGAAACTCGAAAAACTTGAATATTGTTCAAAAGTTCATTTATTTCACTAATGCAACTTAATAGGTAAAACTAATATATGAGATAGACTCATTATATATGCAAAGTAAGATAGTTTAAGCCATGATTTGTCATACTTGTGACGATTATGGCTTACAGCTCATGAAAACCCGAAATTTACAATCTCAGAAAATTTGAATATTACATGCAAATCAATAAAACAAGGATTGTACATAGAACAATATCTGACCTCTGAAAAGTATAAGCATGCATATGTACTCAATACTTGGTTTGGGCCCCTTTTGCAGCAAGTACTGTCTCATTGTGGCATGGCATGGAAGCTATGAGCATGTGGCACTGCTAAGGTGTTATAGAAGACCAGGATGCTTCAATAGCGGCCTTCAGCTCTTCTGAATTGTTCAGTCTCATGTCTTATCTTTCTCTTGTTGTTCAGATCAGGCGAGTTTGCTGGCCAATCAAGCACAGTAATCCCACGGTTATTGAACCAGGTTTTTCTGCTTTTGGCAGTGTGGGCAGGTGCCAGGTCTTTCTGGAAAATGAAGTCAGCATCCCCATAGAGCTCATCTGTGGAAGGAAGCATGAAGCGCTCCAAAATCTCCCGGTAGACAGCTGCATGGACCCTGAACTTAATGAAACACAGTGGACCAACACCAGCAGATGACATGGCTCCCCAAATCAACATAGACTGTGGAAACTTCACACTGGACTTCAAGCATCTTGCAGTGTGTGCCTCTCCATTCTTCCTCCATACTCTGGGTCCTTGGTGACCAAATGAGATGAAAAATTTGCTCTCATCAGAAAAGAAGATTTTGAACCACTGAGCAACAGACCAGGGGCCAGATTCCCAGCGGCGCTACGACGGAGTATCTCAGATGCTTAGCATCACTTTGGCATAGATACGCTTCAAAATCCGACAAGTGTAATACCATTACACTTGCGGATCGTAGTTGTAATGACAACTCCGGCCACTAGGTGGCCTTTACGTTTTCTCATTTGCCTATGCAAATGAGGCTACTACGCCGATTCCCGATCGCTTTTACGCCGCCCCGTCGTCGCGTACGTCGTTTACGAACTCGTAAGGTTACCCCTGCTTCTATGAGGAGTAACCTTACGAAGTCCCGTCGGATGCCATGTTAAGTATGGCGTCGGGTCAGCGTAGGCTTTTTCCGTCGCTTATGTTGTTTTACTAACTCGTTCGTGAATAGGGCATTGCATAGTGACGATTACGTCGTTTTGACGTCGGTTTCAACTACGCTTTCCGACGTGAGCTGAAGCATGCGCACTGGGCTTTTTCCCTGGTCGGCGCATGCACAGTTCGTTCGACACGGGGGCACGCTTAATTTAAATACAAGCCACCCCATTTGAATTACGCGGGCTTACGCTGGGCGATTTACTCTACACCTCCGCAAACTACGGAGCAGGTGCATGGAGAATACGTCACTTGCTCTAGTACGATGCCGGCGAGTTTCTTAGACAATCTGGCCCAGGTGTGTTTTTCTTTAGCCCGGGTAAGACGCTTCTGACATTTTTTGTTATCCAGGAGTGGCTTGACAAGAGGAATACGACATTTGACATTTGTCCACGATCCATTTGTGCGTGGTGGCTCTTGATGCACTGACTCCAGTCTCAGTCCACTCCTTGTGAAAGTTCCCAACACTTTTGAATGGTCTTTTCCTGACAATCCCCTCCAGGCTACGGTCATCCCTGCTGCTTGTGCACCTTTTTGTTCCACACTTTTCCCTTCCACATAACTTTCTATTAATGTGCTTTGATACAGCACTTTGGGAACATCCAACTTCTTTTGCAATTGTGATTCCTACCGAGCCAGACTGAGAGACAATTTAAAGGCTCAGGAACCCTTTTCATGTGTCATGGCTTAATTAGCTGATTAGAGTGGGATACTTTGAGCCTAGAACATTGCACCTTTTCACAATATTCTAATTTTCTGAGATTGTGGATTTGGGGTTTTCATGAGCTGTAAGCCATAATTATCACAATTATGACAAATCACGGCTTGAACTATCTTGCTTTGCATGTAATGAGTCTATCTCATATTAGTTTCACCTTTTAAGTTGCATTAGTGAAATAAATGCACTTCTCCATGATATTCTAATTTTTCGCGTTTCACCTGTAGGTGCTAGAATAGAATATCATTTTTGGGTCTTTCTGCTTACCAGGAAGGCTGCCAGGTAAATTTAGATGCCATCTGTCTACCAGGGAGCAGGGATCCATTGATAGGGTCTGCTCATGGTGCTCAGATGCTGCTCATGTTGTCTGATTGTTTCACACTGGTCCAATAGGACGGGGCTTATTGGACAGTGGGAGGAAACCTGACAAATGAGGGCATAGGCATAGTTACAGCCGTGGCCATTGCAGAGGAAAGCGCCTCAATGAATGCTGGTTGACTGTATATATGCCAAAGGCACATGTGCTCAGTGTCTTTGGCTGAAGAGCAGGGTCCTGGAGGGAGATAGTGACTGCCCCTCTGCACAGGTTGCCATGCGGCTTAGGTGATTGATAGTGATGTCACAAACATAACATTTTCTGTTTGCGAACGGCGAACGCGAATTTCCACAAATGTTCGCGAACGGGCAAACTGCCATAGACATTAATAGGCAGGCAAATTTTAAAACCCACAGGGACTCTTTCTGGCCACAATAGTGATGGAAAAGTTGATTCAAGGGGACCAACACCTGGACTGTGGCATGCCGGAGGGGGATCCATGGCAAAACTCCCATGGAAAATAACGTAGTTGACGCAGAGTCGGGTTTTAATCCATAAAGGGCATAAATCACCTAACATTCCTAAATTGTTTGGAATAACGTGCTTTAAAACATCAGGTATGATGTTGTATTGATCTGGTGTCAGGCCACACACACACGATCAGACCAAACCAATGAGACTGGTCCGACGAACCGTTTTCATCGGACCACCGCTGAAGTGGTCTGATGGTCTGATGTGTGTACACACCATCAGTCCAAAATCCCCTCGGGCCAGAACGCAGTGACGTAAAACACAACAACGTGCTGAAAAATCAAAGTTCAATGCTTCCAAGCATGCGTCGACTTGATTCTGAGCATGCGCGGGTCTTTGGTCCGATGCTTTTGTGTACTAACCATCGTTTTGGCCCAACGGAAAGGTGTCCATCGGACAGATTTTAAAGCAAGTTTTAAAACTTTGGTCCGATGGACAACGGTCCGATGGGCTGTACACACGATCAATTTGGTCCGAAGAAACTGGTCTTTAGGCCAGTTTCATCGGACCGGTCTGATCGTGTGTACGCGGCCTAAGAGTTACGCCCGCTTCACAGTGACAGACCAAACTCCCCGTTTAATGTACCGAAAAACAACCGCAAACAGTCCATTTGCACAACCGCAAACTCCCCATTTGCACAAGGTTGGATACCAAGCTAGCCATGTCCCATTCCTTGTCCTCACTGACATCATTGAATGTCTCTTCCTCCACCCAGCCACGTACAACACCAAGGGTCCCTGAAAGGCGACAACAAGCCCCCTGGGATGCCTGCTGTGGTTGGTCTCCCACCTCCTCAAAGCCACCTTCCTCCTCTGACTACTTCATCAGACTCCTCTCTCTGCGTTGCCGCAGGTCCAGCAATCGACGACGACAAGGCTGCTTCTGGTGGTGATGGTGACCACAACTCTTCCTCTTCATGCTCATCTACGGCCTGATCCAGCACTATTCTCAAGGCACGCTCCAGAAAAAACGCATATGGGATGAGGTTGATGATGTTGCCTTGGGTTTGACTGACCAGGTTTGTCACCTCCGCAAAAGGACGCATGAGCCTACAAGCCATTGTGCATGAGCGTTCAGTAACGTGGCCAAAAAATGTATTAATTAAAAAAATCTGTTCTTAACAGTTTAATCTCTGTTTTGTCCCCTATCAGGGGCCGGTGTATGGAATAGATTTTAGGAACCAGAAGATGGAAAAAGATGCTTGGTCAGTCCTCTTACTTCCAATTTGGGGCACTGCGCGTATGGCTTGCAATGTATCGTGCTACCAGATATGAGTGGTGTGTTAAGTAATACTATTCCCATCAGTTTAATCCCTGTTACGTCCCCTATTAGGGGACATGTATGGAATTGATTTTAGACAACCGCAAAGGAGTTGTCAATAGTTGACACACTCATGACATAAATGTTTTTCCTCTATGCGCCAATCTTGGTGTAGTGATGACTGTGGTCGTGCGCACATTTGGGAGATTGCAGGCGATGGGGTTTTTTCAAAGCATATGGTCGTGCTGAGGTAGTTCAGTGACAGTTAAGTGACCCAGAAAACAATAATTCTGCAGTGTGGGCCTTTTTTTTAGATTAGTTTAGTTGTACTATGCGTTCAAGCTACTGTGACACCAGATATGAGTGGCACTGTGCACTGGCAGAAGTTGGCAGAGTAGACGCTGTAGGCCTGACACACACGCTGGCAGACAACTGCTATTCTATTACAGTCAAAATTGTTTTTTAAATGTAATCTACTGTGACACCAGATATGAGTGGCACTGGTGACACTGGCAGGAGGTTGGCAGAGTAGACGCTGTAAGCCTGACACACACGCAATCTACTGTGCCACCAGATATGAGTGGTGGCACTGGGCAAGTGGGCACAATATATGGTGTGAGCCTGACACACACGCTGGCAGGCAACCGACTGCTATTCAATTGCAGTCAAAACATTTTTTCTTTTTTTTAAATGTAATCTACTGTATCACCAGATATAAAAGTGGTGGTACTGGACAAGTGGGCACAGTATACGCTGTAAACCTGACACACACGCTGGCAGGCAACTGCAATTAGATTACAGAAAAAAAAGCAGACTGATGTGATAGCCCCAAAAAGGGCTTTTTGGGGTGCTGTCAGGATGCTGTCCCTACAGCAGAGATCAGGTGAGTCTTTCAGGACTGGAGTGGACACTGAATACACTGGCCTAGCTATTGATTTCCCTATTAAATCAGCAGCAGCTACACTGTCCCTCCTCTCACTAAGACTGCAGATTCCAAATGAATTTAAAATGGATGCTGTCCAGGAGGTGGGAGGGTCTGGGAGGGAGGGTATGCTGCTGATTGGCTGGAATGTGTCTGTTGACTGTGAGGTACAGGGTCAAAGTTTGCTCAATGATGACGAATAGGGGGCAGACCCAGGGGCGGACTGACCATTGAGTCACTCGGGCACTGCCAAAGGGCCCCATACCACTAGGGGGTCCCATCAGGGTTGCCAGGCTCAGTAAAACCAGGGACAGTATGTAAAAATCTTTTTTTTTTTTACATCTGTCCCTGATATGTCCGAAACTGACAAGCCTTTGATGTGAAAATCCAGAGATTTTAGCTGCCCTGCCTCTGCACTGCCTCCTGGCATGGTGGCCATCTGTAAGCTTGGGGGCCCCATAACCTTCTATTGCCCGTGGGCCCAATGAGTTGTCAGTCTGCCCCTGGGCAGACCGAACATTGCATATGTACACCGGGAACTATTCACCGGTGAATAGTTCTGGACATCTCTAGTGGTTGACCTAAGGGCTTGAATCTGAGCAAAGTGGCAACCCAGATGTCCTGCAGAGCTGACTGGATGGGAAACACAAGGAAGGATTGGTTTCTGCCTACTGTGAGTACAGATCAGTGTCATGGGGCCTGTCCTGTGAGGGCCCTCCCTTTGGCTAGTAGAGTCAGTGGATGGACGTCAGTCAAAGTGGATGCTAGTGAGTGTCGTGAAGATAAAACAGATTAATCAAGTCTGCTGCCAGAGCAAGCAAAGGACTTACTTCTCCAATACAAGTGCAGTATGTAGAGTCTGCTACCATATTCAGCCTGATGAGGCCAAGTGAGCGTTGTCTTCACCTGTAATTAGTTCCAGTTGGAGTATCCCACTATTCCCTTCTCCCATCCAAGTTCCAACAATACATACAAAAAAACAAACCCCTGGATTAATTATTGGATAACAAGTGGATGAGAGTACGGTGATCATGTGAAGACCCCTAGTAACTGGCTGCAAGATAATAGAGAGGGACGCCCAGGGAAGTTCACACACAGCAATCACTATGGGGGCAGTGCTACATACTGAAGATATTTACAGGAACTCACAAAACTGTACAAGTAGAAATATACTGTAATTCTAAATAGGTTAGTGGTACTCACCACTAGAGAAACACCTTGGATATTTCATTGCTCCATCATTACATGAAGCTATTATGTATCCTTGGCGTTTAAAATTTGCTTTGCATTTTAGATTCAGATCTTTGCCATGTTCAAGTATCTCCGGAGTCCTCTCCGCTGGCACAAATTCAATGTGATTTCTCTCAAAACTGCTGGAATCAATTGTGCAAGGCTCTGCAATATATAAATCAAATCCTATTATAATAAAGTATTAGCGTTATGGTGTTGACTACAAAAGTAATTTGTGACACTTACTGAGGCATTGTGGAAGTTCATCCCAGTTACCATTTTCACATTTTACATTTACGTTTCCACTGAGCACAAATGTGTTTTCACATTTAAAATTCGCTGAAGACCCAGATTCATAACCATCTTGTTTTTTAGGAGAAAGTATTGCATTTGAAATGTCAGGAGGAGAACATGGCCCTAGAAAATTGTTATAGAACATTATATAGATTAGACTCAGAAATCTCTATGAACTTGTAATGGTTCTAATAAACAAACAAAAACTGTAGCCAGAACAACCAGAGCCAAATCATAACAAAGTTACCAGAACAGTGACCACAAAGCAGGGAAAATATGGAACAGTTTGAATAGACATGGAGGATACACAAAATATCACAGTTTAGGTATGTGGAACATTCCCAGGAATGATTGGGAAACTTTGGTAATATTACTCATTTAAGTTTTGCTCTTGGTGATTGCAAAGACATACAGGCATTTTCAGAGCAAACGTACACCACAAGTTCAACAGATTGGCACTGAAGCTGGCTATGAGTGTAGACAATGTGCATGAGTGAAACTGTCCTACTTTCTGGCACATTTTGCCAATAGGCAAAATGCATTTCCGGACTCTTCCCAAGTCTCAAGAATCGAGAGATTTCTTTTTGGGAGTTTTATTGAACAGGAAGTTGGATAGGGATGGGGAGCATGGGGTTACCCCAAACTGTAGAACTTGAGGACTTGCTAGGCTTTTGGCTGCTCTGTACAAAAATGCAGGCTGCATTGAACCACCTTAGGCTGCACTGTTGTAACGCCGTCAGCGTTACTTTCGTCCGACTAGCGCAGCTGCTTCCATTACCGCAGCTGCGCTCCGTCTTCAGTATTGTCATCCCATTCTGTGAATGGGATGATGTCACTTCCGCGCGCTGTGCGTTCCACGGTGGAACGCGAAAGGGCGCCGCCGCTCAGCGCGGCCTATTTAAACTGGCCAAGCTGACAGTGCGGCGTTGCTCTATTGCGTGGGGACGCCCCACTGTCAGCTGGCTCTTCTAGCCACCACCGGCCTGCTACTTAGGGACCTGGTCATCAGCACCCTGCAGCATCCACCAGGACTCCGCTATTCTGCTCACCTGAACTACAAGTCCCAGCAGCCCGGATCATTGCTTCTGCCAAGCCAGCTCAGTACCGCAAGTACCTCAGTACCGCAAGTACCCTGACCTAATACATTGTGTCACTGCCCTGTGAACTGTGCTATCTATGTATGCCATGTTGCACTAGGAATTGCTGCATCTATAGCCTTTCTGTGTTAATGCCTCTCCTGGAATGCTCCCATGATTTCTGCATGTGTATACCTACTGCCTATTACCTAAGGACTTGCCGTTAAGTTTATTCTACATACCATGCATGCTCAGTAGGGATGAGCCGAACACCCCCCTGTTCGGTTCGCGCCAGAACTTGCGAACACACCAAATGTTCTTGTGAACTTTAGAACCCCATTAAAGTCTATGGGACTCGAACATTTGAAATCTAAAGTACTAATTTTAAAGGCTAAAATGCAAATTATTGTCCTAAAAAGTGTTTGGGGACCTGGGTCCTGTCCCAGGAAACATGTATCAATGCAAAAAAAAGTTTTAAAAACTGCCATTTTTTCGGGAGCAGTGAATTTAATAATGCTAAAAGTGAAACAATGTAAAATCAGCATGTGAAAAACCGCATGTTTCCCGTACATAGAACTGTCCCTGCACAAAGAGTAATCTTTGAAAGAAAAAAAGGCATTTAAAATCGTCTTTGCAGCTATAATGAATTGTCAACTTTGACAATTCACAGATGATTCATTCATAAAAAATAAATAAAATAAAAAAGCGTGGGGGTCCCCCCAAATTCTATTAACAGACCCTTCGGTCTGGTGTGGATTTTAAGGGGAACTCCACCCCAAATTAAAAAAAAAATGGCGTGGAGTTCCCCCCAAAATCCACACCAGACCCTTATCCGAGCATGTTAACCTGGCCGGCTGCAGAAAAGAGGGGGGACAGAGTGCGGCCCCCCCTCTCCTGAACTGCACCAGGCCACATGCCCTCAACATGGGGAGGATGTCCCCATGTTGATGGTTGGTTGTGAGGTTGGTTGGTTATAGTTAAAAAAAAAAACACACACCGTATAAAAAAATGCTTTATTACTGTAATAAAGAAAAAAAAAAATCCAGCGGTGTAAATCCCCTCTCGATGCGGCTCCCTGCTCCAGCGTTGTCTTCTATCCAGTGACGGGTGATCAATCCAGCGACGGGTGATCAGCGGTCCTCTAGCGATGAGAAGATCCAAGCGCAGCAGGGAGCTCCACTCGCCACTGGACACAGCCCAGCGGAATGACTTCATTTGACGTTTCTTATATAGGGGAGGTGGGGCCACCCGTCACGTGACCCCGCCCCCTCTGACGCACTCTCCTATGTCACTGGGAAAGACTGGGCTTTCCCTGGCCTTTCCCAGTGACGTAGGAGAGTGCATCAGAGGGGGCGGGGTCACGTGACGGGTGGCCCCGCCTCCCCTATATAAGAAACTTTAAATGAAGCTCCGAGTCATTCCGCTGGGCTGTGTCCAGCGGCGAGTGGAGCTCCCTGCTGCGCTTGGATCTTCTCATCGCTGGAGGACCGCTGATCACCCGTCGCTGGATTGATCACCCGTCGCTGGATAGAAGACAACGCTGGAGCAGGGAGCCGCATCGAGAGGGGATTTACATCGCTGGATTTTTTTATTTTTTTTTATTACAGTAATAAAGGATTTTTTTCTACGGTGTGTGTGTGTTCCAGATTCTGATAAGCTCCCTGCCCGCAGACCCTCACAACCAACGGCAAGGGTTGTGAGGATAAGCCCCTTGTCCCCATCAACATGGGGACATCCTCCCCATGTTGAGGGCATGTGGCCTGGTGCGGTTCAGGAGAGGGGGGGGCGCACTCTGTCCCCCCCTCTTTTCTGCGGCCGGCCAGGTTAACGTGCTCGGATAAGGGTCTGGTGTGGATTTTTGGGGGAACTCCGCAACATTTTTTTTTTAAATTTGGGGTGGAGTTCCCCTTAAAATCCTCACCAGACCGAAGGGTCTGTTATGGATATTTGGGGGAACCCCACGTCATTTTTTTTTTAAATTGACAGCGGGGTTCCCCTTAATATCCATATCAGACCTGAAGGGCCTGTTAATGGAATTTGGGGGGACCCCCATGCTTTTTATTTTTTATTTTTATGAATGAATCATCTGTGAATTGTCAAAGCCGACAATTCATTATAGCCGCAAAGACGATTTTAAATGCCTTTTTTTCTTTCAAAAATGACACTTTGTGCAGGGACAGTTTTATGTACAGGAAACATGCGATTTTTCACATGCTGATTTTACACCCCCCCGGGTACAAAATTTAAAGGAATATTACACTTTTATTGTTTCACTTTTAGCATTATTAAATTCACTGCTCCCGAAAAAATGGCCGGTTTTAAAACTTTTTTTTTGCATTGATACATGTTTCCTGGGACAAGACCCAGTTCCCCAAACACTTTTTAGGACAATAACTTGCATATTAGCCTTTAAAATTAGCACTTTAGATTTCTCCCATAGACTTTATCAGGGTGTTCCGTGGCTTTTCGAATTTGCCGCGAACACCCCTAATTGTTCGTTGTTCACCGAACAGGCGAACAGGCAATGTTCTAGTCGAACATGAGTTCGACTAGAACACAAAGCTCATCCCCAATGCTCAGCCACTTGCATTTACCAGAGCCTGGTCTGTAGTTGCTTTATACTAGCAGAACGCTCCCGTCCGCCATTCCCTCAATACTGCTACACTGTGACCAGTCCATCACTATTGAGGCATATGGCGCTAATTCCCAATACCTTGCCATGAAGTATTGTACTTATATCTAGTATTCTAGGAAGCCTTATTCCCTCCCGAGACCACGCCAACTACAGTATCTAGAGTAACCCTTATTTGCATTGGACCTAATGTCCAGGGTCTTCCTTAAATTGCTTAGGCGCCTATGAATGAATATGCGCCATATTGCTTGACTGAGACTGTGATGCTAGGATACCAAACTCTCTGCACAAAGAGAGTGAAACCTGGGTCCGAACCTGAGAAGTCTCCGCAGTTGAGATCCTGATTCCGAAACATATCTGGCGTAACCTTACAACTGTACTGTCTCATTGCCGATTTGCACAACTCATGGCTGTATTACACAGCTCCTGGCTGCACTGCATTGGATTTTAAGGGAAAGCACAGTATCTTCTCCTCTGTGTAGCTTCCTTACACCTGGTCTTCTGGCTCTATCCAGGCTCTAATCCAGACTCTCTCTCTCTCTGGTGTCTTTTAGTTAGCTGACCTCCAGCTGAGCCTAGCTGGGACCTTAATGTCTTCAAAAAGGGTCTCCTCAGGCTACTCCTATGTTTCTCTGCCACAGGGGTCAGCCACCAGAAAAGGGTTCTCATCTAGAAGGCTGGAACCTGGAGCTCTGCACACTGCTGCCAGGCCTCAGAACACTTATAGACTCTCTAGTCACTTACATGACACACATCTCCACACATCTCCAGGGATTGGCTAAATATTTAGACTGCCTGTTCTGCGCTCCCTCCCACTATACTTCTAGAAATTTCCAGAAGGGGGGTGTGTCTGACACCCGGTATGTGAGAAGCTTCTCCTCGCTGCTCCGGACCACACACAGATCCTTACAGTATCCTATACAGCCTTGGGAATCCTTTTTGCCCTGTAACTGCTCCAGAAGCTGCTGGGGAATTGTGAGACTCCAGACCATGCTGAAATTCAGCCCAATTCCACCTACAACACTTACTGAATGACTCGCTTGCTATGCCCATGCGGCAATTCAAGATGGCACTGAGAACACGCAGAAGGCTCCTTGCTCCTCCGTCGATGCTGTACCTGCCTGGTCTGAGGGAGAGGTGGACTGGCTGGATGCCACTGATCCCCCTGGCAAACCTAACTGTCTCCCCATCTGCTGAGTTTGTGGAGGAAAACTCAAGGACATAGGCAGGAGAGTCGACCCTGTCACAGATCATGTCAGCCAAAAAGCAGTGCCAGGCCTCACTCCCTATGCAGATAGATACTCTGCGGGTAGACTTTTCCCTACTGAAGGATGATGTGCATAAAAAGTAACCACCATTGCGTTGCTAACACAGAATAGTGCATTAGTGGTAGAAGATTAACTGAACCCCCTGATGGTGACTGTCCATGTGGTTGTGGTGGACCACAAGTCCCAGGAAGCCAACCTGGAGTTATTGAAGACTGGCTCCGCCGGAACAACCTATGCTTTTTGGCTTCCCGAGAAGGCTCAGAAGGCAAACACCCTGAAGAATTCCTACTCCTGTGGTTGAAGCAAACATTTGTGGAAGATAGTTTTTCTCAACTATTTGATATTGAATGGGCCCACAGAGAAGGCTCCACTACCTGGCTGGTATCCTCTGCCTTTATTGGCTTGATTTCTGTACTTCAGAGATAAAGAAGTCATTCCACAACTTGCCTGGCTTACTTTACAACAATAATCCTATCCTATTTCTCCTGACTTTTCACTGGCTACCCAGAAACAACATGCTGCCTTTCAGAGTGTGAAGCAAAGGATTTAGGCCCCTTTCACATTTATACGATTTGTCTCACGATTTTGTACTGCAGAATCGTATGACAAGTCATTCTCCATGATTTTCAATGAACACCATTCATACTGGCACGACTTTAAGTAGTGCCGACTTCAAAGTAGTCCCTGCACTACTTTGGTCCGAATTTGATGCCACTTACACAGGCATTCATTGAAATCGCGGCTGCGAATCGCGGTAAAATCGCGGCCGCAAATCGCGGCAAAATCGCAGTAAGGGACCTACGAGATTGAAATCTTCCATACAGTGTACTGTATCCTGCAAGACTTTGGGTTATGCATAAGGGGAAAATGCAATTATTCACTTCACCAAAAGTGGCTAACCACTGTCTGGAATCTCTGGGATGAAGGAATAGGGAAATGTCTGTACAACACCACCAAACAATAGTATTCTCCCCAAACAAGTTACAGTGATGTCTTCTGATATCTTCAAAGCTGTAGATAAACGTGTCTTTAAAAAGTGCTTTTCTTCCACCAGCCCCTAGGCAAACATCCTACTCACCAAAGGAAAGGTACGACCACCGGGTAGGTATGGTTGCATGTATTAAGAAAAAAGAAAGAAGCTCCTCATAGTGCAGTAACGTTAAAAGGTTTATTACATAAAAGCTAAGATTGCACTTACAGGAAAGTAGATCAAATCACGCTCTTTGAAAAAAGCAGGGACGCTGACCGCGTTTCATCTGTGTTCCAAAGGATGGCAGAAGTGACATGCCACATATCACGGGACCCATGATCCCATGATACATGCCACATCACTTCCGCCATCTTTTGGAAAGCAGGTGGAACGCGGTCAGCGACCTGTAAGTGCAATCCTAGCTTTTACGTAATAAATCTTTTAACATTACTGCACTATGAGGAGCTTATTTCTTTTTTCTTGATATATGCAACCATACCTACCCGGTGGTCATGCTATACTATTGTTTGGTGGTGGTGTACGTACATTTCACTATTACAAATGTGTGTGTGTGTGTGTGTGTGTGTGTATATAGATTTGTCCATTTTAGCGCGGTATGAAATCACAGTTGTTTTCCTTTTTATCACTTAGGCCTTAGAGCTTTACTACCAGCTGCTTTATTTATATTTGTTATATTGCACTATGTGTACATTATAATTTCTTTATTTGCACTATTATTACATTTCCAGGGTGCGCAGGCTGAAGGGGTTGTGTACTAGACATGTGCATTTGTTATTGTCCGAATGTATTTTCGTCCAAATTTCTGGGATTTTCATGTTCGTTTTAACAAAACTATAACCAATCCGAAATTCTTAAGATCCGAAATAAAAAAATGCTTTATTTTCAGATCCATTATAGTTTCATATCGTTGGGACAAGAGTTCGCTATAGATGGATAGAAGATTCAACATGACAGTGACAATAGCGATCTGTGTCTATCGAACCTGCAGTCCAATGTGCCTAACCTATTAGTCCAAGATGATTCGTCATTATAGAGACAAGATTCAAAGAAGCAGCTAAAAACACGCGAGCTGACATTTATGGTCAAATGCTCTGCCCAGAGGCTACAGAAGAATTCTAATGTTGTTTGACTAGTAATAATAATTAATAATTATTACCATTCAAACAACATTAGAATTCTACTATAGCTTGTGGGTGGAGGATTCGAGTGGAAATGTACGGTCGTGAGTCAAACTAGTGAGTCAAGTACAGTATTCACCAAGCAAATTTTCGTTACTTTGCGGCGGAGTAACGAAAATGCGCTGGCGCAACCCGACGCAAGTGGAAGTGGGTGTGATCATATGTAAATGATGGGCGGAGCCCAGCGCAGTGACTTACGTTCATCGCATCATCCACGGAGCATGCGCAGTGAGGGAGGGCTCCACTCGCTCCCCTGTGCGCATGCCCACAACGTCCGTCGGCACCACTTCATGGGAAACGGCAGCGCAATGTGTTCCGTTGCGCGTATAAAAGCGCCCGCAGATGCGCCTTTCCGGCGCAAAAGTATATCCGGTTCCCCCCACCCCAGGGAAGTAACTTTTGCTGTGCGATGGCTTCTCCCGTTCCCCACAAAGAGAGGAGAAACCTCAATTTTAATGCCCAGGAGCTGTCATTAGTGATCTCCGCTATGGAGACATACAATGACTTCCTCCATGGCAGGAAAAGTAGAAAGATCCAGCCGGGACAGGAAGCAGGACATCCTGGAGAGCATTGCTGGCAGGGTCAATGCTTTGGGCTACTCCACCCGGACTGCTGGCGATATCGGGAAAAAGATCAACGACTTGAGGCGCAAAGTCCGTGGCAAGGTGGCCACCATCAGGCTCAGGTTATGAGTTTTTTTTTTTTTATTTCATATTGCTCAGGTTATGAGTTTTTTTTTTCATATTGCTCAGGGTATGAGTTTTTTATTTTGAGTTTAACTGCACACGGTCAGGAGTGCTGGGGACAGTGTGAATGGTGTGTGAATGTGAGGGGGTGGCACTCCTGCCAGTAAGGGGTGTCACCCTCGGCTGTTGGGGAGAAGTTATCCCCACGGCTGTGTGAATGACGTGTGAATGGTGTATGAATGGTGTATGAATGGACAGCGACATCATTGGGGCCTTGACGCCGGCGTTGCTGCTCCCAAGTCCTGCATGTTGGACTTGGGCTAATCCAATGTGATGTGGATGTGGTGTGTGTGATCTAGGGACATCAGTGGTGTGCATGCGTGCATTGTCCGTATGATCAATGTTTTGGTTTAGTGTCCAAAGATGCCTACGGCGAGGACCCGCCTGACTGCTCTTCCATCAGCTGAATGGGTCTCCTCTGGCAGGGGGGGGGGGCTGTCTGGTTGGGGGGGTCAGGTCATCACATATGTCAATCTGCAGGCCCTTTCTCATGGCAAAGTAGTGCAGAATGCATCATGCACCGATGATCTGACACACAAAGGTAGGGGAATACAATAGGGCCCCCCCAGGCTTATCCAGGCAGCGGAAACGGGACTTCAGGAGCCCAAATGTTTGCTCCACCACTGCACGAGTTTTGATATGTGCCGCATTGTATCTTCTCTCTCCTCTGGTTTGGGGGTTCCGGAAAGGAGTCATTAGATGGGGTCCCAGTGCATATGCAGAGTCACCTGTAAGGGAAAAGACAGGAGGATGTTAGTCATGCATGTGCCCCTTGTGATGTCAGCATCATGGGGGGGGACAGTCATGCCTGCCACCCATGTCACTCACCAACCAACCAGCTGTCTGTCTCCATACATGTTCTGTTCGAATTCCGTTGGGATGGGGCTCTGATTGTATATGAAGCGGTCATGGCTGGATCCGGGGTATTTGGCACGGACATGCCATATGAGGCGTTGGGCATCGACTATCACCTGTACGTTGATGGAATGCCAATGCTTCCGATTGCAGTATATGTGCTCTGTGGCACTGGGGGGCTGCCTTCAGCCGCAGGTCCTCAGTGGTGGGTCTGATGAAGTGGTGGGACATGCGCCTGAGCATTGCAGGGACAACCTGGTGCACACATCTGCTCATGGAAGATTGTGACATCCCAGCCACCACTCCACTTGTACGCTGGAATGATCCACTTGCAAGGAAATGGAGGGTTGCCAGGACCTTCACCAGTGGCTGCACTGCTTGTGAGCGGTGTGTCTTGCTGGTGATGTCATCCTGCAGGGTTGTGGTTAGTTCAATGATTGCATCAGGGCTGAATATGAAGAGGCGATACACCTCCTCATCCCCCATGCCAAAGAGGCTCATGCGCGTGCGGTATATCCTCTCACGTGCCCGCCTCCTCCGTGCCGGGGGACCCAGTAGTAGTGCTAGGACCGCGACTGTCCCTGGCATGTTGGCACACAGAGGGGTTGTCCTTGCAAGTGTGGTTGTTCAGCTTGCTATTTTCGTCGGTAACGCTGCTGCTGGAGCTGCTCTCCTGCTGACCTGTGGCCATCTGGAGTAAAGATAAAGCAGCTATTTGTAGGAATAATTTTGCGACAGACGGCCGACATGCGCGCGGCGCATGTAGCCAGCGTCTGGTGCCAATCCGTTTGCAAATCGGGAAATCTCCCTCATTTGCATATTTGAATGGGAAATCAATAGGCGCGACGGATGCGACAAGCGAAAATATGCGCTTACGATACTCTAGCGAAGGGAAGTTAAGCCGATCGGAGAAGGCCCGTTTTCTGTTGGATCTAGTTTGGTGGGTACGGCCGCATAGATACAACGGCGCATATTTAGTTACGCGGCGCATATCGATATACTCCAGCACAAGTCGTTCTGAATCTGGCCCAATGAGTTCAGAAATTCTAGAAAAATTCTTAACCGCTTCAATACAGGGCATTTTCACCCCCTTCCTGCCCAGACCAATTTTTAGTTTTCAGCTCTGTCGCACTTTGATTGACAATTGTGCGGTCATGCAAGATTGTACCCAAATGAAATCTTTGGGCCAGATTCTCAAAACAGCTATGGCAGCTTATCTCCAGATACGCCGCCGTAATTTCAAATCTGCGCCGGCGTATGTTTACACCGATTCTCAAACATAGATACGTTAAAAAAATAGGCTTCTTCTGCCGACGTAACTAGCCTACGTCGGCGTATAATTGTGTGCAATTATACGCTGGCCGCTAAGTGGCGCTTCCGTCGATTAGCCGCGTTGAATATGCAAATGAGCTAGATACGCCGATTCCCGAACGTAATTGCGCCCGGTCGTCGTATTTTACGTCGTTTGCGCAAAGTTTGCATTTGTAGCGCTATACAAGTTAGTCACTCACTCACTCAGGGGTCATTGTCTGTCACTCTGAAAGACAGAGGGCAGATCAAAGGCTGAATGGAGATGGCCAATCAAATTGCTCAGCCTTTCAGTGTATAGGGAATATAACCCGGAGTTCAGTCTATTCACTCTCCCTGATTATGAAGGCACAGATCTAGGAAAAATGGGACTCTGAGTTATATTTACTCTGTTGGATTTTTGTCATCTGTTGCAAGTATTGGACTTTGTTCTGTCTTGGAACTCAATAAAGTGCATCTCTCTGAAAGAATTGGGTTGCTGTGGAAGATTACATCATCATTATAATACCTAAATATTAATTATCTACATCCCTTTATTATATTACTACACAGGTGCCCCCAACAGAGTCCTGATTTACATCAGGTGTCCCCAGAGTCCCCCTTTACATCAGTTGCCCCCATCAGAGTCCTCTTTTCCATCTGGTGTCCCCATCAGAGCCCCCCTATACATCATATGTCCCCATTAAATAAATCTACTTATGTATTAATTTCTCCTGTTGTGAATTTAACTGATGTAGAGCTAACAGAGCATGACATTTCTCTCTTGTCTTTGGGTCTCTTATTTTCACCAGCTCACCATTTTGATGTGTTCAAGACCAGTGATGGCTGGTGGTATATGTTTTGGGAGGGCAGCAAACAGTGCATCCACAGCCCCCCCAGTCGGTCGGGTCACCAGCACCGCCCACGCAGTCAGTCGGGTCACCCGCGGGTCTCAGGCCCCGCTTCCTGATTCGCCAGTACAATTGTAACACAACTGTTCTGCACCCAGAGCCAACTCTTTTTTTAAGCCAATTAGAGCCTCTGGCTTTAATCACATGCTTAAAAAAAACCTGATTGGAATCCATGAGTCTGTCGCCCTGCATGTAGATTAGGGACCCATACGCATCTATGGGGGGGGGGGGGGCACCCGTGCGCCCTGCATTACAGGCTGCCACTGTTCAAGACTACCCTGGACACAAATAGATTTTTTAGAAATCTTTTGTTATGGAAACACTTTGATAAGGATGAAGGTAAACAAGAATAAAAACCTGCAGACATTGGTCACTGTAAGTAATGATTTTGTTGTTGATTCTGATACTACTTTTACATTTTTTAGATTTAAGGGATAAATTGTGTTTAGAACAAGTGGAGTCAGAGTCACAAACTGGCCTTCTGGCATTCCACATAGCACATTATCTAAAGGTGAAACAATTGTTTTATCCTATACAGGCTAGAAATTCTATTGTGGATGCTTTTTTAGGCCATGGTTGAAAAAGAATTATTAGAGCTGAAGCAAAAAAGGGATTTTGTAATACAGCTTACCTGTAAAATCCTTTTCTTGGAGTACATCATGGGACACAGAGCGGCATATTCATTACTATATGGGTTATATGGAGTACCTTCAGGTGATGGACACTGGCAATCTCAAACACGAAGTCCCCTCCCTATATAACCCCCTCCCCTAGAGGGAGTCCCTCAGTTTTGTAGCAAGCAGTATGCCTCCCAAAACATGTTCCCATAAGAGGGGTGGGAGCTCTGTGTCCCGTGATGTACTCCAAGAAAAGGATTTTACAGGTAAGCTGTATTAAAAAATCCCTTTTTCTTTCTCGTACATCACGGGACACAGAGCGGCATATTCATTACTATATGGGATGTCCGAAAGCAATGCTTTAATGAGGGGAGGGAGACATCTTCCAAAAAAGGATTTAATTTAGAGGTATACTCAAATAATAATAATAAATCCAACTTAGTCAAGAAATAATTTTAAAAAAAATGTTTTTTTTTTTTTTTTTTTTACAACCAAGGGTGCCCCCGGTCCCGAGGATCTTAAACCGCAGCCTGTAGTACTGCCTGCCCAAAGGCTGAATCCGCATTCCTTCTCACGTCTAGCTGATAAAACCTTGTAAACGTGTGGACTGATGACCACGTAGCCGCCTTGCATATCTGAGCCATAGAGATCTGATGGTGTGCTGCCCAGGAGGCGCCCATGGCCCTGGTAGAATGGGCTTTTACCGACAACGGAGGAGGTAACCTCTTCAAACCGTAGGCCTGAATGATTAATTGTCTAATCCATCTCGAGATGGTGGATTTTGCAGCTGCTTGCCCCTTCTTGGGGCCATCTGGTAAAACGAACAACACATCTGTTTTCCGAATCTTTTCTGTAGCTTTAAGATAGGCCCTCATGGCCCGGACAATATCTAAGGTATGCAGCAACCCCTCCTTTCTAGATGTGGGTTTTGGAAAGAAGGATGGAAGTACCAAATCCTGGTTCAAGTGAAAACTGGATATAACCTTTGGTAGAAAGGAAGGATGAGGCCGGAGAACCGCCCTGTCCTTATGTAGAATGAGATATGGTTCCTTACAAGATAAGGCTGCCAATTCTGACACTCTCCTGGCCGAAACTATGGCGACCAAGAATACCAACTTTCTTGTCAGTAAAACTAAAGGAATCTCAGCCAACGGCTCAAAGGGTTGTTTCTGCAGAGTGGACAGGACAAGATTTAAGTCCCATGGACAAATCGGTGATTTGACAGGAGGATTAATACGCAAGACCCCCTGTATGAAGGTTTTAACCAGCGAGTGGGTGGCCAGCGGCCTCTGAAACCACACTGACAGAGCTGAAATCTGTCCCTTGATTGTGTTTAAAGCCAGGCCTTTATCCACTCCTAGTTGGAGAAAACTTAACACCCTATCAATGGTATATTTGCGGGAATTCCATCTTTTGGATTCACACCAGCCTACGTAGGTCCTCCACACCCTGTAATAAATCACCCTGGAGGCCGGCTTTCTAGCCCTAATCAGGGTAGGAATTACCTGCCTAGACAGACCTCTACCCCTGAGAATCAGGGATTCAGCCTCCAGGCCGTCAAATTTAGACGCTGTAATGTAGGGTGGAGGATCGGCCCTTGTGAGAGTAGGTCTGGTCGTAGAGGAAGAATCCAAGGGTCTCCCACTGCCATCTTCAGGACTAGTGAGTACCATGTCCTCCGGGGCCAAGCTGGAGCTACTAGAATGACTGGCTTGTGCTCCACTCTGATCCTGCGCAACAGGCGAGGAAGTAACTGTAGCGGGGGAAATGCATATAGAAGTTTGAATTGATGCCAAGGGCAAACCAACGCATCGGTTCCGCAGGCCATAGGGTCCCTTGCTCGAGACACAAACCTGCTTCTTGTTGAACCTCGATGCCATTACATCTATGTCTGGCATCCCCCACTTCTGGCAGATTGTCTGAAAGACCTGGGGATGCAGAGACCACTCCCCCGGCGACAGAATCTGGCGACTTAATAAGTCTGCCTGCAGGTTGTCCACTCCGGGAATGAATATCGCCGAAATGCAGGGTACATAAACCTCTGCCCACTGAAAAATCAAGCTCACCTCCCTCTGAGCGGCCTGACTCCTGGTTCCCCCTTGGTGGTTTATGTATGCTACCGCTGTGGCATTGTCTGACTGGATTCTCACCGGGGACCCCTGCAATCTGGAAGTCCATGCCAGGAGGGCTAGGCGAGCAGCTCTGATCTCCAAAACATTGATGGGTAGCTGCTTCTCCGCTTCCGCCCAAGTTCCCTGGCGAGTGAACCCCTCCAAAACCGCCCCCCAGCCTACCAGGCTGGCGTCTGTGGTAACTACCTTCCAGACAACGGGGCTGAAGGACCTTCCCTTCAGAAGGTTCTGAGGGTTTAACCACCAGGGCAGGCTTTGCCGGACCTTTGATGATAGCGTCAAAGGGGACTCCAAGGCATGTGCTCCCTTGCTCCAGGCTGCTAGAATGGCTGCCTGTAGGACGCGAGTGTGGATCTGAGCGTATGGTACCGCCTCGAACGTGGCCACTAGCTTGCCTAGTAATCGCATACACAGGCGAATAGTTGGTTTTTTCTTGCTTAGAACCAACTGAACCAACCCCTTGATAGCCTTGACCTTTACAAGGGGCAGGAACACCCTTTGCTGTTCTGTGTCTAACCTCATGCCAAGGTATTCCAACTGCTTTGTAGGATGAAACGCTGATTTTTCCCGGTTTAGGACCCAGCCGAACCTCTCGAGGTACTGAACCGTGAGGTTTACTGCTTGTTCCAGACACGGCCGTGAGTGATCTATGATTAAAAGGTCATCCAAGTATGCTAGGACCGTGACCCCTTGGATCCTTAGATTGGCCAGAACTGGAGCTAGGATCTTCGTGAATACCCGGGGGGCCGTGGTCAGCCCGAAGGGGAGCGCCATGAATTGGAAGTGTCGCTGCCCCACAGCGAAGCGTAAAAATCTTTGATGTGGCTGAAAGATTGGTACATGAAGGTAAGCATCCTTTATGTCTATGGAAGCCAGAAAGTCGTCCCTCTGGAGCGTGGTGACTGCTGATCGGACGGATTCCATCTGGAAGGAACGAACTCTTAGGTAAACATTTAAACTTTTTAGGTCCAAGATTGGCCTGACATCGCCGTTGGGCTTTGGTATGACAAAGAGATTGGAATAGAAACCTAACCCCTGTTCTTGGGCTGGTACCTCTATTATCACGCCCTGGCAAAGCAGGTGATCCAAAGCTGCCAGCATCGAGGCCTTCTTTGCTGGATCGTTTGGTAGCCTTGACTCTTGAAAATGAGGCGGAGGAAACTTTAGAAACTCCAGTCTGTAGCCTGTGGTTACAGACGACCGGACCCATTTGTCGGGGACATTGGCTTCCCAAACTTCTGAGAAGAAACAAAGCCTTCCCCTCACCCGCGAGAGTGGGGGCGCCCCTTCATAAGGCAGACTTAGGGGCTGGCTTTGTCGGCTTGCGATACCATGGCCTCTTACCCCCAGGGGCCTGTCCCTGCGATTTATTGTTAAAGTTTGATCGCGCAGGCGGCCGTCGATACTGCCTGGAATTTGAGGGCCCTGAGACAGGAGAGAGCTGCCTTTTAAATGTAGGACCCCGGAATCTCTTTTTGACTGGTAAAAGGGTACTTTTGCCACTTGAAATAGTCTGAATGTATTTATCCAGATCCTCTCCGAAGAGTCGTCCTCCATGGAAGGGAAACCCTGCCAGAAGCTTTTTGCATGGGGGCTCCGCCGCCCAGTTCTTCAACCATAAGAGCCTTCTCATGTGCACCAAAAATAGTGATAAACGAGAGGCCTGCTGGATGGAATCCTTTATAGCATCTACCGCAAAACACAGAGCTCTGGGAATGTCAGAAAACTCTTCTGCCTGTTGGGTAGGCACGTCTTTAAGCATTTGTTTTGTCTGGTCCTTTAACGCCTGACAAACTCCAATTGCAGCCACAGCTGGCTGTACCACTGCTCCTGCCGTAGCAAAGGATGCCTTTAAAAGTGTCTCTAACCGTTTATCAACCGGATCTTTAAACATTTGTATGTTTTCCACCGGGCAAGTTAGTGATTTATTCACACATGAGATGGCTGCATCCACAACTGGGAGCCTCCACCTCTTCGAGAATTTTTCCTCCATAGGGTAAATAACCGAAAATCTCTTAGGCGGCAGAAAAATCCTGTCCGGTCGTACCCAATCCTGAAAGATCAATTCCTCCAACAGAGGATGGACCGGAAAAACCGCGTTGCTCAAAGGAGCTTTCAAAGAGCCCAGAGAGGATACCGCAGGAACCTGAGGCTCTGGCAATGGTAAATTAAATGCCGCGGACCATGTCCGTCAAAGACTGTACCCACAGCCTCTCCGTTTGGGAGTCTGAAAATGGTTCCTCAGAGGTAGATTCCTCAATCCCTGAACCCTCTTGGTTCTGGTCCAGTTGATCCTCCTGAGATTCCACTTCCTCCGGAGAGAGAATTTCAGCATCTGAGGATACACCTTTTGGCGATGGGGATCTAGCCCGTTTCTTGCCAGGAATAGAGCTAGCGATCATCGCTGCTAATCTTTTTTCTAGCCCCCCTAGGGAGACGGCTAGCATCTCCTCTGTGATAAACACAGGGCTGGGCTGATCTGGGCCAGCCTCAGCACCAGACCCCCCTAATGGCTCATCCAAGGCGACCTTCATGGGAATAAGCTGCGGGGAAAGTATCGGCATATCATCAGAATCAGAGGGGGAACCCCTTTGTTTTTTGGTCTTTTTTGTACCTTTCGATCCCGAACCTTTGGAAGCCATAATACAAAATCGACTGTAGTGGCCAGGAGTACAAACTAGGGTTTAGGGGACAATAGATCACTAATGCCCAAAAACCAATGGGGCCCCGTATGTTCTCCTTTTTTTTTATTTATTTTTTATAATATATATAACTTTTTTTTTTAAACATACAGCTTCCCCAAATTTAGTTTGCCAAATTTAGTTTGCCAGCCTCCAACCTGTTGCCAAAGGGGATTTTTGGCTTAACCCAAATGCATTGGAACCCACTCCAGCATGTACTACCCCTCTTCCGCCACCAGGAGTCGCTGTTCTGCCGCTCTGCGTCCTCTCCCTTCCAGATCAGCTTCAGACTGAGCAATGATCCTAGCCTGCTGTGTATAACAGCGAATGAAGGCGCGCCCCTGGTGACGCTGCAGGCACGCCATCCCCCGCCCTCCCCTCCGAACGGCGCGAAAACGTCTATAATGTATGCCGGGGAAGGAAGCACATGGAGGAGCCGCGCTGCTGGAGACCCAGGACTGCAGCTTCAGGCGGCAGAATCAAACCCCCAGCCAGGTAGGACTTTCTAAAAGGCCCCATAGGGATCCTTATTAGCCCTGGGAAGAGAGCAGCAGGTAGCTAGCAAACCTCTAAAGTTTCTCAGACAGGGGGACCAAGTGATGGGGGAAATTAGATCATCCTGTCTTCTCAGACATAGTGAGCAAGGCTGTCAATGCAGAGCATACTTAGGCTACCCCCCTTTAAGGTCTCCCTGGAGAGCCTGCTGTCGAACCAAGTCCTGCAGGCTCCCCTCTTACCTGCTCCATGCTGCAGGACGTTTGCCTAGCAAAAACGGTCCAATCTTCTCCCATCTCCGTGGGTAGCGTAGTAGACCTTCAGGCCCTGGGGTCCTGGAAGTTACCCACTGTCCTGGACCTATATAGCACCCTGGCAAACAGGAACTTATGGTCTTTTACAACTCCAAGTCCTGGGCCCAGGGTCCAGCCCTCTAAAGAGAAGCATTATAGGCAAAACCCCACGGTTTGGGGCCCGGGTACTGTCCACTTTGGCACTGAGGCACCTTGGACAGATCCGGTTAGCCCGCCCTTAATCCCAAGGATGTGGAGGCAAAGCTATTCCGTGACCAACACCTAAGACACTGGCGAAAAAACTGAGGGACTCCCTCTAGGGGAGGGGGTTATATAGGGAGTGGACTTCCTGTTTGAGATTGCCAGTGTCCATCACCTGAAGGTACTCCATATAACCCATATAGTAATGAATATGCCGCTCTGTGTCCCGTGATATACGAGAAAGAAAATACCTTACTTCACAATCCTCTAATATTTCCAAACAAGAAAGTATAGCTTTACAGCACCTACAGGATTCTAAACAGTAAATCATTAAAGAGGCTGACAAAGAAAGAGCAGTGGTGCCATTTGACAGCTAAGTGACTCCACCACCCTTGTCTTCTAATCCCACTGTTATTTTTCAATCCGCCCTGTCTAAACGCTCGTACAGAGGGAAAGAAAGGGGTGCATTATCCCCAAAGACAGTGGAATACCTATATGTTGAAGATCCAATCATTCCAGTGTTCCACCATCTTCCTAAGATCCACAAGTCAGGTGACTATTTAAACATCTAGGGGAATGGGTAGATTGCTGTTTGAAACTGTTGGTTTTGAGATTGCCCTTCTTTTTTAAATGATCTTGACCTGTTTAAGACCACCCTATTTCACAGTGTCACCTTAGGCCGCGTACACACGATCGGACCAACCCGATGAGAATGGTCCGATGGACCGTTTTCATCGGGTCACCGCTGAAATGGTCTGATGGTCTGATGTGCGTACACACCATCAGTCCAAAATCCCATCGGGCCAGAACGTGGTGACGTAGAAAAACGAAGTTCAATGCTTCCAAGCATGCGTCGACTTGATTCTGAGCATGCGCAGGTTTTTGGTCCGATGCTTTTGCGTACTAACCATCGATTTTGTCCGATGGTCAGGCGTACATCGGACAGATTTTACAGCAAGTTTTAAAACTTCGGTCTGATGGACAGCGGTCCGATGGGCCGTACACACGATTGATTTGGTCCGATGAAACTGGCCTTAAGGCCAGTTTCATCTGACCGGTCTGATCGTGTGTACGCGGCCTTATATGTTGGAAAATATTTTATTTTCAAGTCATTATAATATGATCATTTTGAAGTTATGTACTCTTTGTCTTTGATTAACAAGCTTTGATATTTTTTGTACAACCCAACAAAAGTTTGTAAACAAAGAAAAATAATTGAAAAATGCTAAATATATTGATAAGTACACTACGACAATGTGTTATAATGCATTTAGTTTTTAACTTGCCTTTTATTTACTATATAAATTGTATAATGTATTATCTCTCTGATAATATATTTTTTCTATATTTAAAACTTAAACGATACGTTATACCATGTGCACACCTGCTACTCAAACATGTATTGATAGCAGAGAGTCACTGTGGTGCATACAATATACAGTAAATCAAATATTGTGAAGAGGACCCCCGAACCCCAGGAATGCACAGCCATACCAACCCACCGAAGCAGGAGGGACTGTACTTACCTGTCGGAGCGAGGACTCGCTGACGCATTCCTGACAGAACTACAACCGCAATGGGGGTAGCTGTCGGCCCGGTCCACTGTGAGTGAGACAACACCACAGACCAGTCATATGTGGACCTCGGAGCAAAGCTCACCCGCCACCCCAGGAGTCATGGGGTATGGTGTGGCAGACCCAGCCTCTTTGCAAAGGTGTGCCCACGCTTGCTGGTCGGACTGAGTAGACTACAAGGATCTATATTTATCAGCCTGTCTCTCAGCCGACAGTTTAAAGAAGATTCTTCAAGAAAAAGTAAAATAAAATAAAATTTCTCCTTAGGGCGTGGGCCCAAAAGGGAGCCATACATCCTTCTCCTTGCTAGGCAGAACGAAACTGAGGCTGCATGCTGAAGTGAGGAGGGTTATGTCTGGGGGGACCGCCCCCTGGGCGGGGCTCTTCAACTCTGTTAACCACTTAACGACCGCCCACTGTATATATACGTCCTGTTTTTAAAGATGGATATCTCGGTAATGGCAGCAGCTGCTGCCACAACCGAGATATCCATCTTTACAGTGGGCGGTCCTGTACACGATAACGTCGGTCTCCACGGCGGATTCGCCGCGAGATCGCCGTTATCGGGGGCCCCCCTCCCGCCGCACTTACCGTAGCCATCGGTAGCGGCAGAGGCGATCGGGTCCGCTCGATCAGTTTCAATTTATTTTTTTCTTGCATTTAAGTCCAAATATGAGATCTGAGGTCTTTTTGACCCCAGATCTCATATTTAAGAGGACCGGTCATGCTTTTTTCTATTACATTCCTTGTAATAGGAATAAAAGTGATAATTTTTTTTTTTTTATTTCAGTGTTAAATATTGCAAAATAAATAAAAATAAATATGAAAACAATTTTTTTTTTAAAGCGCCCCGTCCCGACGAGCTCGCACGCAGAAGCGAACGCATACGCGAGTAGCGGCCGCATATGAAAACGGTGTTCAAACCACACAAGTGGTCGTTGGAGCAAGAGCAATAATTCTAGCCCTAGACCTCCTCTGTAACTCAAAAAATGCAACCTATAGAATTTTTTAAACGTCGCCTATCGAGATTTTTAAGGGTAAAAGTTTGACGCCATGCCACGAGCGGGCGCAATTTTTAAGCGTGACATGTTGGGTATCATTTTACTCAGCGTAACATTATCTTTCACAATATGTAAAAAAAATGGGCAAAATTTATTGTTGTCTTATTTTGTTATTTAAAAAAAGTGATTTTTTTCCCAAAAAAGTGCGCTTGTAAGACCTCTGAGCAAATACGGTGTGACAAAAAGTATTGCAATGACTGCCATTTTATTCTCTAGGGCAGCCTTTTCTCAACCAGTGTGCCGCGGCACACTGGTGTGCCTTCAGAGGTTCTCAGGTGTGCCGTGGGGGTCAGTGGAGAGAAGGCTGTCAGATGAGCTCTCCTGCCGAAATATGTGAGAAGCTCTGTCTGCTTCAAAAAAAATGTTTTAGTCTCGTAAACACCGAATCTGAAAAACAGGCTCGGGGCTTAAGTGGTTAATGTAACATGTATTTAATTATCTAACACGTTTCTGCCTAGTCCTCTCCTGTAAACAGGGAACATAACCCACTTGTCAAGATTTAAGGAGCTGTGTCCGTCCATGGACGATAAGAGAAAAGTGATTGTCTGGTCAAAAGAGAATATGAATTCATAAGAAACTTACTTCCAGCGGAACATTTCGGGTATTTTATTTGCTTATTTATACATGTTGCTTGCAGGTCATTTTCTGATAGCATTCCTTCCTCACATTCAAATTTAATGGTTTGGCCATTTTCGATCTCAGTGCTTTTGTTGTAATGAATATTATTAATAGACATTTCTCTTTGTTGTAGAACACAGGTACCTAGAGAAATTCAGTACAAAATGTATATATGTTCAACAAGCTGGAAAACCAAAATACAAATTTTTATATCAATGCATTCGTCAATAATTTGGTAATTTGATTATAATAAAGATAGTCATTTGAAGCCCAGTACATGTATTTGCTGATTTCTATGCAGGGTATAGTCAGATTGAAAATTGGCACAATAAATCAATTACCAATGCAGATCTGTATTAATCTAATTTCTAACTCTTAACTTGTTATAATAATGTAGCCTTACAATTTTTGATTGATTGATTTTTGCTTGATTTTTGTTTATTGTTTATTTCCTCCTGTTGTAACACGGATCCTCCTGTCCGCCAATCAGGAAGTCAGTTCTGACACCAGTCATCCCATTGGCTGAAAGGACATGCTATCCTATTGGACGCCTAGGAGGAGGAGGGGAGGAGCTGGAAGCTGCCATGGAGAAGAGGATTTGGACCTGAGATGTCGCATTCTGCCCACCAACATGAGGTCAGCGCTGAACCAACCGACAACCGGGATTGGTTGCGTGCCGCTCGGGGGGGGGGGGGAATTGGTCGCCTAAAGAGACACAGGGAGCCCGAGTTGAGTAAATCTGTACAATGCCAAGGCTTTTGTGAATAGGGCTTTTTAACATTAGCACACATGTTGGGTGAAGTTCCCTCATCAATAGAATGTTTAAGCTCTGGACAAAGATGGCTGAATAAAGGCTATAATCTGTTCAAGAAATTGGGATATATTGTAGATGCAGAAATATAGCTATATTTGGACATTGAAAATGGTGCTAAGGCTGGTTCCTGCTCTGATGCAAAGACTCATCAAGTTTGAGTGTTGTGTGGGTCTTCAGGATAGCAAATGTAAACCTGCTATTTTGGTTTGGCTCCCTTTCACTTTTTTTACCTGTTTATGGTAGGTTTTGCCCCTCTCAGGGCCATACACCTGGAGGGGTCTTTAGGGATTGGGTTTCATAGCAATGGACCACTGCCCTGGACCTGTATAGCAGCCTGCAGAAAAATCAATGTGTGTCCATTTATACACAGAGCTGTGGCTCAGCCCCACCCCCTCTGTCTTCTGATGTGCTCACTGGCTTCAATAGACAGCACTGGCTCCCCCTGCTGCCAAAAACCAATCAGCACTGGGAATCGCTGGAGAGGCAGGACTCTCGTGGACATCACTGGAGCCAGATCAATAAGGGGGGCCTGCTGCACACAGAAGGTTAGCATGAAGGTAAAAAACCTTGTGCCTTTACAACCACTTTAAGCTTCCTTTTAATTTGATAGTCAAGTCTGGTTCTGCTTATTAAAGCGGAGTTCCACCCAAAAGTGAAACTTCCACTTAAACCACTCCTTGCCCCCTTACATGCCACATTTGGCATGTAATTTTGTTTTTGGGAGGGAAGTGGGGGCTTCTGTAGGAGTGGGACTTCCTGTCCCTCTTCCTCCTTCCGCCCAGGGACCGCTTAGGCGATACCCTGGGTCATGTGACAGGTCCCAGGCGATCGCCTGACCACTCAGAGCGCAGCACCACTCACGCATGCTCAGTGAGTGCCCGGCCATGAAGCTGAAAGCTGTCACAGCTGGGTGCCCACACTAAGAATGGAGGCGCCGGCCGGAGAGGGGGGAGAGGAGGGTTAGGAGCGGAGCTGGAACGTGGAGCAGGTGAGTGTGTTTATTAAAAGCCAGCAGCTACACTTTTTGTAGCTGCTGACTTTTAATAAACATAAAAAAAGCCTGGAACTCCTCTTTAAGGGTACTGAGTGTGAAGGAAGCCTGTGATTCTGAAATGAATGTGTTTTAGAAATGAAAAATGTTCCTGTTTAACCCATAATAATCCCATATTAGTTCTTGTTAATCCCGTTCTCTCTCTTCCCAAACTATAGTATTTAACAATTTGTATGTAAAGTGCTTTTATTTTCAACTATTTAATTTGATTGTGTGGCACCACTTAAAAACTACTCAACTTGTAAACTTTTTAACATAAACTGTTTTAGTTCTGCTTAAAATAATGTATTTGTTTATTAAGTTCAATTGCACATGCTTCAACCACTAAAGTACCAAATTGTATACAGTATAGTGAATTGACATACTGGCAATTGTCTAGGTTAAGTATTTATGTATTTTTTTTTTTACTTGTTTATTAAACAGGTCACACAAATTTAACAGCAATATTGTAGGTGGAAAGAGTGTACGTGTGAGGAACACTGACTGCAAATTCAGGGGTTTACCTTTCTTTAGGCATCTTGGGTAATTTAGCACACCCTCCAAGCACTGAATTCTCAGAAGACTTTCATTAGATATCTCATATCCAGGTCTGCATTCAAAGGACGTATTATCTGCATGTTTGCTGTATAGTTTTTTGTTTTTTTCTTCTCCCCGTTTATATTGAAGCTGTATATTGTTTTGTTGCATGTCAGTTTCTTTTACTGTACAAGGTACTGAAAACAAGTAAAAGATATCATTATTTTACACACACGGAATAACATAAAAAACACTTAATCATGTTTGTGCATACTGTAAATAAATGATCAAGAACAAATATGTCTGATACTCCATGAGTCTTGATATAAAATATTTATGGGAATACAATATCTCTCGCCCTGTGCCTTCTCACATGGAGTATGTAATGCACTCCAGTGTTATAGCAATGGGAATACTTACTAAAATAAAAACATGTCAAACGCTTGCTGATTTACTTTATTCTCTGTCACTAGGACAGAAAGTGGACTATTGGTGACAAAGACATGAACACAATTATGCAGAAGCACTAATTATTCCACGCTATATCCTCCCAAAAAAGTTTAGGATTTAGTTGTACTTGCCATGCACAATCCTAACACCACCTGTTCAGTATCAACAGGAAGTCATTCAATGAAAAGGCATGGAAAGTTGTCTTTGCTGCTGCTAGTGCACTAGACACCCAGTAGTGTCATCTTTTAATTGCCTATACACGTCTTGGCACTTCTCAAATCTGGTGTTGGCAAATGTCTGGAACAATATCAGAAACCCATAATCTTCCATGCTTGTATTAATATATTAGGGCAGGAGTCTCAAAACTTTTCAGTACTTGGACCACATTGTATTTTTTACAAACAGTTGTACTTCCTTATATCTGGGTTCCCATCAGAACCCCCCTTACATTAGAGCAGAGGCTGTACACTACAAATCTTGTAGCAGACTGTAGGTGGCCTGCGGGCAATAATATGGAGACCCGTTTTAGGGCATGGTACATGTTGTGGCATGGTTTCTACCAGGACAGTTCCACTCTTTATTGTGCATTGTAAGTTTTTGAATAGAGGTTATCCAAACCAAATCATTACCAAAACAAATTCCAAATGTTTGTTAGATTTTAAAAATACAATACCGTATTTATCGCGGTATAACGCACTCCTATACGCGTATACCGTGCACCCCTAAAGTGACCCCCAATCCTGTGGAAAAAAAGTTATTTTTGTACTTACAGTTTTGGTGTCTTGCGCGGCGGCCTCGTCGGGTCCGGCGTCCTTCTGCGGCTTCGGGTGTCCTTCTGCGGCGGGTCCGGTGTCCTCTTCGGCGGGTCCGGTGTCCTCTTCGGCGGGTCCGGTGTCCTCTTCGGCGGGTCCGGTGTCCTCTTCGGCATCCTCGCGTCCTCCCCGCTCACTTCCCGCGCGGAGTTTTGAATACTGCGCCAGCATATACCCAGCGCAGTACACTCGGGCAGGCTCGGCAACTGTCGCGCTCACGTCCTGTACGTCCAGGACGTGACCGCGGAAGAAGCCGAGACTGGCCGAATATACCCGAGTGTACTGCGCTGGGTATATGTCGGCGCAGTATTCAAAACTCGGCGTGGGTATCGGCGTATATCGCGCACCCACGATTTTGCCCTGGTTTTCAGGGCAAAAAAGTGCGCGATATACGCCGATAAATTTGGTACTTCCTTTAAAAGGTAACAAAATATATCTGTAGCGCCTGGTTACTTAAAAAAGTACCAGTGCTAGTTAAATTTAAAGGGGATTAGAGTGTTAACTGACTCTGATCCAATTGTTATGTTCAAAACTAGTCTCTGTCTCAGCTTGGCTGTTCTGTGGGCTATCTATTGTTGCTGGGGTGTAGTTCCTACCCCAGGGTGATGGGTGGCAGCAGTGGAGTTAAGGTTTGGGTGCTCTTTCCCAGCAGCCAATCAGGAGGGTTGAGCCTCGCTGTGCATGCTGGGAGAGAGTGTTTATGGGGCAGATGCCATTGTTCTGGGTTCTTCTTCGGAAGGCTGCACCCAACAATATATGTCTTATAGAAACTTGACATTCAAATAATAATATTCTGAATGTATTGGAATGTTATTAAGGAATATTTTAAAACAATCATTAATAAAAAAACAATACATTTTTTTAATAAAAATGTATTTGATCATTAATAATCTGTGATTAAACAATTCAGATCTAATTCTACATTTAACCCTAGTGGTGTCAAAGTTTGTAATTCAAAAATCTATTTTGTTTCGTTCTGGGATATCTTTTGGATCATACTGGCACCCTTCCAGTGTCTACTAATGGTATCAATTGCATAAATGGATACACCAGCTGGATCTTTATTATCCTAAAATGGTGGACACGCTATGCTTTGGAAATCCACTACAAATATTTAATATGTGTTCACTAACTTGTTTTGTTAACGTCCTGGAGGTCCCGCTCACCTACTGATAGCCACAGGTACATTCCAAGATGTAAGTTACGTGTCTGGTGCCACATGTTATAAATGGTTTTGTGAAAGATGTGCTTCTCCAGGACCCTCCCTGTGCTTTTGCAGTGTCCACATCTTCCACATCTATAAAACCCTTCTAAATTGAACATATTGTGGAAAAAGATAACATGTCACATTCAATTCACACGTTAGAAGACGGCCTCAAATGATGAAGGTACCCTGATCGATAGAACCATCAAAGAAAAATTGGCTCCTCCATGGAATGTCAGTCATGGATGATATATCTGCCGGTTAAATACCAAATGCAAGAACTTATCATCTCTTTCCCTCCAATTTATCATGGCCTAAGTACCTCAGGGGTATGATACACTGGGAGATATTATCCTGAACCCTTGACCCTTGACTAATAGAGTCCCTACAACGAGAGTGCAAATTGTTGTGCACACAAGAGTTGCTTGGCAACTCACTTGTTCTTACATGTTGTTTACGTTCCTGACCTTGAGCTTGATTTCCTTCCCTTCCCCCCTCACAAATTGCATCAATCATCCTCTTTTATTCATGGCAGTTACGTAGTCGATGGACACGCTTTATCTATACTACACGTAAACCGTACGCAGTTCGTATATGTAAAATATATCCACCATAACTAATTTGAAACTATGATCACTGAATGTTAGGCCGCGTACACACAATCGGACATGTCCGATGAAACTGGTCTGCAGACCGGTTTCATCGGTGCAGTCCGATGGTGTGTACGGCCTATCGGACCGTTTTCCATCGGACCAAAGTTTTAAAACATGCTTTAAAACCTGTCTGATGGAACATTTCCGTCGGACAGGTTCGATGGTTAGTACACAAAAGCATCGGACCAAAAACCTGTGCATGCTCAGAATCAAGTCGACGCATGCTTGGAAGCATTGAAAGTTTTTTCATCACGTCGTTGTGTTCTACGTCACCGCGTTCTGGTCTGATTGCATTTTGGTCCGATGGTGTGTACGCACATCAGACAAGTTCAGAGTTGTCTGATGAAAACGGTCCGTCAGACAAGTCTCATTAGACATGTCTGATCGTGTGTACAGGGCCTTAAAGGTCTCAACAGCCCTTTCAAGAGAAAAGCCCTATGGAACGATGCCTTGAAATTCGGAAGCGACATACTGTGCATTCAAGAGTCGCACTTTGCAAAAGACAATCCTCTATCAGTATATCACAGCAAGCTCAGAATGGACGTTTGGTGTTTTATATACTTTGATTTATCATAATATTTTTTTTGTGCTTAAGATTGGGACTGAATATTATTTACACTAATTGATATTTCACAATATTTTTTAATTATAAGTTGTTTGATAATGTTTTGTGCACATGTGTTTATTTGATAAGGATTAGTGACTTCAGGAGTGCAGTCCTATGAACTAGAATAACATCTTCCCTGCTGATCAATTTTAGAGTCCAAAAGTTGAAAAGAGATCGAGTCTGATGATAGTCAGGACTCCTTTTTTCTTCTAACGGTTGTAAGAGGCGAAGATATGCAGGAATTTAGGGTGAGAAAATTGAGGAGAAGTGATCCTTCACCAAACTTGAATAAACACCCAAAGTGACTGGATAAGTAATCTGCTTACAAGAGCACAGTGACTCATTTACTCAAAAAGAGTGTCAATGAGAGCTTATGCAGGATAATGCCTGCTCACATAGGCTGAAATGGAGATATTAGGTGACTTCCTCCTTAAAGGTCTCGGCCGGATATGAAATAACATCCATAGCGTAATTCTGTTTAATAAAAAATGAGCAAAGATTAAACTTAGCCAAATGGCTACTCACATTTAAAAGTGCCTATCCTGGCACTGGGGCTGCTGGCTCTAATCGGTAGTCAGGGGATCTGCCGTGCTCCCACCGCCTCCCACCGCACTCTGTCCGTGGCGTGTTTTCCACCTCACAGGAACCAACAAACAGCAGGGCCGGAAATGACATACGTAGCGTGACCAAGTACCGCCTCGACGTACGTTTCATAACAATGTCCTCAGGAAGCACTTCCTGAGGATGTTATTATGAAACGTACGTCTATCAGTATATCACAGCAAGCACGGAATTGATGTTTGGTATTTTATGGACTTTGTATTATTATCATTTTTTTTTTTTTTTTTGTGCTTAAGATTGGGACTGAATATTATTTGCACTAATTGATATTTCACAATATTTGTTAATCATATGTTTGATAATGTTCTGTGCACATTTGTTTTTTTGATAAGGATTAGTGACTTCAGGAGTGCAGTCCTATGATTTTCATTGTTATTTTTATTAATTATTAGCACCCCCTATCTTTGACCCATATCACTAGGAGCATTCACTCTTTGAGGGGAGCAACTTATTTTATTTACTACTATATATTTATTCACTTGGCACAGAGTTTTCACCCTTTATCATGTTATTCTAATTGCAAAGATCCAAAATTCAGTACTGACAATCGTTAATATCTATGCATAAAAATGAATAAAAACCCACATTTATTTATTTTTTCCTCCTTCTCCTCTTCCCTTCAGGTCCGTGGGTATACGCGGACGGAGGAGGAGAAGAGGTAGAGATGGGGGTCTTGAGGAGGGGATAAGGGGGGAGGGAACGAGGGGATAAAACCGGGAAGGCAGTGTGACGGAGATAAGAGAGGGAATTCGGTTAATATACAGAGAATATATGGACAATCAGGGAGGAGACAAAACACTTGGGGAAGTTTTAAATGTAATTTTAAAGTTTTAATAGTATGTTGGTTACTACGGGCCAGATTCAGGAACACTTGCGCTGGAGTATTTCGATATGCGCCGCGTAACTGTGATGATGCGCCGTCGTTTCTATGTGCCCGTACCCACCAAACTAGATGCGCCCAATAACGGGTCATTTGCGACCGGCGGAACGTTCCGACGCCAGAGTATCGTCAGCGCTTAATTTCGCTGGGCGCATCAGTCGCGCCTATTGATTTCCCCTGCAAATATGCAAATGAGGGTTTTTTCCCAATTCACGAACGGATTAGCACCATACGCTGGCTACATGCGCCGCGCGTATCTCGTCCGTCCGGCGCAAAGTTATTTCTACAAAAGGCTGCTTTATCTTTACTCCAGACGGTCATAGGTCAGCAGGAGAGCAGCTACAGCAGCGTTACCGACGAAACTAGGAAGCTGAGCACCCCCACTTGCAAGGACAACACCTCTGTGTGCCAACATGCCTGGGGCAATCGTGGTCCTAGAACTACTGATGGGTCCCCCGGAACGAAGGAGGCGGGCACGTGAGAGGATATACCGCACACGTATGAGCCTCTTTGGCATGGGGGATGAGGAGGTGTATCGCCTCTTCAGATTCAGCCCAGATGCAATACTTGAACTAACCACAACCCTGCAGGAGGACATCACCAGCAAGACACACCGCTCACAAGCAGTGCAGCCACTGGTGAAGGTACTGGCAACACTTCATTTCCTTGCAAGTGGATCATTCCAGCGTACAAGTGGAGTGGTGGCTGGGATGTCACAGTCCTCCGTGAGCAGATGTGTGCACCAGGTTGTCCCTGCCATCCTCAGACGCATGTCCAACCAGTTCATCAGACCAACCACTGAGGAGCTACGGCAGAAGGCAATGACAGATTTCTACAACATTGCCAGATTCCCACGCACTGTGGGGGCCATTGATTGCACACATGTGGCACTCCAGCCCCCCAGTGCCACAGAGCACATATACCGCAATCGGAAGCATTGGCATTCCATCAACGTACAGGTGATAGCTGATGCCCAACGCCTCATATGGCACGTCCGTGCCAAACACCCTGGGTCCAGCCATGACAGCTTCATATACAATCAGAGCCCCATCCCAGCAGAATTCGAACAGAACATGTATGGGGACAGCTGGCTGGTTGGTGAGTGACATGGGTGGCAGGCATGACTATCCCCTCCCGTGATGCACAACAGAAGTCGCACATGCATGACTAACATTCTCCTGTCTTTTACCTTACAGGTGACTCTGCATATGCATTGGGACCCCATCTAATGACTCCTTTCCGGAACCCCCAAACCAGAGGAGAGAGAAAATACAATGAAGCACACATCCAAACCCGTGCAGTGGTGGAGCAAACATTTGGGCTCCTGAAGTCCCGTTTCCGATGCCTGGATAAGTCTGGGGGGACCCTATTGTATTCCCCTACCTTTGTGTGCCAGATCATCGGTGCATGTTGCATACTACATAACTTTGCTATGAGAAAAGGCCTGCAGATTGACATACGTGATGACCTGACCCCCGACCCACACAGTCCCCACCTGGCAGAGGACACCCAGTCTGCTGATGGAAGAGCAGTCAGGAGGGTCCTCGCCGTAAGCACCTTTGGACACTAACCCAAAACATTAATTACACAGACAGTGCACGCGTGTACACCACTGATGTCCCTAGATCACACACACCACATGCACATCGCATTGGATTAGCCCAAGTCCAGCATGTAGGAGTTGGGAGCAGTAACGCCAGCATCAAGGCCCCAATGATGTCACTGTCCATTCATACACCTTTCACACGTCATTCATACAGCCGTGGGGTTAACTTCACCACCACGGCCGAGGGTGACACCCCTTACTGTCAGGAGTGCCACCCCCTCACATTCACACACCATTCACACTGTCCCCTGCACTCCTGACCATGTGCAGTAAAAAAAGAAATATAACATCTCATAACCTGAGAAAAAAACAAAAAACAAACTCATGACCTGAGTATAAAAATAATAATCCAAAATAAACAAAAACTCATAACCTGAGTATGTCAAAAAAAATAAAATAAACCCCCCAAAAAAAAGCCTCATCGGGGATGCCGGGGGCTTCTTCTGGGGGCCCCTCTCTGGCTCCTCAGCTGCCTGGATGGAGTGGGTGGGGGTGGGGGGGCATCTGGAGGTGGCTGATCCCCAGGTGGGCCACTCCTGGCAGGTGTGGCCTGCATGCCCTCCAAGGCCCTGGCTATCCGGCCGAGGTATGTGTTCGTCTGGGCCTGCATCCGGAGCTGACGGGTGACCTGGTAGTGCTGGGCCCGCCGACTCAGCCTCCCCTGGTCCCGGATGGCAGCACTGTTATCCTCGACGGCTGCAGTGAGGTGCCTTATATCCCCCTGCACCTCCCCCAAACTGGTGACCACTGCAGCGCAGTTGCAGCTCACATCCTGCACTGTGTTGGTGATGTTGGCAACGGAGCCCAGGCTGTCAGCCACTTTCTCCAAATGGCCTACTATGGCCCCCATTTGTTGAGTCTGCCTGGCGTGATCCCTCGCCAACTGGTCCTGGACACCATCCGACACCCCCCTGGTCTTCTGGGTGGCCTTCCTGGGGCCAGAAGATGGTTGTCCCCGGGGGGAGGGAGTCGCCCTTGAGGGGCTTCCAAGGATGGGGGAGGGGATAACAGACGGCCCAGGAGAAGGGGAGGAGACCGACAAAACTAAAGAAAAGTCCTGCTCTGCCACAGCAGGATCCTCCACAACCACCTCGGAAGGTGTGGTGTGGCCACTCTCCTCCACAACCTCTTCACCACCCAGTGGCTCGGGCACACGATGGCGTTGGGGGGATGGGGTTGAATGGACGCTGACCGATGATGGCCCAGCTCCGTCATCTGTGGATGACACAAAGCAGACACATGTTGGTGGTCCCACACACTTGGCACATGTACCCCCTCCCCCCCACATGCAACACATCAAATAGGGGATAAAAAACACTTACCTGTCCTGGAGCCTTCCTCCATGGAGTCATAGCCTGGGACCCCCTCCACCTGCTCCCTCTCCAGGCAGCGTGCGACCACCTCCTCCTCTGCGGTCAGGGTGACAGGACATGGGGGACCACCACCTGTGCCCCTCTCATGCCTCCTGATGGTGGCCACCTTGCCCCTCACCTTGCGCCGCAGGTCATTAATTTTCTTCTGAATGTCAGAAGCACTCCGGGTGGAGTACCCCAAGACATTCACCCTGGCAGCAATGGACTCCAGGATGCCCTGCTTCCTCTCCCGGCTGGTCTTCCGGCTTTTTTTGCCATGGAGCAAAGCATTCTCAGTCTCCATTGCCGAAATGATGACCGAGACCTCCTGGGCGTTGAAATTGAGGTTCCTCCTCTCTCTGGGGGTAGCGGGAGCAGCCATCACCGAGCAAAAGTATCTTCCCTGGGGTGGGGGGAAACGGAAATACTTTTGCGCCGGAATGGCGTTTCCGCCAGCGCTTTTAAGCGCCCAGCGGAACGCATTGCGCTGACGTTTCCCGTGATGTGGTGCCGACGGAAGTTGTGAGCATGCGCACAAGGGGGCGAGTGGCGCCGCACTCACTGCGCATGCTCCGTGGATGATGCGCTGAACGTAAGCCTCTGCGCTGGGCTCCGCCCATCATTTACATATGAGCACACCCACTTCCACTTGCGTCGGGTTACGCCAGCGCATTATCGTTACTCTGGCGCAAGTTTACGCGCAACTGCTATGTGAATAACAGTACTTGCGCTGAAAGGGTCTTCAGAGTAACGTAAATGAGAAGCATTACTCTGGAGCAAAGATGCTCCCATCTACCTGAATCTGGCCCTACATCTCCCCTGGGGGGAATGGATTGAAAACTGTTTGTGATATAAAATATTATAATTTCCCTTTGTGGTAAACTATGAATAGTAAATAGAGTTTAAGAGAGAGATGTAATATAATGTCCATATATATAAGTTGTTCTATTGGATTCTGTATATCCCCTTTCTTATGTTTGCTGTGTTGCTTTCCTGTTTATAAAAATAAATAAATATAGAATTAAAAAAAAAAATCAAATCTTCATGATTCTTACTCTAGGATCGACTTCTTCATCACTGACAGAGCTCTTCTCCAAAAAATCACAGATGCTCGTATACATAACATAACATGGTCTGACCATGCTCCAATCTCGTTAATTATTGATCTAGCTCAACATTCCAAACATGTGCTTTGGAGAAAAAATACATATATTTTGTCTCATAAGGTAGCTCTGGCGGTGATGAGGGAAAGACTAGAAGAATTTTTCAAGTTAAACGATAATGATGCAGTCTCTATCTCTAGTATATGTTGTGCCCACAAGGCATTTATCAGAGGAATACTGATCCAATTGACATCAAATGAAAAAAAAAAAAAAGACGATCGCAGGAAGTAACAAAAGAAAAAAAAACTTGAGAAAGAACATAAATTATCCCCCAAACATACCTTTCTCCTCTAACAACTTAACGATACTAGAAACAAGCTTAGAGCGATTCTGATCTCTAATCATGAAAAATACCTTAAAAAAATAAAACTAAACCACTATTCCCAGGGAAACAAAGCGCGTAAACTTCTTGCCCTCCAACTACGTAATAGACAGAACAAACAGAAAATTCATAAAAATAGTCCACCACAAATCAGGGAATACTACGAGGGTCTATATAACCTAAAAGAGGATCAAACTGTCACCCAACTGAAACCAATAGATATAGCCCAATTTCTTAGTAAAATTGATATTCCTATTGTAGACCCCTCTACCTTAGAAAAATTAAATGATCCCATAACCGTAGACAAAATCAAAAAAGTAATTTCAATGTTACCGCCAAATAAAGCACCCGGGGCAGACGGCCTTTCTAGCGAATACTTTAAGGCGTTTGAAAAAGTACTCTCTCCATATCTAACAAGAGTATTTAACCATGCTGTCAATACCCACTCATTCCCTAAGGAAATGCTTGAGGAGATTATTATTACAATACCAAACAACGGAAAGACCTCATTACTCAACTCTGATTTGAAAATTTTTGCTAAGGTTTTAGCCAATCGTTTATTAGAAATTACACCTTATCTAATTGAACCGGATCAGGTTGGATTTGTAAGAGGCCGACAAGGTCCAGACAGCACCAGACCAATGATTGATCTGCTCAGTCATGTAGAGCACAGTCGGATGCCTTCTCTGCTTCTTGGTCTGGATGCGGCGAAGACATTCGACAGAGTGCACTGGGGATATATAGCAGAGACCCTTAAGAGATTTGGGGCCAGATTCACGTACATTGGCGCATATATTGACTGGCGTAGCGCATCTCCTTTACGTTAGACCGGCTCAATGTAGAGGCGCAAGTACCATATCCTCGTAGATTTTGCGCACAAATTTGCGCCAGCGCAACGTAAATCCGGAGGCGTAAGGCGGTGTAATTCAAATTGGGAAGGACGTGGGCATGTTCCATTGAAATGAGCTGTGACCCCATGCAAATGAAGGGCCGGCCGGATTGCGCATGCGCTCATGAAGCAGACTATGGTCAGCACCGCTCTGCGCATGTTCAAAACTCGGCCTGGTGTAATCAGTGAGATAAGAACTAGGCCCGGCATACTTGGTGAGCTACGCCCAGGGCATAAATAGGCCCAGACATAAGCCCTTCTATTGCAAAAGTACAACCATTTGTTTCCCTCCCTGAAGAAAGGTGCTTTTGTTCCGTTGTCTTTAGCTGTTTGTAGGTTTGTGTCGTGTCGTTGTGTTTTTTGGATTGTGTGTTTTTGAGAGATGTCAGAGAGGAACTGGAAGTTGAATTACTATATATATTTTTTTAAATGTATATAATAATAAATAATATAATTATAACAATATTTAAAATATTAAATATATATTAGATATAAAAAATAAAATTATATATTTATTATATTAACTAATATAAAATATATACTAAACAGAAAAAATGTATCTAAAATATATATTTACCTATTAGGGTGAAAAGAGCCACTGGCAAGGAAATGGAGTGCTGCCAGGACCTTGACCAGTGGCTGCACTGCATGTGAACGTTGTGTTGGGCTGGTGATGTCCTCCTGCAGGGTTGTGGTTAATTCCATGATGGCATGAGGTTTGAATCTGAAGATGCGATACACCTCAAAATCACTCATGCCAAAGATGTCTATTCGTGTGCGGTATATCCTCTCCTGTGCCCTCCTCCGAGCCCTCCTCCTTCTGCACTCATCTAAAGTCAGTAGTATAGCAAGGATGCCCCTGGCATGTTGGCATACAGATTGTTGTCCTGCAAGTGTGGCTGCTCAGCTCGTCCCCAACGTTGTTGCTCTAGCTGACATGTAGACGGATTGTCCAAATTTAAACCTGCTTTTATAAGGACTAACTATAGACCGGACGTGCAGCTGATGTGCACAGCGCGTAGCCTGCACCGCACAAACGTACTTTTGTGGATCGCCGTATCTCCCTCATTTGCATATTTGCATAGCAAATCAATGATGTGTCTGGCGCATTTTTGCACGCACGATGCGCCGGTCTATCAAAATTACGTCGGTCGAAAAATTCAGGATTTCAGGCGTATATCGTTTTGGGGATACAGCGCATAGATACGCGTGCACATATTTAGACTTACGCCGCGCATCTCGTGAAACGCCGGCTTAAGTGCTTTGTGGATCTGGCCCTTGGTTTCTCGGGATTCCTCTTTGAAGCCATAATGTCACTTTATACAACACCGTCTGTCAGGGTATATACATCAGGAAGTATCTCTAAACAGTTCAATTTTTTAAACAGTACTAGACAGGGGTGTCCCTTATCACCCATTATATTCTCGTTAGCAATCGAACCCCTCGCAATATCTCTAAGAGCTAACCCCAATATTACAGGGATTGAGGTCAGGCAAATAGAACATAAGCTGGGACTATTTGCGGACGATGTCCTTTTAACTTTATCCATTACCGACACACTGCTAAAAGAAGTAACCAATGTCCTAGATGCATTTGAATCAGTTTCCTATTATAAGATTAACCACATTCAGTTCCAGATTCTCAAAAGAATTACGCCAGTGTATCTGCAGATACACCGGCGTAATTCGAAAATCCCGCCGGCGTATCATTGTTTTGTATTCACAAAACAAGATACGCCTGAATTACGCTAGGATCCGACTGGCGTAATTATGCAAATGAGCAAGATACGCCGATTCCCGAACGTTTTTACGCCGCCTCGTCGTCGTTTACGTAAGCGTAAACTTACCCCTGCTATATGAGGGGTAAGTTTACAAAGGTCCGTCGTATGCCATGTTAAGTATGGCGTTGGGACTGCCTCATCTTTTTCCATCGGTTACGTCGTTTAACCAAGTCGTTCGCAAATAGGGCATTGTGTAAGTGATGATCACGTCGTTTTCACGTCGGTTTCAACAACGTTTTCCAACGTGAGCTAAAGCATGCGCACTGGGCTTTTTTCCCGGCCGGTGCATGCGCAGTTCGATCGACGCGGGGGCGCGCTTAATTTAAATACAAGCCGCCCCCTTTCATTTACGCGGGGATACGCCGGACCATTTACACTACCCTGCCGCAACTTACGGAGCAAGTGCTTTGAGAATACGGCACTTGCTCATTTAAGTTGCGGCGGCGTAGTGTAAATGGCATATGCTACGCCGACGCAGCCGGTACGTGAATGTGGCCCTCAATGTTTTGTCTTAACTATGAATATCCCACCAGATTAAGTTGATAAACTAAAACAACAATCTGGCTACAAATGGGACAACCCCTCCATTACATATCTAGGGATTCAACTTACTTACCCACCTACTAGACTGTATGATGTCAATTACCCCTCTTGAACGACCAAGTTACTCAAGATTTACAATCTATTAAAAAAAACACAACTATCTTGGATTGGAAGGATAGCGGTTTTCAATGTAAAGACATTGCCGAAGATCTTATACTACTTTCGCTCCCTTCCAATCCCACTGCCGGCTACATTTTTCACACAAATCAATTTGAAATTAAACAACTTGATCTGGTTGGGGAAAAAACCTAGGATTGCATTATAAATTATGTCACTGGTTAAAGCCAAAGGGGGCTTGAACCTCCCTAATATATGTTTATATTACTTTGCCACGCTCCTAGACCAAATGAGATACTGATATTCAGATATTCGAATGATAAATTATGGTTGAACATTGAATGGGAAGCATCTAAAGGAAATTACCTATTTTCCCTTTCTATGGCCTGCTATGTGCTACCAGAAATAAATACACCCAACTTCCCAACAATTAAAGCTACCCTGACAGCCTGGAAGTTTGCTTTAACAAAGTTACATCCGACATATACCCCAGTCCTTATCATGCCAATACAATAAAAGTGGATGTAAACCCACTCATCTTTTCTAAACTACTGCCATAGTGCTGATCTATAAGGATATAGATGCCTCCTGCATAAATCCTTACCTGTCAAATGTCTCCCCTCTGCAGGGCCGATCCTAGGGTCATATGCGCCTGGGTGCAGAAATATTTCTGGCGCCCCTACAAGGGCGTGGTCACCTTATTAACCCCTCCCCCTTTGCAATTGTTTCTATGGCAACGACTCAAACACAGAGATGCTCCCCTAAGGAGTCATTGTTACCCCAGGATCCTCCCATGATCTCTTAACAGTAAACAAAATACAGGAAGAGAAGCAGAGTACTCTAATTGAACCTGGAGGGGGGGTCTCTCTAATGGACACAGAGAGGGCTTCTGTTAGAGAGTCTGTTTAGAAAGAGCCCCCAGACACAATACAGGAGATGGTCAGAGACTGCAGACATGATACAGGAGATGGTCAGAGACTGCAGACATGATACAGGAGATGGTCAGAGACTGCAGACATGATACAGGAGATGGTCAGAGACTGCAGACATGATACAGGAGAAGATCAGAGACTGCAGACATAGAACATGAGATGATCAGGGACTGCATACATGGTACAAGAGTTCAATGCAGCCTCACCAGTGCCCGGGACATACTAAAACATTTAATGTGAAAATGGCTTAATGTAGCTTAACGAGCAAAAAAGTGCCTAAACCTCAATCAATTGCCCTGAAACTTTGCACACCCCAAGAGATCGACGTTCCAAACATATCCAAGAAGTTTCAAACGATTTGGTGTTCCAGAAGGCAAACTAGGTACATTAAGCTTGTTTTTTGGGGAGCTTAATGTGGCTTAACGTACGAAAAAGACCTTGAATGTTAACCAATTTCCCCCAAACTTCACACAATAGAAGACTCTGTCCATGGCAACATATTCTGAAAATTTCAGCTCATTTGGTGAATCACACCAAAAGTTATTCACATTAAGCTATATTTTACAATACTAAAACATTTAATGTTAAATTGGCTTAATGTAGCTTAACGAGCAATAAAGTGCCTGAACCTCAATCAATTGCCCTTAAACTTTTCACAGCCTAAGATCTCAACTACCCAAACATATCCTATAAGTTATGTGCTATTTGGTATCCCACAAGGCAAACTAGGGACATTAAGCTTGTTTTTTTGGGAGCTTAATGTAGCTTAACGTACGAAAAAGACCTTAAATGTTAACCAATTTCCCCTAAACTTCACACAGTAGAAGGCTCTATAAATGCCAACATATTCTGAAAATTTCAGCTCATTTGGGTTATCACACCAAAATTTATTCACATTAAGCTATATTTTACAATGCAAAAACAGAGCTTAACGTACCATAATGTACCTAAAACTTAATCAATTGTCTTAAAACTTTGCACAGCCTAAGATCTTAACTACCCAAACCTATCCAAGACGTTTTGTGTGATTCGGGGTTCCACAAGGCAAACTAGGGACATTAAGCTTGTTTTTTGGGGAGCTTAATGTGGCTTAACGTACGAAAAAGACCTTAAATGTTAACCAATTTCCACCAAACTTCACACAGTAGAAGACTCTATCTACGCCAACATATTCTGAAAATGTCAGCTTATTTGGTTAATCACACCAAAAGTTATTTGCATTAAGCTATATTTTACAATGCTAAAACATTTAATGTGAAATTAGCTTAATGAAGCTTAACGAGCAATAAAGTGCCTAAACCTCAATCAATTGCCCTGAAACTTTGCACACCCCAAGATCTCGACGTTCCAAACATATCTAAGAAATCTGAAGCGATTTGGTGTTCCACAAGGCAAACTAGGAACATTAAGCTTGTTTTTTTGGGAGCTTTACATACAAAAAGGACCTTAAATGTTAACCAATTTCCCCCAAATTTCACACAATAGAAGACCACATCCATGCCAAAATATTCAGAAATGTTCAGCTCATTTGGTTATTCTCATTAAGCTATTTATTACAATACTGAAATTGGCTTAATGTAGCTTAATGTAGCTTAACGAGCAAAAATGTGCATGAAACTTAATCAATTGCCCTGAAACTCTGAAACTTTGCACACCCCAAGATCTCGACCTTACAAACATATCCAAGAAGTTTCAAGCGATTTGGTGTCCCAGAAGGCAAACTAGGTACATTAAGCTTGTTTTTTGGGGAGCTTAATGTGGCTTAACGTACGAAAAAGACCTTAAATGTTAACCAATCTCCCCCAAGATTCACACAATAGAAGACTCTGTCCATGCCAACATATTCATAAATGTTCAGCTTATTTGGTTAATCACACCAAAAGTTATTCACATTAAGCTATATTTTACAATACTGAAATTGGCTTAATGTAGCTTAACGAGCAAAAAAGTGCCTGAACCTCAATCAATTGCCCTGAAACTTTGCACAGCCTAACATCTCAACTACTCAAACATAACCTATAAGTGTTGTGCTATTTGGTGTCTCACAAGACAAACTAGGGACTAAGCTTGTTTTTTTGGGAGCTTAATGTAACTTAACATACGAAAAAGACCTTAAATGTTAACCTATTTCCCCCAAACTTCACACAATATTAGACTCTGTCCATGGCAACATATTCTGAAAATTTCAGCTCATTTGGTGAATCACACCAAAAGTTATTCACATTAAGCTATATTTTACAATACTAAAACATTTAATGTTAAATTGGCTTAATGTAGCTTAACGAGCAATAAAGTGCCTGAACCTCAATCAATTGCCCTTAAACTTTTCACAGCCTAAGATCTCAACTACCCAAACATATCCTATAAGTTATGTGCTATTTGGTATCCCACAAGGCAAACTAGGGACATTAAGCTTGTTTTTTTGGGAGCTTAATGTAGCTTAACGTACGAAAAAGACCTTAAATGTTAACCAATTTCCCCTAAACTTCACACAGTAGAAGGCTCTATAAATGCCAACATATTCTGAAAATTTCAGCTCATTTGGGTTATCACACCAAAATTTATTCACATTAAGCTATATTTTACAATGCAAAAACAGAGCTTAACGTACCATAATGTACCTAAAACTTAATCAATTGTCTTAAAACTTTGCACAGCCTAAGATCTTAACTACCCAAACCTATCCAAGACGTTTTGTGTGATTCGGGGTTCCACAAGGCAAACTAGGGACATTAAGCTTGTTTTTTGGGGAGCTTAATGTGGCTTAACGTACGAAAAAGACCTTAAATGTTAACCAATTTCCACCAAACTTCACACAGTAGAAGACTCTATCTACGCCAACATATTCTGAAAATGTCAGCTTATTTGGTTAATCACACCAAAAGTTATTTGCATTAAGCTATATTTTACAATGCTAAAACATTTAATGTGAAATTAGCTTAATGAAGCTTAACGAGCAATAAAGTGCCTAAACCTCAATCAATTGCCCTGAAACTTTGCACACCCCAAGATCTCGACGTTCCAAACATATCTAAGAAATCTGAAGCGATTTGGTGTTCCACAAGGCAAACTAGGAACATTAAGCTTGTTTTTTTGGGAGCTTTACATACAAAAAGGACCTTAAATGTTAACCAATTTCCCCCAAATTTCACACAATAGAAGACCACATCCATGCCAAAATATTCAGAAATGTTCAGCTCATTTGGTTATTCTCATTAAGCTATTTATTACAATACTGAAATTGGCTTAATGTAGCTTAATGTAGCTTAACGAGCAAAAATGTGCATGAAACTTAATCAATTGCCCTGAAACTCTGAAACTTTGCACACCCCAAGATCTCGACCTTACAAACATATCCAAGAAGTTTCAAGCGATTTGGTGTCCCAGAAGGCAAACTAGGTACATTAAGCTTGTTTTTTGGGGAGCTTAATGTGGCTTAACGTACGAAAAAGACCTTAAATGTTAACCAATCTCCCCCAAGATTCACACAATAGAAGACTCTGTCCATGCCAACATATTCATAAATGTTCAGCTTATTTGGTTAATCACACCAAAAGTTATTCACATTAAGCTATATTTTACAATACTAAAATTGGCTTAATGTAGCTTAACGAGCAAAAAAGTGCCTGAACCTCAATCAATTGCCCTGAAACTTTGCACAGCCTAACATCTCAACTACTCAAACATAACCTATACGTGTTGTGCTATTTGGTGTCTCACAAGACAAACTAGGGACTAAGCTTGTTTTTTTGGGAGCTTAATGTAACTTCACATACGAAAAAGACCTTAAATGTTAACCTATTTCCCCCAAACTTCACACAGTAGAAGGCTCGATCGATGCCAACATATTCTGAACATTTCAGCTCATTTGGGTTATCACACAAAAATGTATTCACATTAAGCTATATTTTACAATGCAAAAACAGAGCTTAACGTACCATAATGTACCTAAACCTCAATCAATTGTCTTAAAACTTTGCACAGCCTAAGATCTTAACTACCCAAACCTATCCAAGAAGTTTTGTGTGATTCGGGGTCCCACAAGGCAAACTAGGGACATTAAGCTTGTTTTTTGGTGAGCTTAATGTGGCTTAACGTACGAAAAAGACTTAAATATTAACTAATTTCCACCAAACTTCACACAGTAGAAGACTCTATCCGTGCCAACATATTCTGAAAATGTCATCTTATTTGATTAATCAGACCAAAAGTTATTCGCATTAAGCTATATTTTACAATTCTAAAACATTTAATGTGAAATTAGCTTAATGTAGCTTAAAGCGGATCTCCACCCTAAAGTGAAGATCCGCTGATCGGAACCCTCCCCCCCTCCGGTGTCACAATTGACACCTTTCAGGGGGGAGGGGGGTGCAGATACCTGTCTAAAGACAGGTATCTGCAACCACTTCCGGCCCGCAGTCTCGGGCAAAAGACGGGTTTTTTGGCGACATCCCGTCGCCCCCCCGTTGTGTGCTGGGAACTCTCAGCTCCCAGCACACAGCGGGAGCCAATCGCCGGGCGCAGCGCGACTCGCGCATGCGCCGTAGGGAACCGGGCAGTGAAGCCGCAGCGCTTCACTTCCTGGTTCCCTCACCGTGGATGGAGGGGGGAGCAGCAGGGTGACGAGCGATCGCTCATCCTCTGCTGCGGACGCCGCTGGACTCCAGGACAGGTAAGTGTCCTAATATTAAAAGTCAGCAGCTGCAGTATTTGTTGCTGCTGGCTTTTAATATTTTTTTCTAGTGAACCATACGCTTTAACGAGCAATAAAGTGCCTAAACCTCAATCAATTCCCCTGAAACTTTTTCACATCCCAAGATCTTGACATTACAAACATATCTAAGACATTTCAAGCGATTTGGTGTTCCACAAGGAAAACTAGGGACATTAAGCTTGTTTTTTTGGAAGCTTAACGTACAAAAAAGACATTAAATGTTAACCAATTTCCCCCAAACTTCACACAATAGAAGACCCTATCCATGCGAACATATTCTGAAAATTTCAGCTCATTCGGTTAATCACACCAAAAGTTATTCACATTAAGCTATATTTTACAATACTGAAATTGGCTTAATGTAGCTTAACGAGCAAAAATGTGCCTGAACCTCAATCAATTGCCCTGAAACTTGGCAAACCCCAAGATCTCGACCTTTCAAACATATCCAAGAAGTTTCAAGCGATTTGGTGTCCCAGAAGGCAAACTAGGTACATTAAGCTTGTTTTTTGGGGAGCTTAATGTGGCTTAACGTACGAAAAAGACCTTAAATGTTAACCAATCTCCCCCAAGATTCACACAATAGAAGACTCTGTCCATGCCAACATATTCAGAAATGTTCAGCTTATTTGGTTAATCACACCAAAAGTTATTCACATTAAGCTATATTTTACAATACTGAAATTGGCTTAATGTAGCTTAACGAGCAAAAAAGTGCCTGAAACTCACTCAATTGCCCTGAAACTTTGCACAGCCTAACATCTCAACTACTCAAACATAACCTATAAGTGTTGTGCTATTTGGTGTCTCACAAGACAAACTAGGGACTAAGCTTGTTTTTTTGGGAGCTTAATGTAACTTAACATACTAAAAAGACCTTAAATGTTAACCTATTTCCCCCAAACTTCACACAGTAGAAGGCTCTATCGATGCCAACATATTCTGAACATTTCAGCTCATTTGGGTTATCACACCAAAATGTATTCACATTAAGCTATATTTTACAATGCAAAAACAGAGCTTAACGTACCATAATGTACCTAAACCTCAATCAATTGTCTTAAAACTTTGCACAGCCTAAGATCTTAACTACCCAAACCTATCCAAGAAGTTTTGTGTGATTCGGGGTCCCACAAGGCAAACTAGGGACATTAAGCTTGTTTTTTGGTGAGCTTAATGTGGCTTAACGTACGAAAAAGACTTAAATATTAACTAATTTCCACCAAACTTCACACAGTAGAAGACTCTATCCGTGCCAACATATTCTGAAAATGTCATCTTATTTGATTAATCAGACCAAAAGTTATTCGCATTAAGCTATATTTTACAATTCTAAAACATTTAATGTGAAATTAGCTTAATGTAGCTTAAAGCGGATCTCCACCCTAAAGTGAAGATCCGCTGATCGGAACCCTCCCCCCCTCCGGTGTCACAATTGACACCTTTCAGGGGGGAGGGGGGTGCAGATACCTGTCTAAAGACAGGTATCTGCAACCACTTCCGGCCCGCAGTCTCGGGCAAAAGACGGGTTTTTTGGCGACATCCCGTCGCCCCCCCCGTTGTGTGCTGGGAACTCTCAGCTCCCAGCACACAGCGGGAGCCAATCGCCGGGCGCAGCGCGACTCGCGCATGCGCCGTAGGGAACCGGGCAGTGAAGCCGCAGCGCTTCACTTCCTGGTTCCCTCACCGTGGATGGAGGGGGGAGCAGCAGGGTGACGAGCGATCGCTCATCCTCTGCTGCGGACGCCGCTGGACTCCAGGACAGGTAAGTGTCCTAATATTAAAAGTCAGCAGCTGCAGTATTTGTTGCTGCTGGCTTTTAATATTTTTTTCTAGTGAACCATACGCTTTAACGAGCAATAAAGTGCCTAAACCTCAATCAATTCCCCTGAAACTTTTTCACATCCCAAGATCTTGACATTACAAACATATCTAAGACATTTCAAGCGATTTGGTGTTCCACAAGGAAAACTAGGGACATTAAGCTTGTTTTTTTGGAAGCTTAACGTACAAAAAAGACATTAAATGTTAACCAATTTCCCCCAAACTTCACACAATAGAAGACCCTATCCATGCGAACATATTCTGAAAATTTCAGCTCATTCGGTTAATCACACCAAAAGTTATTCACATTAAGCTATATTTTACAATACTGAAATTGGCTTAATGTAGCTTAACGAGCAAAAATGTGCCTGAACCTCAATCAATTGCCCTGAAACTTTGCACACCCCAAGATCTCGACTTTCAAACATATCCAAGAAGTTTCGAGCGATTTGGTGTCCCAGAAGGCAAACTAGGTACATTAACCAGTTAAGGACCCCCGCACGCCTATGTACGTCCACAACATGGCTCGTACAGGCACAAGGGCGTAAATTTACGTCCTCGCCTTAGTGCGGTTCGGGGGTCCCATCGGGACCCCCTCCGCGGCGTGCGGCGGTCCCCCTGGCTCTGGGAGCGATCGCCGACGAGCGGGCGGATGTCCGTGTTTTCCGCCCCCCCCGCGATCGCTCCCAGCCAATGGGAGCGCGCTCCCAGCCTGTCACTTCCTCCTCCTGTGTTTACACAGGAAGGAGGAAATGATGTATTCTCTGATCGCAGCGCTGTTTCCCAGCGCTGCTGATGAGAGAAGACATCACAAGTAAGTGTGCACCAACACAACACTGACACACACTCACATAGGCATATTAACCCCTTGTGATCGCCCCCCCCCACCCCCCTGTCACAGTGTCACTGAATGCAGTGATCTAATCACTGCATTTAGTGTCAGTGTGACAGGCAGTGTAAAAACAGTTACTGTTAGGTTCAGGATAGCCCCCCCACCCCCCCTAATAAAGTTTTAACCCCCTGATCACCGCCCTAGTTAACCCTTTCACTCCCTATTGCCAGCGTCACTAAGCGATCATTTTTCTGATCGCTGTATTAGTGTCGCTGTTCCCGCTAGGTAGCTATTTTTTTTATTACGATTTTTTTTTTTTACTAAAGACATGTGGCTAAATAAATTTTGGCCTAAATGTTTTACTAAAATTTAGTTTATTTGATTTTTTTTATAACAAATAGTAAAAAAATAGTGATTTTTTTCAAAATTGTCGCTCTATTTCAGTTTATAGCACAAAAAATAAAAATCGCAGAGGCGATCAAATACCACCGAAAGAAAGCTCTATTTGTGGGAAGAAAAGGACGCAAATTTTGTTTGGGAGCCACGTCGCACGACCGCGCAATTGTCTGTTAAAGCGACGCAGCGCCGAATTGTAAAAACACTTTGGGTCATTTAGCAGCGTAAGTGTCCGGGTCTTAAGTGGTTAAGCTTGTTTTTGGGGAGCTTAATGTGGCTTAACGTACGAAAAAGACCTTAAATGTTAACCAATCTCCCCCTAGATTCACACAATAGAAGACTCTGTCCATGCCAACATATTCATAAATGTTCAGCTTATTTGGTTAATCACACCAAAAGTTATTCACATTAAGCTATATTTTACAATACTGAAATTGGCTTAATGTAGCTTAACGAGCAAAAAAGTGCCTGAACCTCAATCAATTGCCCTGAAACTTTGCACAGCCTAACATCTCAACTACTCAAACATAACCTATACGTGTTGTGCTATTTGGTGTCTCACAAGACAAACTAGGGACTAAGCTTGTTTTTTTGGGAGCTTAATGTAACTTAACATACGAAAAAGACCTTAAATGTTAACCTATTTCCCCCAAACTTCACACAGTAGAAGGCTCTATCGATGCCAACATATTCTGAACATTTCAGCTCATTTGGGTTATCACACCAAAATTTATTCACATTAAGCTATATTTTACAATGCAAAAACAGAGCTTAACGTACCATAATGTACCTAAACCTCAATCAATTGTCTTAAAACTTTGCACAGCCTAAGATCTTAACTACCCAAACCTATCCAATAAGTTTTGTGTGATTCGGGGTCCCACAAGGCAAACTAGGGACATTAAGCTTGTTTTTTGGTGAGCTTAATGTGGCTTAACGTACGAAAAAGACTTAAAATGTTAACTAATTTCCACCAAACTTCACACAGTAGAAGACTCTATCCGTGCCAACATATTCTGAAAATGTCAGCTTATTTGATTAATCACACCAAAAGTTATTCGCATTAAGCTATATTTTACAATTCTAAAACATTTAATGTGAAATTAGCTTAATGTAGCTTAACAAGCAATAAAGTGCCTAAACCTCAATCAATTCCCCTGAAACTTTGCACATCCCAAGATCTCGACCTTACAAACATATCTAAGACATTTCAAGCGATTTGGTGTTCCACAAGGAAAACTAGGGACATTAAGCTTGTTTTTTTGGAAGCTTAACGTACAAAAAAGACATTAAATGTTAACCAATTTCCCCCAAACTTTTTTCACTTTTGAGGGTCTTCCGCCGCCCCCTTCAAATTCTTCTGCCTGGATGGGGGTCGCACATCCCATCCAGGACTTGGACGTGGCGGGCTTCTCGTCGCTGTCTTCTGCCGCTGCCCCCTTCACCACGAAGCTCCGTGCTTGTTTGATGAGGGCAGCGGGCTTCCGTCGTCTTCTCCGGGGTGAGGGTCGTACATCCCACCCCGGATTTCGTCGCCGGCTTCTGCCTGGCTCCTACTAGGGGCCAGGGCTTCTTTTGCCGTCTTCCGCCGGAGGGCGCCACTCTCCGGGCTTCTCGACGTTGTCTTCCGCCGCGGGGGCCAGGCCTTCTTCTTTGCCGCCCCCTTCAAATTTTTCGGCCTGGATGGGGGTCGCACATCCCATCCAGGACTTGGACGTGGCGGGCTTCTCGTCGCCGTCTTCTGCCGCTGCCCCCTTCACCACGAAGCTCCGTGCTTGTTTGCTGAGGGCAGCGGGCTTCCGTCGTCTTCTCCGGGGTGAGGGTCGTACATCCCACCCCGGATTTCGTCGCCGGCTTCTGCCTGGCTCCAGAGAGGAGCCAGGGCTTCTCGTCGCAGTCTTCCGCCGCGGGGTGACACTCGCGGGCTTCTTCTTCCATTCGATGTTGACACGGCGAGGTCCGGCGCTGAAATGCCTTCTGAGCGGCGGGCAAGGACTTATATTGGCATTGGGCGTGGGCGTGGTTATGCCAACATGTGACCTTAACCCATGTGACAGTGGTGGTGGGGGGTCCCGGCAGAAGACCCCCGGAGCTGACTAATAAATTATTTTTTTCTGTGTGATTTTTTTGTGTTTACACTTTTCCACCCGGTGAATGGGTAGGGGTACGATGCACCCCATACTCATTCACATAGGGTGGGGGCCAGAATCTGGGGGCCCCCTTAATATAGGGGGCTCTCAGATTCTGATAAGCCTCCCGCCCGCATACCCCGACAACCAACGGCCAGGGTTGTCGGGAAGAGGCTCTTGTCCCTATCGACATGGGGACAAGAGTGCTTTGGGGTGGGGGGGCAGTGCCCCCCTCCCCCACAGCACACACTCCCCCATGTCGAGGGCATGTGGTCTGGTACGGCTCAGGAGGGGGGGGGGGCGCTCGCTCGTCCCCACCCCCATTCCTGTCCGGCCAGACTGCGTGCCTGGGAGAAGGGTTTGGTCTGGATCTGAGGGGGAACCCCACGCCGTTTTTTGGCGTGGGTTTAACCCCTTATGTTCCAGATCAAATCTAAGAGCCTGTTGTGCACCTGAAGGGGGACCCCCACGCCGTTTTTTTTTTCTAATTTGGGGTGGAGTTCCCCTTTATCCCGGTCCTGTCAGGGGGGGGGGGAATGCCTGCTCGTCTGTCCCTACAATGTATGAACAGCGATCTGTCATTTCCCCTACACAGTCCCACCCCCTTTACAGTTAGAACACACCCAGGTAACATATTCAACCCCTTCCGCGCCCCTAGTGTTAACCCCTTCCCTGCCAGTGTCATTTTTATAGTAAGCAATGCATTTCTATACCATTGCTCGCTAGAAAAATGCCAAATCTCACAAAAATGTGTCCGCCACAATGTCGCAGTAGCCAGAAAAAACAATGATAGCCACCATTACTAGTAAAACAAAAAATTATTCCAAAAAAACCCATAAGACCAACCCCTACTTAGAACTTTTGCCCAAACCAATCAAACGCTTATTGTGATTTTTTGCAACCAAAAATATGTCCAAGAATACTTATCGGCCTAAACTGAGGGCAAACATTTTTTGAATATATTTTGGGGGAGATTTATTATAGCAAACAGTAAAAAAGATGTTTTTTTAGTTACCAAATTGTCGCTATATTTTTGGGTCAAGCAAAAATAAGAAAAAACGCAGAGGTGATCAAATACCACCAACAAAAAAATAAATACAATTTTTTAGGGGGGGGGGGGGGGGGGAGGATGAGGACGCCAAATTTGTTTGGGGGCCACGTCGCACAACCACGCAATTGTCAGTCAAAATGACGCAGTGTTGAAATGCAAAAAATGGCCCCGTCAGTGACCAGTAATATGCTCTGGGGCTCAAGTGGTTACAAATTAAGAATACACTAAAGTTAGCCCAATTTATGGCCATAATGTGAAAGATGATGTTACACCGAGTAAATAGATACCCAACATGTTACACTTTAATATTGCACACACTCATGGAATGGGGCCAAACTTCAGTACTTGAAAATACCCATAGGCAACGCTTTTTTATGTGTTTCAGGTTACCAGTTTAGATTTACAGAGGAGGTCTAGTGCTAAAAGTATTGCTCTCGCTCTAACGTACGCTATGATACCTCACATGTGGGGTTTGAACGGGGGTTCAATATGTGGGCGGGGCTTACACATTTAAGGCCCGCCCATATATGGAAACATTCTTCAAACCACACATGTGAGGTATCATAGCGTGCGTAACAGCAAGAGGAATATTTTTAGCACTAGAGCTCATCTGTAAATCTAAACTGGTAACCGGAAACAATAAAAATGCTGCTTGTTCGCTTCTGACTGCGAGCTACTAGGGACAGGGGCGTTTAAATTATTACTATTTAGGTTTGTTACGTAAAAATTCTATAAGACCTCCCGTTCAGCTTGTAAAGCATCACTTCAGGGGGACCAAAAAATAATTCAACACCTCTAATGCTTTCATCCGCCATTGCAGATTTGATTCTGGTACTGCATTTCGAGTGAACTGGGCATGCTCGAACACTTAGTAAAAGAAGTTGGAAGTTTCATCCTGAAAATGACTTGCATCTTTCTGAGCATGCTCAGAAAGCTTTTTTTTTTGGCTTAGTAATTTAAGGATATCCTTAACAGGTGTAAGCAGTTACAAGTGCACACAAACTAGAGGCTGACATTTCTTCATGTGTTTCCAATTGGTTCATTAGCACACATGTTATAAAAAGCGTGGATACTGCACGTGTCAGCTGCCCCTCAGAGGGGGCAGATTTGCTGGCTGGAAGTAATGGCGGAGCGAAACAGAGATGTTTTGGAGCAAGTTTTGTATTTTTTGATGTTTTCTCTGCTACATAATTTTGCTAAATGTTTCTCAAGATGTTAATGACTAATGTTTTAATCCTGTGGGTCTATCCTGTTATTTCAAAAGCATGATTTATTTTCCAATGACTGTGAAATAAACGTTGGTCTTTTTTGTTTTTAGGTGTTTTTATATATTTTTGGTGTGTTTATTTGTAATTTTTTGTTTTGCTTTTCTTGTTTTGTGGACCAATAAAATTACTTTCAAATTTTGAAGTTTGTTTTGTGATATTTTTTTCATGCTATGGATTTCAACCGCTGCAGCTGAACTAGTTTGGGCCTAAACCATCAAGTGTGATTTGTCTCTAAGCTCTTTCCTGGTGTGTATGCATGAAATGTTTAGTCACCAGAAAAGGAAGGACAAAGCGGTAAGTAATGTTTCCTAGAACTGATGTCCAGACTGACTTTTTAAAGCACATGTGCAAGATGTAGGAAAAGCTGCAAACAGGGCCTGTTGGAGGGGGGGGGGGGGGTGGTGTTTTTTTTTTGGACAGGCTTGAAGTGCTGATTTACAGCGCTGTGCTTGAAACTAGCACAAGACAATCCTATTCTAATTGTGGGTTGTTTGAGGGAAGCCAATTGAGTGTTAGAACCTTTAGTGTTTTTAGGTTGGGCTTTGTGTCCCTTTTCCTAAAATTGGCTTCACTTCCTGTCACACAGCTGAACAGGAAGTGAGGTTAAAACCCTACCAATGGTCTTTTTTTCCGGGCACAGGTCAATCTAACTAGTGTCACCATTAAGCAAATTGCACTGCAGTGTACACCCCAAATGATTAGTTATTTTGGGGTTTAGTAAAGGCAAAGCCGCTCTGCAGTAGAAGCGTAGGCAATGAAAATCAGAAGGGAAGCACTGATGGTTTTTACTTCCAATCCCGCCAAGTTTTGAGTTTTCTTCCTTGCTTGTCCACTTGTAGTGCAAAGTGGATTTGCCTTTAGTAAATGGACCCCAAAGTCCAAGATTCCTACTAATTTGGGGTGTACACAGCAAAATGCCATTTCCAAAATGGGAAACTATTTATATTGATCTGTGTGTCCCCAACAAAACATTACTCAGGTGTTTCCCTCACTTCCTGTTTGGCTGTGTGGCAGGAAGTGAATGAATTAAGTAGAAAGTGACAACATTTGTGAGGTGTCTTTACCCTATCAGGGGTGCAGGCATCCCCAAAACAAACAAGAAAATAGTTGATTTAACATTGGGTGGTGTTTGTGGGGGTCCCTAACACACATTCATACATATTAGCAACGCTGGATCCTGGCCTATTGGCATGGTTATATTTTCTTAAGCCTCTCAATAAAATGATCTGAAATTTGGGGTTAAACTGGAACAATAATCATCACTTTTATTTTTTGGATTTCTTTCATTTTGGATAGAGTTGGGTGGGGGGGGGGGGTTAGAAGCTCTGTCAGTTTATTTTGTATTATCCCTGTCCGTTTGGGGAGATTGGCCTTCACTTCCTGCCCCATAGCCAAACAGGAAGTGATCGAAAAACTAGGCAAATTAAGGGTCCCCCCCCACAGAACTTGTGTGTGTCCCCTGAAAATTCCTGGGTGGGTCATAAAAAAACAGGGTGTGGCCTTGACAGGAAGGGTGGGTCATTTTTCTATTAGGGGGGTGCCAAAATTTGGTCAGGCCTAGGGAAGCACAAAACCTAAATATCCTACTGCATATTAGGGCTTATTTAGACAGGATCCAATTTACAGCATTTTTTTAGATTGTGGGAGGAAACCCACACAGGGAGAACATGCAAACTCCAGGCAGATAGTGTCACGGGCGGGATTCGAACCAGCAACCCTTTTGCTGCTAGGTGAACATGCTACACACTACGCTACTGTGCTGAACGAACATGATCGCAGCTGAAAGCATGAGATGTTTTTTTTTTTACCAATTCCATGCTTTCCAGCCTGGAGGACAGATGTGGGGTCTAATTGACCCCGCCTTTCTCTATAAAGAGGACCTGTCACACACTAGTCCTATTACAAGGGATGTTTACATTCCTTGTAATAGGAAGAAAAGTGAAAAATAATACAAACAAAGGGACAAACAAGTGCAAAAATTAAAATATTAAGTAAAAAAATAAAATAACAAAGGAATTTAAATGCTCCTGTCCCTAGTAGCTCGCACTCAGAAGCGAACACGCATGCAAGTCCCACCCACATATGTAAACATCCTTCAAACCCCACATGTGAGGTATCATAGCGTGCGTTAGAGCGAGAGCAATAATTTTAGCCCTAGACCTCCTCTGTAACTCAAAAGTGGTAACCTGAGAAAAAAAGTCAAGCGTTGCCTATGGAGATTTTTAATAACGAAGTTTAGCGCCATTCCATGAGTGTGCGCAATATGAAAGCGTGACAAGTTAGGTATCTATTTACTCGGTGTAACATCATCTTTTACCTTATCCCTAAAAATTGGCCTAGCTTTACTGCTTTCTTATTTTGTCATTCATGAAACAGGTTTTTTTTTTGAAAGCCAAAAAAAAAAAAAAAACGTTTGAAATTTTTTGGCACAAATACTGTTGGAAATGTGTCCGAAAAAATGGCCGCCACTTTATTCCCTAGGGTGTTTGTTAATAAAATATATATAATGTTTGGGGGTCCTGAGTAAGTTTCAAGGAAGAAAATATAATTGTTACATGAAGGAGAGAAGTGCCAGAATAGGCGCGGTATGGAAGTGGTTAAAGTGCACCAATAAAAGTGAAAAATTCCTTGAAATTTCGTACCATGGGGGGGGGGGGAGGCAATTAGGGCCGCCATCAGGAATTATGGGGCCCCTTACACAGCTTCAGGCATGGGCCCCCTGGAGCAGAGAATAGGGGGGGGGGGTGCCGCCTGATATTAAGAAGGGGGGGGGGCTGCCGCAATTTGATAAGCGGGGGGTTCCTTTACTAAAAAATACATATAGAAAAATATATATTAAAAAGGGTGGTAGCCATCCGGGGGCCCTGGGGACCACTGGGCCCTTTAATAAAAATAAACTTCTGGGCTCTTTAATGAAAAATAAATTACAATATCTATATATATATATCTACATATATAAAATAATAAAAAAGGGGGTTGCCTTGGGAGCTCTGGGCCCTTTAATAAAAAATAACTACCAAAAATCTAAAAAAAAAATAACATTGGGTGGGAGCTGTGGTGGCTCAACGTGAATGGCACTGCACTGACAAGCCGTTCACCTCTGCAGCCAAGGGTTCGGATCCCGGTCTCGGCTACATGTGAATTGAGTTTGGTGGTCTCAGCCCGGCTCCCGATGGGTGTGCTATGCAAGGTACGCCTGTGCTTAGTATGCCCACCCCCCCCCCAAAAAAAAACACCACACTTGCACACACTTTGGCCATGAGGTCTCCTAAAATAAAGGGAGGCGAAGGACCTACAGGGCTGGCTGGGTGGGCTACACTCCCTCATAGGGGGAGTCCCTCTGTCCCATCGGGCTCCCAAGTGTAGCAGGTGGGGTGAGGCCCCCCTCACACCCACCATTGCCACCGGGGGCATGGAGAAGGATGGCGATTGCAAGTCCAGCTCCTCTCTCTCGACTTCACGCACAAAATACACTTTAAAAAAGAAATTAAAGTAAAAAGTAACAAACCTGGGGAAAATGTTTATAACATTTTTAGAAGCAAAAAGGTTGTCATCTGGGGCCCTCTGGGAGCTTTCATAATTATATTATATATATGTTTAAAAAATAACCAAAAAATATATAATTTGTTTTTTTTTGTTTTTTTTTTAAAGGTGGGGGGTTGTCATCTGGAGCCCTGGGGATCTCCGGGCCACTGGGGACCTCCAGACCCCTAAAACAAAACATTGGCCCTTTAATAACAAAAAATTTGGGGGGTTGCCACCCGGGGCCCTGGGGACCTCCAGACTGCTAAAAAATATTAAATTCCAAAAATTGGCCCTTTAATAAAAAATCCTACAAAAACCAACTAACAAATATATATACAAAAAAAAAAAGAGGGGGGTTACCATCTGGGGCGCTGGGGGGCCTCCAGGCATCTGGGCACCTCCGGACCCCCGGGCCCCTTACAGGTGTACAGGGCCGCCATCATGAATTTTGGGGCCCCTTACACAGCTTCAGGCATGGGCCCCCTGGAGCAGAGAACCGGGGGGGGGGGTGCTGCCGCATGAAATTGAGAAGCGGGGGGGGGGTGGTGCCGCAAATTGAGGAGCGGGGGGGCCCTTTACAAAAATTTTGACAGAAATAAGAAATAAAGAAAAATATATATAAAAAAGGGGGGTAGCCATCCGGGGCCCTGGGGACCTCTGTGCTCTTTATAAAATAAAAATAAAAAAGAGGGAAAATACATATATATATATTTTTTAAATATAACATTTATCGAAAAAAATTAAAAAAACAAGGGGGTTGCCTTCCAGGGCCCTGGGGACCTCTGGGCCCTTTCATAAAAAACAAAAAACAAATATATAAAAAAAATATATATATTTTTTTAAATATATATATTTTATTTAAAAAAAAGGGCTTGCCATCTGGGGCCCTTAGTGGCCTCCGGGCCCCTGGGGACCTTCGAAGCCCTTAAAAAAATAAAAATAAAAAAAAATGTTTTTTTTGTTTTAGGGTGGTTCCCATCCGGGCCCCTGGGGGCCCCTGGGGACCCCCGGGCGGTGTAATCCCTGTACCCCCCTAATGGCGGCCCTGCAGGTGTACTGCCTGTACCCCCCTGATGGCGGCCCTGGGTGTAATGTCAGCATGTGAAAAATGACATTCTGAAGGAAAAAAGCCATTTAAAACTGACTCGCGGCAATAATGAATTGTCGGCTCCCGGCAATTGCAGGAGAATTCATTCATTAAAAACACCAAAAAAAAAGCGTGGGGGTCCCCCCAAATTCAATAACCAGACCCTTTAGGTCTGGTATGGATATTAAGGGGAACCCCGCCATCAATTTAAAAAAAAAATGACGTGGGGTTCCCCCCAAATATCCATAACCAGACCCTTCGGGTCTGGTGTGGAATTTAAGGGGAACTCCACTCCAAATTAAAAAAAAAATGGCGTGGAGTCCCCCCTAAAATCCACACCAGACCCCTTATCCGAGCACGTTGACCTGGCCGGCCGCAGAAAAGAGGGGGGGACAGAGCGCGGCCCCCCCCCTCTCCTGAACCGCACCAGGCCACATGCCCTCAACATTGGGAGGGTGTTTTGGGGTGCCCCCCAAAACACCTTGTCCCCATGTTGATGAGGACAAGGGTCTCTTCCCCACAACCCTTGCCCGGTGGTTGTGGGGGTCTGCGGGCAGGAGGCTTATCGAAATCTGGAAGACCCCTTTAACAAAGGGGCCCCCCAGATCCCGGCCCCCCCCCCGTGTGAAATGGTAATGGGGTACCTTGTACCTCTACCATTTCACGAGTAAAAAAAAGTGTCAGTGTAAAAAAAGACAAGAGCCGGTTTTGGACAAGTCCTTTATTATCTTCTTTCTTCTTTCCTTCGGGTTTCTTCTTCCTCCTCCTTCTTCTTCTTCCTCTGCTTCTGTCTTGGGTCTTCTATTCCCGCATCTTGCCCGTCGTGTTCTTCCATCTTTTTCTTTGATCGACTAAAAAAATTTTGATCGACGATCCGCGGAGTGAGCTCCATGGTCTCGCCGATAGGAAAGACCGCGGCTTCGGCCTAGCTCCGGAGCCGCGGCCATCTTGGTCCACCCGGCGGCAAGCAAGTAGCGGCGCGCTGACGTCATCATCACCCGCAGCATCCGGCATCCTCCTTCTCCCCCCTCAGCGCCAAGTTCCCCTACATGTAGCTCTGCGCTACTTCCGGGTACTTCCGGGTTTCCTCGTTGGGTCGGCTCTAGGTATGGTGGACTGGTGGAGCAGGAGGCGGCAGGGGGGATTGTGCTGGTGGTGGTGCTGCGGGGACCTGGCTGGGACACCCAAGATGAGAACAGGAGGCTGAGCCGTGAACAGGTGGAGGGAGAGATGTGCGAGGCAGTGCTGCAGCTGCTGGGGAGAAGGTAATGCTGGTGCACAGAGAGCTGTGTATGTGATGTCGGATGAGCTGTATTATATGTCACACTTCTCCCCGTCACACTGCTCCTTCACCTGACACACTGCTCCCCCACCTGACATACTGCCCCCCCCAGAACTGCTTCCCCACCTGACACACTGCTTCCCCACCTGACATACTGCCCCCCCCAGAACTGCTCCCCCACCTGTCACACTGCCCCCCCAGAACTGCTCCCCCACCTGTCGCACTGCTCCCCCACCTGACACACTGCCCCCCCAGAACTGCTCCCCCACCTGTCGCACTGCTCCCCCACCTGTCGCACTGCTCCCCCACCTGACACACTGCCCCCCCAGAAACTGCTCCCCCACCTGTCACACTGCTCCCCCACCTGTCACACTGCCCCCCCAGAAACTGCTCCCCCACCTGTCACACTGCTCCCCCACCTGTCACACTGCCCCCCCCCAGAACTGCTCCCCACCTGTCACACTGCCCCCCCCTTTGACAAACTGCTCCCCCCACCTGTCACACTGCTCCGCTGGCTGTGTCTACCCCCCCTACCGCCCCTGGCTGTGTCTAACCCCCTCCCTACCGCCCCTGGCTGTGTCTAACCCCCCTACCACCCCTGGCTGTGTCTAACCCCCCTACCACCACCCCTGGCTGTGTCTAACCCCCCTACCACCACCACCCCTGGCTGTGTCTAACCCCCCTACCACCACCACCCCTGGCTGTGTCTAACCCCCCTACCACCACCACCCCTGGCTGTGTCTAACCCCCCTACCACCACCACCCCTGGCTGTGTCTAACCCCCTACCACCACCCCTGGCTGTGTCTAACCACCCCTGGCTGTGTCTAACCCCCCCCCCCCTACCACCTCTGGCTGTGTCTACCCCCCCCTACCACCCCTGGCTGTGTCTAACCCCCTACCACCCATGGCTGTGTCTAACCCCCCCTACCACCCCGAGCTGTGTCTAACCCTCCCTACCACCCCTGCCTGTGTTTAACCCCCCCACCACCCCTGCCTGTGTCTAACCCCCTCCCTACCACCCCTGGCTATGTCTAACATGCCTACCACCCCTGTCTCCTGTGTAACACCCCTACAAACCCTGTGTCTTACCCCCTCTTTAGCACCCCTCTGAGAAGCACGCGGCGGCGGCGGAATGGCGGAGCCTGCTGCATCCAGGCAACACAACGTTCACAGGGGAGTCGGGGATAGAGAGTGTGACAGACAGCCCAGCCGACAGTGACAGGTGATGGTGGCAGAGGGGGATACGATGGAGGTAGGGGGTGATGGTGGCACCGCAGGAGGAGATTGGAGGCAGGGGAGATTGTGGCACCGCAGAGGGGGGTGAAGGCAGCTGGTGTTGGTGGCAGAGGGGATAGAGGCAGGAGGTGATGTGACTAAATCATTTGCCCTTATTATATTGAAATTATGTTTTTTTACCTTAATGTCTATTACATTTTATTTAGTAACTTTTGCGAAACGCCAGTAAAAACGTGGCTGTGCCAGTAAATTTCGGATGTCGTGAAAGTAAATTTCAATCTGGTAGGTTGGCAACATTGGGGGGGCCCTTCATGGTTTCATGCATCGGGGCCCTGAAGGTTCTAGTTACGCCACTGCGCCCGCCTGCTTGCATCGTGCACGTGTCAGTGTCAGCTACTCTGCGGACGGGTCCTCCTGCCTTAAGAAGGTAAGAGAGGACAACCATCATGTATAGCATGCGGGCAGATGTGTATAGGAAAGTATGGGGGCAGATGTGTATATGAAAAGCATGGGGGCAGATGTGTATATGAAAAGCATGGGGGCAGATGTGTATATTACAGCATGGGGGTAGATGCTGTAATATACACATCTGCTCCCATACTGCAAGAATATACACATCTGCCCCCATGCTGCCCCCACCACATTTACCACTGACTAATGCAGAGTTGCAATGCAAGGAGATCAGCTAAAAGTAGTTGTATCTGTATGTGCGTTAATTAATCGAAATTAGTCGATTAATCGATTAAAAAAAAAACCGATTAATCGAACACAAAAATTTTAATCAGTCACAGCCCTAATTGTTTTACTATAAAAATGCCATTGGCAGTGAAGGGGTTAACACTGGGGGGCAGGGAAGGGGTTAAGTGTGTTCCTGGGTGTGTTCTTACTGTATGGGGGGGGGGTGGACTCACTGAGGGAAATCACTGATCTTCTGTTCATACATTGTATGAACAGGAGATCAGCGTTTCCCCCGCTGACAGGAACGAGTGCTGTGTGTTTACACACATAGCTCTCGTTCCCCGCTCTGTAACGAGCAATCGCGGGTGCCCGGCGGAGATCGTACCCGCCGGGCGCGGGACTCGGGGGCGAGCGCGGGCTGCCGGCGGCGCGCACGCGCCCCCCTAGTGGCCGCGAATGTCCCGACGTAGTATGACGGGCTCTCGCCCAGGAGAGCCGACCTGCCGCCGTAGAACGACGGCGGCTGGTCGGCTAGTGGTTAAACATCGAACTCCGTCTGTCCACTGCTTACCACCCCTAGACTAATGGACAGACGGAGAGAACCAATCAAACCTTGGAGCAGTATCTGCGGTGCTTTTCCTCCTTCTTTCAGGATGACTGGTCCTCTCCCTTCTCCCACTGGCGGAGTTTGCTTACAACAAATCTATTCACTCTGCTAACAAGCAATCACCCTTTTTCACCAATTATGGCTATCATCTCTCCTTTTTGCCTGAACTGCCTGTTCCGTACTGCCTGAACCGTACCTGCTGTACAAGACAAACTACAGTTTTTCAACACCAACAACAAATTACTTCAGGATACCATCTCTAAAGCCCAAGCGAGCAACAAGAAATTCTTTGACAAAAAGGAGAGGTAATCTAAATCTGGAACCAGGAGACAAGGTCTGGTTGTCTACTGCAAATTTAAAGCTTAGTTGTCCCTCCAGGCAACTTGGCCTAAAGTTTCTGGGGCCTTTTCCAGTTAACCACTTAATGCCTACCCACTGTATATATACGTCCTATTTTTAAAGATGGATATCTCGGTAACGGCAGCAGCTGCTGCCACAACCAAGATGTCCATCTCTTCAACGATAACGGTGGTCTCCGCGGCGGATTCGCTGCGAGATCGCTGTTATCGGTGGCAGGAGAGGCACCCCCTCCTGCCGCTCTCCCGCTCCCTGCACCGCTTACCGTAGCCGTCGGTAGCGACGGAGGCGATCGGGTCCTCTCTGCTGCTGTGTGGGGATGCGAGTGAGGACTACATGGCCCCCACCCGTCCGCATAGCTCTGCTGGGCGGAAGTGACGTCAAAACTTCAGTCACACCCAGCGTCCTAAAGATACATTTTTTGTTTACATTTTTTAAAATAACTTTTTTTTTCTTCATTTAAGCCTAAATATGAGATCTAAATATGAGGTCTTTTTGACCCCAGATCTCATATTTAAGAGGACCTGTCATGCTTTTTTCTATTACAAGGGATGTTTACATTCCTTGTAATAGGAATAAAAGTGATTTTTTTTTTAATTTCATTGTTAAAAATGATAAAATAAAAATAAATACGATATTTTTTTTTTAAAGCGCCCCCTCCCGACAAGCTCGGGTGCAGAAGCGAACGCATACGCGGGTAGCGCCCGCATATGAAAACGGTGTTCGAACCACACAAGTGAGGTATCGCCGCGATCGTTTGAGCGAGAGCAATGATTCTAGCCCTAGACCTCCACTGTAACTCAAAAAATGCAACCTTTAGAATTTTTTAACCGCTTCAGGTCCGCGCTATTAACAAAATACGTGAACAGCGCGGACCTGAGGCGCCGGGGTCACGTCTTTGGACGTGATTTGCTTGTAATTCCCCGCGCGCGCCACAGGGTGGCGCGCGGCGGGGAAAAACAGTCCCGACGCATCACCGAGGATCCGATGCGTGTACCCGGTGGCCGCGATGTCCGTCAGGTAAACGCGATCGTCGGTGAGACAGCAGGGACGTGGAGCTCTGAGTGTAAACACAGAGCTTCACGTCCTGTCAGTGAGGTGACAGATGCTGTTTCTCTTGTACATAGGGACACAGCATCAGTCACCTCCCCCAGTCACCCCCCTCCCCCCATACAGTTAGAACACACCCAGGCAATACATTTAACCCCTTCCTCACCCCCTAGTGTTAACCCCTTCAATGCCAGTCACATTTATACAGTAATTAGTGCATTTTTATAGCACTGGTCGCTGTATAAATGTGAATGGCGCCAAAAATGTGTCAAAAGTGTCCGATGTGTCCGTCGCAATATCGCAGTCCCAATAAAAATCGCAGATCGCCGCCATTACTAGTAAAAAAAATATATAAAAAAAAAAATCATAATTATGTCCCCTATTTTGTAGGTGCTATAACTTTTGCGCAAAGCAGTGACTTATTGTGATTTTTTTTTTTACAAAAATACGTAGAAGAATACGTATCGGCCTTAACTGAGAAAAAAAACTATAAAAAAAAAAAAAAATGGGATATTTATTATAGCAACAAGTAAAAAAATATATATATATTTTTAAATTGTCGCTCTTTTTTTCATTATAACGCAAAAAATAAAAACCGCACGGGCGATCAAATACCACCTAAATAAAGCTCTATTTGTGGGGAAAAAAAGGACGCCAATTTTGTTTGGGTGCCACATCGCACGACCGCGCAATTGTCAGTTAAAGCGGCGCAGTGCCGGAAGCTGAAATTTCGCCTGGGCACGAAGGGGGTTTATGTGCCCAGTAAGCAAGTGGTTAAACGTCGCCTATCGAGATTTTTAAGGGTAAAAGTTTGACGCCATGCCACGAGCGGGCTCAATTTTTAAGAGTGACATGTTGGGTATCATTTTACTCAGCGTAACATTATCTTTCACAATATATAAAAAATTAGGCCAAATTTATTGTTGTCTTATTTTTTAATTCAAAAAAGTGAATTTTGTCAAAAAAAGTGCGCTTGTAAGACCGCTGCGCAAATACGGTCTGACAAAAAGTATTGTGATGACTGCCATTTTATTCTCTAGGGTGTTAGAAAAAATATATATAATGTTTGGGGGTTTTAAGTCATTTTCTAGCAAAAAAAAATGTTTTAGTCACGTAAACACCAAATCTGAAAAATAGGCTCGGGGCTTAAGTGGTTAAAAGGAAGATTAACCCTGTGGCCTTTGAGCTAATTCTACCTAGGAACCTGAAAATTCATCCGGTATTCCACATCTCCCTACTAAAAACAACAGCGCCTAACCAATTTTCCAACCGGGATCCAGAAAACCCTCCTCCACTTCTCGTCGAAGGCAACGAGGAGTATGAAGTCGAAGATGTTCTGGATTGCAAGACCAAGAGGAGTCAAACGCAATTCTTGATTAAATGGAAAGGTTATGGTCCGGAAGAGAGCTCCTGGGAACCAGCTTCCAATGTACATGCCCCACAAAAGATTTGTGCCTTTTTCCAGCGGCATCTGGAAAAGAAACCCCTGAGGGGCATCCGGAGGCTGCCCATAGGGAGGGGGCAATGTAAGAGACCTATTAGAGTTGTCCCCGCGAATGCCCGGGAGCGCGTGAATTCGCGGGAGAGCACGCGTGAATTCGTAGGAGCGTGCACAGGAGCACGCCCGTCCGTCCCGTGGCACCAGACAGCCTATTTAAAGGATGCACTGATCCCAGCCGAGTGCTGATGGATCTCGGCGGTTCCAGGCCCTGTATCCTGTGCCTGTTCCTGCGCTTCTGATCCCGGTTACTGAACCTCGGCTTCCTTGACCTTGCTTTTGTACTCGCTTTACCCCTGACTCTTGGTTCCTGATCTCGGCTTCCCACGTGACCCGGTTTCCTGCCTGATGACTTTGTGCCTTGCTGCCCGCTCATTGCTGAACCCGGCTTCCCATGTGACCACGATCCTGTCTCCTGTTTTGCTCCGCTCTACTTCCCGGGTACCTGCGACTTTGTCCCTGCAACCTGCTGCGACTTTGTCCCTGCAACTTTCAAGATTCGCATCACCTGCTGCGGGCTTCCAGAGTTATATCTGCGGGCACTCGTGTCTCCCCTGGCCCTTGGTTTCCCCTGTCTCCACCCTCAGCGGGACCAGGGCCGAAGATTCAAGAGAGGCTGACCTCGTCACTTCAGGCTTCACCCAGGTACAGTACTTGACAGGATTACACATTGTAGGGCCTCAAATTTTCTGAAAAATTCTAAGAAGTATTAAATGTGCTCCTGAACGACTACGCTCTTAAAATTAGTCAGATGTAAAAGATAACTTCCATCTCACCCCCCTTTCCCTTTCCTTCACGCTTGTTACCCCTTTATGCTTGTTTTGTTTTATAATATATTATATTGAGTCATAATCCCTTGTTTACAGTATGATCCTGTAGGGGTAAACAGGAATTTGTAGTTACTTGATTAAGCACTTGAACATTATCCAATCGGACAAATGTCCTATAATATCTTTGTTAAGTGAGTTGATAGTTCGATGCCTACCCAGGCACATCTGTGATAACCATGTATGATTAAGAAACAATTATTTTTCCTTTTGAAAAATACAATAAAATATATATATATATATATAAAAAAAAAAATCAAAGACATTTTCCATAAATAATAAAAATCACCGCACCTCGACAGACTGGCTCCTTTTCCCATTCTCCATCTCGACATGTAATTTTTTGTTCTCCTTCAAGAACATAAAAATGTGCACACTTATATTCTACAGAAGAGCCTGATTGATAGGCCCTTTGTTTTATTTCTGTGATGTCTCCAAATTGCACTACTGGTGGTGCGCCGCAGGTCTGTCCAATTTCTGCAAAAAGATAAAGAAAATGTACAACTCAAGTAACGCAACCACGTATTTTTCGTTTTTTTTTCACCATGTTACTATTATTGTTATCATTTAGTATTTTAAAATATATATATAGTCAAAAATCTTTTTGGTTTTCACCTTGTCATTTAAATAGAAGCCTTTTGTAATGTTTTTCAAGCCCTCTCAATGTGCTGTCCTCTCTGCTCAAAATGTTAAAAAAATGCTTTCTGATTACAGCATTTCCTGTAGATTATGTGACATTCCAGAAAGCTTCATATCCCATCATGCACTGCATTACTGCAACACAGAATAGGGTGTGTTAAACTATCTGGACCACCCCTCCCCTCATTACTCTTTGGTTTTATTTCCACCAATTTTCCTAATTCTTCCTTTAAGGAGGCCATACAATGTACAATCGGATTGTACAATCTACTTTAGCTCTACCATCTGCTATATAGAGCAGGGGCCTGCCTGATTTGATACAAACTGAATACATTTGTACACAGATTGTTCAATCAGATTGCATAGTGTATAGCCATCTCTATACAAGTAAATTAGATGGAGTGGACAGAGACCCTCAGCTCTCAGGCCCTATTTACATATCTTCAGTTCCCTCTAGCATTTTTTTTGGGGGGGGGCGGGGGGGGATTTTAAAGCATTTCCACTCGTCGGCATAGAGCTTCAGAGCAGAGCATGGTAGATATTTTGCAACATAGGGGCCAGATTCAGGTAGAGTTAGGCTGGCGGATCAATGGATCCGCCAGCCTAACTGTCACTTTAAGCCGGCGTTTCTATAACCAGAAAACAAGAAACGCCGGGTTGGAGTTCCGATGCGATCGGCGTAATTGAATTTCGCCATCGCATCGTTACTTCAACTTAAAAATGGCGCCGGGGGCGTCCCCGTCGATTTACGCTCAAAAAATATGTTAATGAGCGGGAATCGGCAATTCACGATCTTTTTCGGGCGCGACGCAGTGACTTTCCGACGTTTCCGGAAGCGATACGCGGCGTAAAGATAAAGCAGCCCCCTAGTGGAATATCCTATGTTAGGTATAGGCGTCGTCATCGCGTCGGAAAAAAAACAAATCGCGTCGTTTGCGTAAAACATTCATGAATGGGGACGTGACGTCATTGACGTTCACTGACAGAACTTGGAGCACTGGGATGCATTGACACTCGACGCATGCGCAGTACGTTCGCCGCGGGATCGCGCGTAGTTTGAATACTACACGCCCCGTACTACACGCCCCGTACCCTCCCAATTTGATTTCCGCTGTCTCATTTGCGATGCGCTGCCGCAACTTTAGGAGCAAGTGCTTCATGAATAACAGCACTTGCTCCTAAAATTTCTGCAGCGTAACGTAAATGAGATGCGTTACTCCAGAGCAAAGATGCTCTGATCTACCTGAATCTGGCCCATAGATGATAATGATGACTCGGGTACACAGAAATTTCAGCTTTTAGCACTGCGTCGCTTTAAATTAAAATTGCGCGGTTGTGTGACGTGCCTTACAAACAAAATTGACGTCCTTTTTATCCCCACAAATAGAGCTTTCTTTTGGTGGTATTTGATCGCCTCTGCGTTTTATTTTTTTTCCGCTATAAACAAAAAAGAGCGACAATTTTGAAAAAAAACACAGAATATTTTTTTACTTTTTGCTATAATAAAAATCCAATTTTTTTTCTCAGTTTAGGCCGATATGTATTCTACATATTTTTGGTAAAAAAAACAATTGCAATAAGCGTATAGTAATTGGTTTGCGCAAAGATTATAGTGGCTAGGAAATAAGGGATAGAATTCTGACAATTTTTTATTTTTTTTTACTAGTAATACGGCGATCTGCGAATTTTGTCAGGACTGCGATATTGCGACGAACACATCGGACACTTTTGACAAATTTTTGGGACCATTCACATTTATACAGCGATAAGTGCTATAAAAACGCACTAATTACTGTATAAATGTGACTGGCAGTGAAGGGGTTAACACTAGGGGGTGAGGAAGGGGTTAAATGTGAGTCCTGGGTGTGTTCTAACTGTGTGGGGGGAGGGGGGTGACTGGGGGAGGTGACCGATGCTGTCTCCCTATGTACAAGAGAAACAGCATCTGTCACCTCTCCCTGACAGGACGTTGAGCTCTGTGTTTACACACAGAGCTTCACGTCCCTGCTCTAAAACTGCCGATCAGCGGGTACCTGGCGGACATCGCGACCGCCAGGCACGCGCATCGGCATCTCGGGGACGCGCCGGGTGCGCGCGCCGCCATCGGCCCGCGCGCGCCCCCCAGTGGCCGGGAAAAACTATGCCGTCAATTGACGGCAGTTTGGAAATTCAGATCCCCAAAGCTGCCGTCAATTGAGCATATGCGGGGCCTGAAGTGGTTAAAGTAAAAAGAATTCCCGTAGGACTTTTAATGCAATAAGCATTTATTGATTGGTTTGCGCAAAAGTTGTAGCGTCTACAAAATAGGGCATAGTTTTATGGCATTTTTATTAATATTTTTTTTTACTAGTAATGGCAGCGTTTTTTTTTTTGGTACTGCGACATTATGGCGGACACTTCGGACACTTGACAAATTTTTGGGACCATTGGCATTTTTATAGCAATCAGTGCTATAAAAATGCAGGAAAAGGGTTAACACTAGGGGGTGGGAAAGGGGTTAAGTATGTTCCCTGGGTGTGTTCTAACTGTAGGGGGGGTGGACTGACTGAGGGAAATGACTGATCGCTGTTTATACATTGTATGAACAGACGGTCAGGCATTTCTCCCCTGACAGGACCGGGAGCTGTGTGTTAGAGAGCGATCGCCGGTGCCAGCCGAGCACGCTGGCGGGAGTCAGGGTGCGCGTGCCCCTATTGGCTGCTCGGCGAGATGATGTATAGCTACGTGATCTCACCCAGCAGAGCCGACCTGCCGCCGAATAACTGCTGCGGCTGATCGGGAAGCAGTTAAAGAGCCACGCCATTAAAATTAAATAATTATTTTAAAAATGTTACATCTTTTTATTCACGTTCCATATTAAAATTTACAAAGCAAAACACAAACTATATTTAACCAAGCATTAAAAAGTATTAATTGGTGCATGTTGCCATATAACACCATGTCGTTTTCACAGCAAAGACCTACAAAGATGACCAGGCACTGGTATAAATCTCTCAATGCGTTTTGTGAAACAAAGGTCACATCTTGAGGAGATGACAAAATCTAAGTTGATAAAGACATCTGTAGAGAAACCACATCATTAAAAACATAATATTGAAAAAAAAAAAATGCCCAAACGCAAATATCTGTACAAAGTATCTAATACAGTGCCTTGAAAAAGTATACACACCCCTTAAAATGTTCCACATTTTGTCATGTTACAACCAAAAATGTAAATGTATGTTATTGGGATTTTATGTGATATATCAACACAAAGTGGCACATAATTGTAAAATGGAAGGAAAATGATAAATGGTTTTCAAATCTTCTACAAATAGATATGTGAAAAGTGTGGCATACATTTGTATTCAAACGCTGTCAGATTGGAGCATCGGGTACAGACAGAGTCTGAGGTTTTAATAGGAGTTTGGCGCTCGTAGATGTTTTACTTGACCACTACCCAAACGTGAGTTTTTTATTTGTTTTTATTAAATGTATCTATTATATGGAGTCACGCTATGGTCTCTCTTTTGCTCTTCTAAATGTTCCTATGATACATTGAGTCTTGCCATTTGGACGTATGAGGATCAGACTACACTCTCACCTGTATAGCCGACACTCTAAGGCCGTGTACACACAATCAGTCCAAACTGATGAAAACGGACTGAAATCCAGTTTCATCGGTCCAAACCGACCGTGTGTATGGCCCATCGGTCTGTTGTCCTTCAGTCCAAAGTTTTAAAACTTGCTTTAAAAATCGGACTGATGGATGCCTGACCATCGGTCCAAACCGATCGTTATTATGCAAAAGCATTGGTTCAAAAACCTGCGCATGCTCAGAATCAAGTCGATGCATGCTTGGAAGCATTGAACTTCGTTTTTTTCAGCACGTAGTTGTGTTTTACATCACCGCATTCTGACACGATCGGTTTTTGAATTGATGGTGTGTACGCACATCAGACCATCAGTCTGTGAACCGATAAAAATTAACTTAAGTCCGTTTTCATCAGTTTGGACTGATCGTGTGTACAGGGCCTGAGGGGGATACGAGTTTGGCACTTGTGGATTTATGCCCGCTGTCTTTTCATTCATGTGAGTGCATTTTCTCGAGTCTTTACCTTTTTGAGGTACCCTCACAGTGTCATACTATCTGCATTGCATATATCCTCTCTTTTCAATGACACATATTGGCTGCTGAGAGCGGTCTTAAGCCTTGTACACACGATCAGTCCATCCGATGAGAATGGTCTGAAGGACCGTTGTCATAGGTTAACCGATGAAGCTGACTAATGGTCTGATGTGCCTCCACACCATCAGTTAAAAAAAAACGATCGTATCAGAACGCGGGGACGTAAAACACAACGATGTGCTGAAAAAAATGAAGTTCAATGCTTCCAAGCATGCGTCGATTTGATTCTGAGCATGCCTGGATTTTTAACCGATGGTCGTGCCTACTAACGATCGATTTTGACCTGTTAAATTTTAAAGCAAGTTTGCTTTTTTTTAACCGAAGGTTAAATAACCGATGGGGCCTACACACGATCAGTTTTGACTGATAAAAACGGTCCATCAGACCGGTGTCCTCTGGTTAACCTATCATGTGTATGCAGCCTTAGGAATCAGGAGGAGGTGTTTTATCAGCCTATTCATCCAGCTGCGATCACTGTCTGTTTGCTGTTTGAACAAACAACCGTGTTTTGGGGTGTAACTTGTGGTATGCATATGCTGTGTATGAGAAATAACCTGCTAATATGAAAATGTTGTGAAAAAAATAAATAAAAATCTTGATTTTGCAAAGAATTGTGGGAAAAAAATGACAACTTCAAAAAACTCACAATGCCTCTTTCTAACTACCTTGGAATGTCTTCTTTCCAAAAAGGGGTCATTTGGGGGGTATTTGTACTTTTCTGGCATGTTAGGGTTTCAAGAAATGAGATGCCATCAGTGCTTCAGATATTCGCCCCATAGCTTGTGGACTCTATGGGCCAGATTCAGGTAGAGTTAGGCTGGAGTATCAGTGATACGCCAGCCTAACTCTCACTTTGAGCTGGCGTTTGTTTTCTGTAAGCTGAAAACAAGAAACGCCGGGTTGGAGTTCCTATACGAGCGGCGTAATTGTATTTCGTCGTCGTATCGGAACTGCAATTTTAAAAATGGCGCTCGGGGGGTTCCCGCTGATTAACGCCGAGAACATGTTAATCAGCGAGAACATGTTAATCAGCGGGAACATGTTAATCAGCGGGAACATGTTAATCAGCGGGAACATGTTAATCAGCGGGAACATGTTAATCAGCGAGAACATGTTAATCAGCGGGAACATGTTAATCAGCGAGAACATGTTAATCAGCGAGAACATGTTAATCAGCGAGAACATGTTAATCAGCGAGAACATGTTAATCAGCGAGAACATGTTAATCAGCGAGAACATGTTAATCAGCGAGAACATGTTAATCAGCGAGAACATGTTAATCAGCGAGAACATGTTAATCAGCGAGAACATGTTAATCAGCGAGAACATGTTAATCAGCGAGAATCGGCAATTCACGATCGTACTCGGGCCCGACGCAGTGACTTTCCGACGTTTTCCCCCTAGGTGAAGTATCCTATGTTAAGTATGGCCGTCGTCATCGCGTCGAATTTAAAAAATTTCACGTCGTTTGCGTAAAACGTCTGTGAATGGGGATTGACGTCATTGACGTTCAGACAGAATTTGGAGCATGCGCACTGACAGTCGACGCATGCGCAGTACGTTCGCCTAGTTTAAAAAATACACGCCCTCTACCCGCCCAATTTGAATAACGCCAACTCATTTTCGCTACGCCGCCGCAACTTTAGGAGTACTTGCTCATAAAGTTTTGGGGGAGTAACGTAAATGAGAAACGTTACTCCAAAATAAAGATCCGCTCTCCTACCTGAATCTGGCCCTATAACTTTCACAAAGACCAAATAATATCCACCAATTTGTACTTATTTTTACCAAAGATATGTAGCAGTATACATTTTGGCCAAAATGTATGAAGAACAATTACAAGTTTGCTAAATTTTATAACAGAAACAAAGAAAATTATTTTCTTACAGAATCATTTTTCTTTTATAGCGCAAAAAATAAAAAAAAACAACAAAGATTAAATACCACCAAAAGAAAGCTCCTTTTGTGGGAAAAAAAGGACAACAATTTCATTTGGGTACAGTGTTGTATGACTGAGTAATTGTCATTCAAAAATGTGAGAGCACCAAAAGCTGAAAATTGGTCTGGTTATAGAGTGCCCAGTGGTCAAGTGGTTAAAGCAGATGTCGGCTGAAAAAAAAAAGATATTAAAAGTCAGCTCAGCAGCTACAAATACTGCAGCTGCTGACTTTTAATATTAGGATACTTACCTGTCCTGGAGTCCCGTGCCCCCCGCGTCACTCTGCTGCCCCCCGCGTCCTCGGTGAGGGATCCAGGAAGTGAAGCACTTCAGCTTCACTGCCCGGTTCCCTACGGCGCATGCGTGAGTCGTGCTACACCTGCCGATTGGCTCCCGCTGTGTACTGGGAGCCGAGTGTTCCCAGAACACAATGGGGGGGGGGGGAGTCATTCCCCCAGTCTGCCCGACACTGTGTGGCCGGAAGTGGGTGCAAATACCTGTCTTTAGACAGGTATCTGCACCCCCTCCCCCTGAAAGGTGTTAAATGTGACACCGGAGGGGGGGAGGGTTCTGATTTAGGGTGGAGCTCCGCTTTAAATGTCTTATGATGTTCAAGGCCAAATTCAAAAATGATTACAGTAGGTCATAGTTATATAAACTGGAAAAAAAAGCACTTACGTCTGCATACTGGTGGTTCTGTCCATCCGGAGTTCTCACAGGTGATATAATTTGCATTTTGTTTCATCGTATAGCCTCTAAAACACTCATAAGTTGCTCTTTCACCCAACAAATATGTGGCCTTTGGTTCTTTGAGTTTTCCATTAGTCATTGTTGGTGGCAGTCCACATGAGGAATCTAAAAGTGGCACATAAAACACTCATATTTTTTAACACAACAGCCATAAGTAAACATAAAAAAAGCCAAAGCATAGTGTAATGCAATCTTGATTCTTCTTTTAATCTCTATTAGGTATTGTAGTCATGATTGCCCACTGCAGCACAGACATCCAAGGAAATTAGGATGCAACACTGCCTGGGGCCAGCACAGTATACCAGATAACATCTGAGGTCTGCATGGGAAGTTAATAGATAAGAGAGAGGTGTGGGCAGTGGTGTAGTGTGGGTTATCAGCACCTGGGGAAAGGCAAGTAGTTTCCGCTCCCGTAACCTGCAGGCTTTTAGCACTCTGAGTCCCTTCCCTTCCTACATAGCAATAGTTCTGACCAACCTGACTCCTTTACAGACCATTACACACTACACTGACAACTATAATGTCCACTATACTTTACTGTCCACTATACTGTCCACTACACTGACCAATATACAGTGCCGATCCTGACCTCCCTGGGGCCCTAAGCAAAATTACATTAAAGTCACATTAAAGTGGAGTTCCACCCTGAAAAAAAAATGTGCACCAAAAATCGAAAAAAAAAAAAATGGAAAACATTTTTTTTTTACTTACCCCAAATAGCTGTTGCTAAGCGGAAGTGGTGAATCTGCCTCTTCATCCTCCGCGGTCGATTCTCTTCCTCCTCCTACTCAGTGTCTTGTTGTGAATGGGGCGCGCTGCATTCTGGGAACTGTGTGTGTCCCAGAAAGCAGCCTGCCCATTCACAAAGCGCGGTGCCGCTCGCACATGCACAGTAGGAAACAGGCAGTGAAGCCGCACGGCTTCACTGCCCGTTTCCCTTACTGTGGATGGCGGCGCCTGGAGCTGACAGGATCGAGGATCGGCCTCGGCGGGGGCCGACATCGCTGGCGGCTAGGACAGGTAAGTGTCCTTATTAAAAGTCAGCAGCTACAGTGTTAGTAGCTGCTGACTTTTATTTTATTTTTATTTTTAAACGGAACCTCCACTTTAAAGTTGAGAAGTGGGTGGGGGAGGGGGGGTGTTCTGCTGTTCTGCTATCGGAATTTACATCTTATATTAAAGTGAGAAGCGGGGGTGCTGACTACTTGCCAATAGCGCATTGCTAACCAACCTTAATATACCTGTGGCCAATAATAAAAAAAAAAAATGGGCAGCTGGGGTGGTGACAATAATAATAAAATAATAGGCCATGCATTTGGGAATTGTGGAATGTGGAAAAGGTGTCAATACGTAAATATTAGAGCCGTCGGTGGTAGCGATAGCAGTAACCATGGTAACTGTATCCACTAGTATCAGGGACAGGCGGCTTAAACTCTTTATTTACTTATACAATGGTGATGTATTTTGAGCAAACACCAGTTTGGGTCAAAACATATGGGAGACAAACTGCATTTGTTTGAAGTTGTCACCTGTCACGCAAATTTTTTCTCAAAAAGGATGCTGGTGGGATTGGGCCAGTTGAGGCCACAGGTCCAGTGTACAGTACAGACCCAGTAATCAACCAATACATTTCTGGGATCACTGGGCAACAATTTGCTGACTGTTGGATTGGTCCAGTGGCGGCTGGTGATCAAAATTTTTTTGGGGGGGGGAAACAAACTGAAAAAATGGAGTTACTTACTGGTAACATCCTTTTCCAGGAGTCTTTCAGGACAGCACCTTAGAGAGATCCCGGCTCCTCCCCTTCTAGGAAACACCGCCTTCTTCAGATCTTTAAAGCCTCATCCTCCCACTGGCCCTTCAGTTCTTACAGAGTACCTCCGGCCAACTGGGGAGACACAAGACAACGTTATACAAGAATTATTTATCTTACCCGACGTCCTTATGTGATGAGTCTTCCAATCTCCAAACCCTGGGTGGGTAGCGGTGCTGTCCTGAAAGACTCCTGGAAAAGGATGTTACCAGTAAGTAACTCCATTTTTCCCGAGTTCGTCTTTCAGGACAGCACCTTAGAGAGGATAAGCGAGTACTTTACCTTAGGGTGGGACTACTGCCTGTAGCACCTTACGACCAAAGGCTTGGTCCTGTGCTGACAGCAGGTCTAGTCTGTAGTGCTTTACGAATGTAGCAAAACTTGACCATGTTGCTGCTCTGCAGATCTGCTCCGGAGAAGCACCAGCCCATTCCGCCTGTGAAGTCGCCACTGCTCTAGTAGAATGTGCCCTGATTCCCATTGGAGGCTCCATCCCCTTTAACACATAAGCTTGAATAATAGCTGCTCTAATCCAGCCCGCTATAGTACGCCTGGAGGCTCTAGAACCCTTTCTAGCCCCTGAAAATGATACATAAAGGGAGTCTGATTTTCTAAACTGTTTGGTGCACTCCAAATATTGAAGGACGCACCTCCTTACATCTAGGTTGTGAAAAATAAAAATTTTCCCTCACCGGGTTTGAACAAAATGTTGGCAGAATAATTTCCTGGCCTCTGTGAAACTTCGAGGCCACCTTTGGCAAAAAGGCCGGATCGGTCTTAAAAACAATACGATCCGGAAAAACTTGAAAAAAAAGGAGTTTTAATTGAGAGGGCCTCGAGTTCACTTACTCGACGTGCCGTCGTAATCGCTACCAAAAATGCAGTTTTGAGGGTGATTAACCTCAAAGAGCATGACCCCAATGGTTCAAAAGGATCTCCCGTAAGGGCCTGCAAAACTAAGGAAAGATCCCACACGGGAAAAGGGGTCATACCAACTGGCCTCTGCCTACTCAAAGATTTAAAAAATCTCACTATCCAGGGATCCCCTGCTAGATTTTTCTCCAAAAATACACTCAGGGCTGACACCTGTCCCTTCAAGGTGCTGAGAGCCAATCCCTTATCTGCCCCTGCCTGTAGGAATTCTAGCACTGCTACAGAACTATGTATGCTAAAGGAGCTTTCAGAGCACCATGAATTGAACCGTCTCCACACTTTGTGGTAGATGGCTTGTGTTTCCTTTTTCCTACAATTTAGGAGGGTCGCAACCAAGCGATCTGAAAACCCTTTCCCCTTTAGCAACTCCTCCTCAGAAACCAGGCCGCAAGGTTCCACCTGTCTACGTGAGGGCAGCAGACTGGACCTTGAGTGAGAAGGTTGTCCCGAGCTGGTAGAAGCCAGGGGGGCTCTACCGCCAAGTTCTTTAGGATTGAAAAATCACGGTCTCTTGGGCCAATATGGGGCAATTAGAATTAAGGTTGTATTCTCCTGTTGAAATTTCCTCAACACTGCAGGGATCAGAACCAGAGGGGGGAAAGCATAACACCTGAAAAATTCCCATTTCTGAGCTAGTGCATCTATCCCTAAAGCTCCATCGTACCTGCTTAGAGAAAAGAACCTGTCCGTCTTGGCGTTCTGCCTGGAGGCAAAGAGGTCCACGCATGGTGGCCCCCATCTCTGGGCTATCATCCTGAAAATCTCCTGACTCAGTGACCAAATGCCCTCCCTCAGCGTTGTTCTGCTGAGGAAGTCTGCTAAGCAGTTCTGATCCCCCTTCAGATGTAAGGCCGACAGGGACAGGACATTGATCTCGGCCCATTTGAGAATGGCTTCTGCCAACAGCCAGAGGGAGCCGCACCGTGTGCCCCCCTGCCTGTTGATGTAAGCCACTGCCGACGAGTTGTCTGTACAAACTCGAACGTGGTGACCCCGCAGATCCTTTTGGAATGAGACAAGGGCCAGTGACACTGCCCTCAATTCCCTCCAATTGGAGGACTTCGCTGTCTCCACTGACGCCCAGGTGCCCTGCACCCAGTGGGAACCCAAATGTGCTCCCCAACCTGTGTTGCTGGCGTCGGTTGTGACCGTCCTGGATATGGGTAGGATCCACTCTAGGCCTTGAGACAAGTTTGCCCCCCTTCTCCACCACCAGAGGGACCATTTGACTTGACTTGGGACAGAGACTAGGGAATCCAATGACCCCGGGCTGTGGTCCCAAACCTTCAAGATGAAGAGCCGAAGGGGACGGAAATGAAGGCCCGCCCACTGTACTGCTGGAAGGGTGGAGGTCAGCAACCCCAGGGCGGACATGGCCTTTCTTATAGAGACCTGGCCGCTGCCCTGCAGAAACAGCATGGCCTTGTCCACTTTTTGCATCTTCTCTGGGGGAAGGAAGACCCTTTGATCTGTTGAGTCCAGAATAAATCCCAGGAAGGACACCCTCTGTGACGGGATTAGGTTGGACTTTTCTGAAGTTATGAGCCAACCCAAGCTTTCCAGAATGTCTCTGGCTGACTAAGTCCAGAATCAATTGTTCCGGGAGTGAGCGAACAATAGAAGGTCGTCCAGATATGCGACTATCAGGATTCCCCTGAGTCGCAGGAAGGCCAAGACCTCTGCCATTACCTTTGTGAATATGCGGGGGGAAGATGACAAGCCGAAAGGAAGGGCTCTGAATTGTAGGTGCAGTACCTGATCCCCAGTTTTTATTGCTAGCCTCAGGAACTTCTGATGTTCCTCCGCTATGGGGATATGTAGGTAAGCGTCCTTTAGGTCTATCGAAGCCATATAGCAGTTTGGCGGGAGAAGGGCTTTTATACAGAATGGATCGAACCCATTCTGAACCTCTTGTACCTGACCGAGGTATTTAAAGGTTTTAGGTTGAGGATAAGCCTGAACCTTCCCGACGGCTTGCGGACCACAAAGATGTGGGAGTAGAAACCCTCGCCTATCTCCCTGGTCGGGAACTAGACAACCACCTGCTGCTCCTCCAATTCCTGAAGTGAGGAGAGGAGGGCACAAGATTTTTCCACACACTTCGGCAGGTTGGTAATTAACAGTCTGAGGGGGCGGAGGGGTTGAGAATTCTAACCTGTAACCCCTTCGGATGATCTCCAAGATGTACTGGTTGGAGGTAATCATCTCCCACTCTGGGAGGAAGACCCCCAATCTTCCTCCCACTGTTTGGGTGTCAATGGGTCTTTTTTGGGGGTTCAGGAGGACGAAAAATTGCTCCCCCTCGACCCTTCCCCTTCTGTCCCCAACCTTTCTTCTGAGGACCCGACCTGGGTGTCTCTGATTTCCCACAAAATCAAAACCTCTTTTTTGACTGTTCCCCAAACTTCTTTTTAACGGGAAACACCTTCTTTTTGTCAGCGGTCCGGTCTAGGACTGCCTCCAGACCAGGTCCAAACAACAAATCCCCTGTAAGGGGGATACCACAAAGTTTTACTTTGGACGCACTGTCCCCCTGCCACGTTTTGAGCCACAAGGCCCTTCTGGCTGAGTTGCACAATGCTGCAGACCTTGCGGACATACGAATAGACTCCGCTGAGGCGTCTGCCAAGAACGCTACCCCCTTCAGAAGCATGGGGAAAGAGGAGAGGATTGTTTCTTTTGCCGTACCTGCCTCGATATGGGATTTAATCTGAGTCAGCCAATACTCCATATTGCGGGCTACCACTGTAGCCGCCATTGCTGGCCTAAGATTACCCTGGGAAGAATCCCAGGTTTTCTTTAACAGGGAATCCATCCTCTTATCCATGGGATCAGAGAGTACCCCCATATCTTCAAAGGCCAGGTCTGTGTGTCTAGAGACCTGGGAAAAGGCCGTGTCAAGTTTAGGCGACTTATTCCAAATTAAGGTTTCTCCCTCCTCAAAAGGAAATCTTTTCAGCGCCTTTGAGAAAAAAGGTTTCCTTTCCGGATCCTGACATTCCCTCTTGATGGCATCGACCAGAACGTCATGGACTGGGAAAACTTTCCTTTTCTGTTCCCCTAAGCCTCTGTACATTTGGTCGTGCAGGGACAGCGGCTTCCTTTCCTCCTGTATCCCTAGGGTGGTATGGATAGCTCCTAAAAGCTCCTCAACCTCCTCTAGAGAGAGTTTGTAACGTGAGGGTTTTGTGGACTCCCCGTCCAACCCCTCTTCATCTGATTCTCACTGAGAATCAGAGGGAGCGCTGCCTGCTTCTTCCTCAATTTCCTCTGCCGACCCTAACGGTCTCTCTGCACCACTAGCGAGGGGTTCCGGTGGATCAGGTGAAACTGCCTGTTGTACTGGGGGAGGGGTGCTCTGGGGCAACTGAAAGTTAGCAAACAGAGTTTTAAACGACTGAAAGGTGCTTGAAAGCTCCTTAACTGATGCCGCCAGATCTACCCCCTGTTCTGCTGCCTGCTCTCTCACTACCGCATCTATACACCCTCTACAGAGAGTCTTGTCCCAAGTTTCCCCTAACGTGGACCTGCAGACAGGGCACTTTCTCTTAGAGCCATGGAGCGATTTGCTTGTGTATTTCTGAAAGACACAGAAAAAAAGCAGCAGTGTTAACCAGAACCCCCCAGCTAAGGGTAACAGGGATCACCCAGAGTGCGTTGTCCCCAGGACCATCCACCACCAGGCAGGGAAAAAACACCACTGTGGAGCTTAACAGGGGTTTGTGAGACAGGGAAACACCACCCCAGGGTTCCACTGACCTTTGTTTGGCTGGCGACTTTTTCCTCAGGAGCGATTCTAGAGGCCTCTGCCTCCGACATCCTGTACACGGAAGTGGTGGCCCTTGGTCCCGCACAACGCTGTCTCTACAGCTGAACCGGCGACCGTACCAGCCAAAGTGCTGTGTCCGTCTTACTAGGCCACGTCCGGAACCGGAAGACGCGGCCTCGTGTGTCGATCCGCCCCCTTCCGCCGGAACTGACGTCACCCGTCGTCCGGCGCAGCCACTGAGCTCCAAGCTGGGGATGGAAAGGGAATTAGGATGACACACAGCGCCACCCTAGGCGCACGCAAGAGCGGACCTCCCAGCTGCTACTTTTCCCCAAAGAACGCCGAGAGGCACGGCGCTATCACAGGTATGCGAACACCCTCGTTCTGACCTGGCGCCAGAAAAGAAACAAGGAGCACAATACCAGACACTCCCGGATCCTGCCCTTCTAGAAAAACACTGCCTTAGCCTCCCTGGCTAACAGCCCTGGTTCCCCAGCGATGTCTCCCCACCGGAGGAAACACCATAACTGAAGGGCCAGTGGGAGGATGAGGCTTTAAAGATCTGAAGAAGGCGGTGTTTCCTAGAAGGGGAGGAGCCAGGATCTCTCTAAGGTGCTGTCCTGAAAGACGAACTCGGGAAAATTCTGAAAAAATAATAAAAAGCATCAATTGCAGCCAGGGCCGGTGCTACCACTAGGCAAACTAGGCAGCCGCCTAGGGCACACTGCTGCCTAGGGTGCCCAGCCACTGATGTTTCTACTCTCTTCTCTCTGCAGCAAGCAACCAAATCTCAGCATCAGCAGGCAGTCGCTGATCTGTTCGAACATAGTTTCAGAGGCGCATGGGCAGGGAAGGACTGTATGTGTCCCGACTCCCAAATGAATGGAAGCAAGCAAACATTCATTAATGGACGCTGGTAAAGTTGCATTTGATGGGCGCTGGCAAGGCTTCATTGATTGGTGAGGCTGCATTTGATGGGGACTTTATTAAAAAGGTGGGGTATACATGGGCAAGGCAAAGGGAGTGGAGTCAATAGGGGGGGCAGCAAAATTAGGTTTCACCTAGGGTGCAAAAAAAAAAAAAAACTTGCACCAGCCCTGATTGCGGCCTCACTGTGTCCCTCATATGTGGCCTCACTGTGCCCATAATATGCAGCCACACTGTGTCATTAATATGCAGCTTCACTGTTTCAAGCATATGCAGCCTCACAGTGCCCATCATAATGCAGCCTCACAGTGCCCATAATATGAACCTTCACCATGCCAATCATATCCAGCCACGCTGTGCCAATCATATGCAGCCACGCTGTGCCAATCATATGCAGCCACGCTGTGCCAATCGTATGCAGCCACGCTGTGCCAATCGTATGCAGCCATGCTGCGCCCATATGTGGCCTCACTGTGCCCATAACATGCAGCCTCACTGTGCCCATAATATGCAGCCTCACTGTGCCAATCATATGCAGCCTCACTGTGCCAATCATATGCAGCCTCACTGTGCCAATCATATGCAGCCTCACTGTGCCCATAATATGCAGCCTCACTGTGCCCATAATATGCAGCCTCACTGTGCACATAATATGCAGCCTCACTGTGCCCATAATATGCAGCCTCACTGTGCCCATAATATGCAGCCTCATTGTGCCCATAATATGCAGCCTCACTGTGCCCATAATATGCAGCCTCACTGTGCCCATAATAAGCAGCCTCACTGTGCCATTCATATGCAGCCTCACTGTGCCATTCATATGCAGCCCCACTGTGCCATTCATATGCAGCCTCACTGTGCCATTCATATGCAGCCTCACTGTGCCAATCATATGCAGCCTCACTGTGCCAATCATATGCAGTGTTACTGTGCCAATCATATGCAGTGTTACTGTACCAATTATATGCAGTGTCACTGTTAGACATGTGCAATTAGTTTAGTTCCGAATTCGTTTAACACAATTTTGACAAAATAGTTCATTCGAACAATTCGGAAATTCAAAGTGAGGAAATTTTAAACTTTGGAATATCAAAATTTTGCAAATTTGAAAAATCGAAAATTTTGAAATTAGGAAATTAGGAAATTTGAAAATTTGAAAATAAAAATGAAAATCTGAAGATTCTAAAAGGATGAAAATCCAATAATTTTAAGGGCTTGCTTTAAAATTGAACCTATGGACAGCTAACCGATAGGTCAAAACCGATCGTTAGTATGCAAAATCATCTGTTAAAAAGCCGCGCATGCTCAGAATCAAGTCGACGCATGCTTGGAAGCATTGAACTTTGTTTTTTTCAGCACGTCATTGTGTTTTACGTCACCGCGTTCTGACACGATCGGTTCATTAACTGATGGTGTGTAGGCACATCAGTCCATCAGTCAGCTTCATCGGTGAACCGATGAAAACAGTCCGTCAGACCGTTCTCATCGGATGGACCGATCGTGTGTACAGGGCTTTAGTGTTTGTAACGAATACAAATTTATCCAGTTACGAATTTTCCAAAATAACGAATGCTGTACCTCAGAGATCTCCAAACTTTTCAAACAAGAGGCCAGTTTATTGTCCTTCAGACTTTAGGACGGCCGGATTGTGGCCAGCAAGAGCAGAAAATGTCCCGGGCCCTGCATTGGTGAGAATAAATATGGCCTCAGAGTTTGAGGTCAGTAGAATAAGGTGTAGTGCCCCTATATCCAATCATTGCTATCAGTGGAAGAAATAGTCCCCCCTTGTTGGTGTCAGCAGGAGGAATAGTGCCTCATATCAGTGGGGGGAATAAAGCCCCAAGGGCCGAATAAAGACTAGCAAGGGGCCACGTCTGGCCCTCGGGCCGCAGTTTGGAGACCCCTGCTGTATCTAAACAAATGGAAAGTAATGATCTAATAACACTAATAAAAACATTTTATTAATATTATAAATTATTAATTTGCTTCATTCCATTTGTTGGGATGCGGCATTCATTATTTCGGATAATTCATAACTTCAGATACATTTGTATTTGTTGCATTCACCAACAGCCAAATTTGAAAGGAACTTCTAAATACCTATAATTTAATAGTTTTATTATTAGTTAATTTGACAGATTTTATTTTTTTTCCAATTTTCGAATTTTTCAAAATCAGAAATTTCAAAATCGAGGCAGGTCTCTAGTATATACATGAAGGAAGGTGGGTGTATACAGCTATATATACACCCACCATCTTCCTTCCTGTATATAGAGACTTTCCTCCATCATCCTTGACTGCAGGTATACATCATCTGTCCTGTTACTATGTATATAGCTGTATACATGACCGATGATGTATACCTACAGTCAGTGATAATGGAGAAAGGTCTCTATATACAGGAAGGAAGATGGTGAGTGTATATATGGCTGTATACACATCTTTTCTTCCTGTATATAGAGACCTTCCTCCATCACTTACCGGCATCACCAAGGACTCTTATGTCTAGAGTCACCTAGGGTATGGATCGGGTCCTGTCAGCTGGATTGTCAGATCAGCTGTCTTGTCGTGGGTGGATGGAAGGTTGTAAACGGTGGTGACCGTTACACACATATATATATATATATATATATATATATATATATATATATATATATATATATATATATATACACACTATATAGATGTACACAGGACAGATGTTGTATATCTGCATTCACAGTCATTATCTATCTCTCCCTCAGTCTCTCTACTCCTCTAGCCGTGTGATCATGCCCAGGCCCAGTCTGCACTGGCTGCTCTAGTAGAGACGCGGGGAAGGGACTGTAATACCGTACGGCATACTCCTATGAGGAGCGGTGGATGTCCGCGAGTGCTGGCTCGGAATCATATCAATCTACATAATACATGTCTAGAGACCATCTGAGATGGAACGGATCTGTGTTGCTAAGCTAAGATTATTAGCTTACCCGTCCCTTCCGTCAGGCCGTGCTCTCCGAGTGGTGTAAAACTAATCAGGTGCAACAGGGTGGAAAAGAATCAAGAATGAATGGTTGTAAATTGGAACTGGGAGTGTTCAAGACGGATTGGCCTGCGCCCTGTTTAGACTTCAAACACCGCCCGAATAAGCTTTTCTTCTGCAATCAGGTTAAGCTTTCAGTGGACAGCTCAGTGTCCGGTGACCGGAAGCTCTTAAAGGACCACTTTGGGGGCCCAGCGCCCCCTGTTGACAGGCTGCCACTGGATTGGTCATATTTAAATTGTCTGGGTTCATGAAGCAGTGACTCCACGATAGAAATCCAGTCTCCTCCTTTAGAGCCTTCCTTTGCCTCCAACCATCGTCTTACGTCTACAAAGATTGGCGCAATTATCGTTGGCCATTAAGGGATTTCTGATCCCGGGGGGGTAATTGTTACAGTTCACCCAGCAGAGAAGCTTTATTAAATCCTCCTCATGGTGCCAAATAAAGAGGAAGGTCATGTCTCTCTATCAGGAGAACTGTCTGGTGCCGACATCAAAATGTGTAGCTTCACATCCCAATATGTACCTTCACCTTTATCCGATTCTGGCCCTTCTTTATCTCAGGAGTATTTTGGAGGTAGGTGACCTCAGTTATCTGCTGCTTCCTACAGATTCATTCCAGGATTTTGGGATAAATGTCAGCATTACACTGAGGACACTAGAGGACGTCAGTTGGCTTCTGTATCTCAATATATCTTTTTTACTTTCTCCCTCTCTGTATCCAGAATATGTGAGTGCAAAGCTGAACTCCAGCATTAGAGTCTTCCTGTCGGAAAACGCTCCTGAATAGAGATGGCCTGGCGGTTCGCGGCAAACTTTGGTCATTCGTGGTTCGCTGAACAGGTGGACATCTGGCGATATTTGCGCCAGTCTGCAATTTTACATTGAGAAGAACTTTGACCCATGACACATACATCAGGTGGTACAGGACAGCCAATTGAGACATTTCAGCACATGGACATACCCCCTCCCTTATAAATAGACCTGATCTGGTGGCCATTTTACATTCTGCTTTTTGTCAGTGTAGGGAGAGGTTGCTGGGTGGAGCAGGGACAGACTGTAGTGACACAAATCGTTAGCCAACAGGTCCACAAAAGTCCTTTTAAGGACTGGTATAGGTGTACTATTGTTTGGTGTGCAGTATATAGGGGTGTTATACACTTATATTATACTTTCTAATATAGAAAGCATATTATAGTGGATTTGTAGTGTGCAGCATTGTGATTGGTGGTGTATTTGGGTACTGCAGAATTTTTTTTTTCTGTTTTGCTGCGTTACCTCTGCTATACACAGTGACAAAAGTTACTGAAAAAAAAAGTTTTATAACAAGTGCAGTAAACCAGTGGCCCCCCCAAAATGACAGATTGGCTATACCTTCTTCCACATATACTACGCTTCTCTAGAGACTTTTGTCACAGGGTCATTTAAAAAATGACAGGCATAGGAAGAGGCAGGCCCTTCAGCAGGGGTGGTAGTAGTAGGGCAGGAGCACCAGGCTGGAGCCAAAGTGGGAAGTAGCACAAGGTGCATTCAATTATGTCAAAGGACGCACCAGGCTCACCACCAACACCACCACCATATACTCTCCGATTGAGTCCCAGGAATTATTTTCCGATCCATCAGAAGACATTTCTGATGCACAGCCATTCTTGGCATTGGATCAGATAGAGGAGGTAGCAACAGCCGACACTCAGCAGTCTGACGACAGTAACCAGATCAGCCCAAGGAGGTTGGTCCCCACTGTTGCTGCCTACTCAGAGATCTCTATTGTTAGTGGTGGGAAAGGTGACATCGGTGATTACGTGTCTACAGACGTCACATGGGTGCCCACAAGAGAGAAAGAGGAGGGGAGTTCAGAGGGAGAGATGGACCAACAGATAGGGAGGAGAAGCAGGCCAAACTTACATTGCACAGGAGGGACAAACCAGACTGCTAATGTATCAGGAGCAAGCCATCAACCATGTACAGTCACATCTGGCTCTCCCAGGACGCCCGCCCATGTCTCCGCAGTGTGGGCTTTTTTTAACGTGTCTGCTGCTGACAATAGTGTTGCCATCTGCAGCCTTTGCAGTCAACGCATAAATCGCGGTAAGCCCAACACTCACCTAGGGACGGCCGCCTTAAAAAAAGCACCTGGCCTCCCATTACCAAGTCCAGTGGGAGCAACGCCATCAGAACCCACAAAGCCACACTCCAGGCTCTCACCGTCCAGCCTCTTCTCTTTCTCCTCTATACTCACAATTGTCCTCCACTCCACCTTCCATCATGCCGTCCTCACGTTTTTCTGCAAAAAAGGCAGGCTTCCATGGCCCAAATGTTCGATTGTAAAAATGACGCCGGATAACCCTCTTGTCCAATGGTTGACCACTGGCTTGTCGGGACTGATAGCTCGCCAACTACTGCCATATAAACTGGTGGACTCGGAGGCCTTTCGAAAATTTGTGCCCATTGGAACACCACAGCGGAAGGTCCCAGGAAGGAAATATTTCTCACAGAAGGGCATCCCAGAGCTATATGGCCATGTTCAGCGGCAAGTAAATGTATCTCTGGCACACAGTGTCAGTGCCAAGATACATCTAACCACAGACACGTGGTTTAGCAAACACGGGCAGGGAAGGTATATCACTTTTACTGTGAGAAAAAGGAAAATAAACCGCGCTAATGAACAATATACGTTAAAAATGTGAAAATAGATATGTGAAACACAAATAATATGATGAAAAGCATAAAAGCAATCCAAACTGGGTGAAAGAAAACCTTAGTGAATGTCCAAAGAACACAAAAGACTCCTATAGTCCACGTTAAGAGGGCTAGCAGGGTTCCATAAACAAAATACTGTAAAAATAACAAATTCCAAGAAGAAAAAATATGACATCCACCCTGGTGCAGACGAATCCCAATGCAGATCATATGTCACTATCTTTATGCTCTGCATTGGGATTCGTCTGCACCAGGGTGGATGTCATATTTTTTCTTCTTGGACTTTGTTATTTTGACAGTATTTTGTTTATGGAACCCTGCTAGCCCTCTTAACGTGGACTATAGGAGTCTTTTGTGTTCTTTGGACATTCACTAAGGTTTTCTTTCACCCAGTTTGGATTGCTTTTATGCTTTTCATCATATTATTTGTGTTTCACATATCTATGTTCACGTTTTTAATGTATATTGTTCATTAGCACGGTTTATTTTCCTTTTTCTCACATTGTTTATCTGTTTATATGACACTGTATTAACCACAGCTTCATTTATGTTGTATTTGCACGTTCATAAGCATTCTTGATTGTGTTCAGTTATAACACATCTATTTAGATTAGCGCAATTTTACCACTTGTTTTCCTATATAACTTTTACTGCATACTGGGTGAACCTTCTGACGGCTGTCAAGCATTTAACCCATGGCACCCATGTAGATTTGTTTTTACCGCCACGGATCTTCTCATCCTCTTCCTACTCCATCCTCCCTCTCCTCCTTGGCTGACTCCTCCTTTTCCCATGCTACCGTCTCTTCCGCTGAGCCACCCAAAACACCCAGAACCTATTCGACATGCCAGGTGAGACGTTGCCATGCTGTGCTGTGCCTGTTGTGCCTGGAGGTTCAGGACGTCTTGCGGCAGGCCAGGAAAATCTCGGGCCATTTCAGAAGATCTTGCATGGCCATGGCTTGCCTTGCTGAAATTCAGCGGCGATACAACCTGCCCGCCAGACGTCTTATTTGTGACTGCCCAACGCAATGGAACTCAACCTTGTATATGCTTGATAGGCTGCTCCAGCAGAAACGTGCAGTTAACGACTACCTGTACGAACTCTGCGGCAGGAGAGGTTCTGGGAGCTTGTTTTTTTTTTCCCGCACCAGTGGCTGCTCATGTGTGACTCATGCAGTCTTCTGTGGCCATTTGATGAGATCACCAATTTAAAGGAATATTTCACTTTTATTGTTTCACTTTAAGCATTATTAAAATCACTGCTCCCAAAAAAAATTCATTTTTTTAAACCTTTTTTTGCATCGATACATGTCCCCTGGGGCAGGACCCAGGTCCTCAAACACTTTTTATGACAATAACTTGCATATTAACCTTAAAATTATCACTTTTGATTTCTCCCATAGACTTTTAAAGGGCGTTCCGCAGCTTTTCGAATTTGCCACGAACACCCCAAATTGTTCGCTATTCAGCGAACGGGGCAAACAGACAATGTTCAAGTCAAACTCATGTTCGACTCGAACAGATAGCCCATCCCTAATCAACGATGGGCCCCTAGTAACATACAGGCTGGTGAAATCCCTTCGGGAACATCTTACACACAGCTATTTAGCAAATATTTTGACAGGAAACTCCTCTCATGTAAGTCGTTGTACATTATAATAATAATATAATAATTGCCAAACCATGGGAGTTGTCTACTTTATGCAATGTACGTGTCAAGCTAAGGAAAACCAAAAGACTGTTTTGAAAACAGATTTGCAAGAATGTGTATTAGAGGTCGACCGATATATCGGTCGGCCGATATATCGGGCGATATTTGGCCGTTTTTATAAAATCGGCATCGGCCGATTATTGTGAAAAAAATCGGCCGATTCGCGGCAATCGCGGCTATTACAATAAACGGGTGACATGGCAGCGTGTGTCCCTGAATTCTCCACCTGCACGGCCATCTCCAATAGCGAGTTAAGATTTTACTGGCATTGCATAGTACCGCCCGTCCCTGCTCCGCCCCCTTCCTCGGCGTGCTGTATTGGATAGCGATCATTGGCCCTTTACAAGCATCTGCCACGTGACTTGCAGTACTGACCAGTGCTCTTGAAGCAATATATTTTTGAATCCTCCTCCCGCACGGCCACTATAGAGAAGCTAAGGAGAGATTTCACTGGCATTCATCGTTCCGCCCCGCCCCCTTCCTCGGCGTGCTGTATTAGAGAAACAATCATTGGCCCTTTACAAGTATCTAATACAGCACGCAGAGGGAGGGGGCGGGGCGGTACGATGAATGCCAGTGAAATCTCTCCTTAGTTTCTCTATAGTGGCCGTGCGGGAGGAGGATTCAAGAATATATTGCATCAAGAGCACTGGTCAGTAGAGATGTACAGAACTATTCGCCGGCGAACAATTCGCGGCGATTTTTGCGCGTTCGCGTTCGCCGATGCGCGCGAACATATGCGATGTTCGATCCGCCTCCTATTATTTATCATTGAGCAAACTTTGACCCTCTATCTCACAGTCAGCAGACACATTCCAGCCAATCAGCAGCATACCCTCCCTCCCTGACCCTCCCACCTCTAGGGCAGCAACCATTTTAGATTTATTTGGAACCTGCATTCTTAGTGAGAGGAGGGACATTGTTGCTGCTGCTGAATTGAAAGGGAAAGAATAGCTAGAGTAGTGTTTTCAGTGTCCTGAACGACTCATCTGATCTCTGCTGTAAGGACAGCACCCCAAAAAGCCCTTTTTAGGGCTGGTAACTCCAAAAAGCCCTTTTTAGGGCTGGTATATCAGTCTGATTTTTTTCCTCTGTAATCTCATTGCAGTTGCCTGCTAGGAAGGCAGCGTGTGTGTGTCAGGAAGGGTACACTGTGCCCAGTGCCATCCACCACTCATCTATCTTGGTGGCTTTTTTTTCTCTGTAATCTCATTGCAGTTGCCTGCTAGGAAGGCAGCGTGTGTGTGTCAGGAAGGGTACACTGTGCCCAGTGCCATCCACCACTCATCTATCTTGGTGGCTTTTTTTTCTCTGTAATCTCATTGCAGTTGCCTGCTAGGAAGGCAGCGTGTGTGTGTGTCAGGAAGGGTACACTGTGCCCAGTGCCATCCACCACTCATCTATCTTGGTGGCTTTTTTTTCTCTGTAATCTCATTGCAGTTGCCTGCTAGGAAGGCAGCGTGTGTGTGTCAGGAAGGGTACACTGTGCCCAGTGCCATCCACCACTCATCTATCTTGGTGGCTTTTTTTTCTCTGTAATCTCATTGCAGTTGCCTGCTAGGAAGGCAGCGTGTGTGTGTGTCAGGATCACAGCGTGCACTGTGCCCAGTGCCACCCACCACCCATCTGTCTTGGTGGCACAGTACATAACATTTAAAAAAAAAAATTATCACTGCAATATAATTGAAGTCAGTTGCCTGTCTGCCAGCGTGTGTCAGGGTACAGCGTACACTGTGCCCAGTGCCACCCACCACCCATCTGTCTTGGTGGCACAGTACATAACATTAAAAATAAAATAAAAACTATTACTGCAATATAATTGTAGTCAGTTGCCTGTCTGCCAGCGTGTTTCAGGGTACAGCGTACACTGTGCCCAGTGCCACCCAACACCCATCTGTCTTGGTGGCACAGTACATAACATTTAAAAAAAAATAAAAACTATTACTGCAATATAATTGTATTCAGTTGCCTGTCTGCCAGCGTGTGTCAGGGTACAGCGTACACAGTGCCCAGTGCCACCCAACACCCATCTGTCTTGGTGGCACAGTACATAACATTTAAAAAAAAAAAAAAACTATTACTGCAATATAATTGTATTCAGTTGCCTGTCTGCCAGCATGTGTCAGGGTACAGCGTACACAGTGCCCAGTGCCACCCACCACCCATCTGTCTTGGTGGCACAGTCGATAACATTTTAAATACATTTTTATTACTGCAATAAAATTGTAGTCAGTTGCCTGTCTGCCAGCGTGTGTCAGGGTACAGCGTACACTGTGCCCAGTGCCACCCACCACCCATCTGTCTTGGTGGCACAGTACATAACATTTAAAAACCCCCAAAAATTTACTGCAATAGAATAGTAGTCAGTTGCCAGCGTGTGTCAGGCTCATAGTGTAAACTGTGCCCACTTGCCCAGTGCTACCACTCATATATCTGGTGGCATATTATATTAAATTTAAAAAGAAAAAACACAATTTTGACTGCAATAGAATAGCAGTTAGTTGTCTGCAGGCGTGTGTCAGGCCTACAGCGTCTACTCTGCCAACTTCTGCCAGTGCACAGTGTCACTCATACTGTATCTGGTGTCACAGTAGCTTGCACGCATAGTACAACTAAAGTAATAAAAAAAAATGACTGGCAGAGGCAGGCCACCCCGCAGGGGCTGTCGTGGTCGTGGTGCTGTGATTCCCTTTGGCCCTAGAATAATACCCAGTGTTCAGAGGCCACAAACCCTGAACTCCAAAAGTTCTGAGGACATAGTTGACTGGCTAACACAGGACACCCAATCTTCTACAGCTTCCGCTCATAACCTTGACACACCATCCTCCTCCAGCTCAGCTTCGGGCACCTCTCAAGTTACCACTCGCCCGCATGCCGCCGCCAACACCAACACTAGCATCACAGCTGCTTCACTTGATCTGTCAGAGGAGTTATTTACACATCAGTTGGAAGAAATGAGTGATGCGCAACCATTATTGCCAGAGGTTGTAGATAAAAGGGATATGACTCAGTCAGGCAGCATTACACACATGGAGGTATAGTGTGATGATGATGTACCCGCTGCTGCTTCCTTTGCTGAGTTGTCAGATACAAGTGAAGTGGTTGATGATGACGATGTGTCCGGGGATGCCACGTGGGTGCCCGCTCGAAGAGAAGAAGAACAGGGGGACAGTTCAGATGGGGAGACAGAGAGGAGGAGGAGACGAGTTGGAAGCAGGGGGAGGTCGTCGCAAGGAGCTAGTGGCACAGTCAGACAGCATGTATCGGCACCCGGGGTCAGCCAGACAGCACGCCAATCAACGCATGCTGTTGCCACCACCAGAATGCCGGCATTGCAAAGCTCAGCAGTGTGGCATTTTTTTTGTGTGTCTGCCTCTGATAACAGTGATGCCATTTGCAACCTGTGCCAAAAGAAAGTGAGTCGTGGGAAATCCAACACCCACCTAGGTACAACTGCTTTGCGAAGGCACATGATCTCACATCACAAACGCCTATGGGATCAACACATGATGAAGAGTACAAGCAGCACACAAGCTCAAAGCCACCATCCTCCTCCTGGTGCAGCATCTTCAGTCACGCCAACCACTGCTGTCCTCCTTGCCCCCTCTCAACCATCCACCACTCCGTCTCTCACCTTGAGCAGTTCCTGCTCATCTGCCCACAGTCAGGTGTCTGTCAAGGACATGTTTGAGCGTAAGAAGCCAATGTCACAGAGTCACCCCTTGCCCGGCGTCTGACAGCTGGCTTGTCGGAACTCTTAGCCCGCCAGCTTTTACCATACAAGCTGGTGGAGTCTGAGGCCTTCAAAAAATTTGTAGCTATTGGGACACCGCAGTGGAAGGTACCCGGCCGAAATTTCTTTTCACAAAAGGCAATCCCCAACCTGTACTCTATTGTGCAAAAGGAAGTCATGGCATCCCTGGCACACAGTGTTGGGGCAAGGGTTCATCTGACCACTGATACCTGGTCTGCAAAGCACGGTCAGGGCAGGTATATCACCTACACTGCGCATTGGGTAAACCTGCTGACGGCTGACAAGCATGTAATGCCTGGCTCTGCAGAGGAGTTGGTGACACCGCCACGACTTGCAGGCAGGCCTGCTGCCACCTCCTCTACTCCATCCTCTTCGATAACCTCCTCGGCTGAGTCCTCTTCTGCTGCTGCGTCTTGCTCCACATCAGCTGTACCACCCCAGCTCCCCAGGGGCTATTCCACATCCCGGATACGACAGTGTCACGCCGTCTTGGGGTTGACTTGCCTGAAAGCAGAGAGTCACACCGGACCAGCACTCCTGTCCGCCATGAACACACAGGTGGATCAGTGGCTGACTCCGCACCAACTGGAGATCGGCAAAGTGGTGTGTGACAACGGAAGCAATTTGTTGGCGGCATTGAATTTGGGCAAGTTGACACATGTCCCGTGCATGGCACATGTGATGAATCTGATTGTACAACGCTTTGTGCATAAGTACCCAGACTTACAGGATGTGCTCAAGCAGGCCAGGAAGGTGTGTGGCCATTTCAGGCGTTCCTACACGGCCATGGCGCACTTTTCAGATATCCAGCGGCGAAACAACATGCCAGTGAGGCGACTGATTTGCGACAGCCCGACACGTTGGAATTCAACACTCCTAATGTTCGACCGCCTGCTCCAACAAGAAAAAGCCGTCAACGAGTATTTGTATGACCGGGGTGCTAGGACAGCCTCTGCGCAGCTGGGAATTTTTTTGCCACGTTACTGGACGCTCATTCGCAATGCCTGTAGGCTCATGCGTCCTTTTGAGGAGGTGACAAACCTAGTCAGTCGCACTGAAGGCAGCATCAGCGACATCATCCCATTTGTTTTCTTCCTGGAACGTGCCCTGCGAAGAGTGCTGGATCAGGCCGTAGATGAGCAAGAGGAAGAGGAAGAGTTGTGGTCACCATCACCACCAGAAACAGCCTTATCAGCACCGCTTGCTGGACCTGCAGAAACGCTGGAAGAGGAGTGTGAGGAAGAGGAGTCAGAGGAGGAATGTGGCTTTGAGGAGGAGGAAGACCAACCACAGCAGGCATCCCAGGGTGCTCGTTGTCACCTATCTGGTACCCGTGGTGTTGTACGTGGCTGGGAGGAAGAAAAGACCTTCAGTGAGATCAGTGAGGACGAGGAACGGGACATGAGTAGCTCTGCATCCAACCTTGTGCAAATGGGGTCTTTCATGTTGTCGTGCCTGTTGAGGGACCCTCGTATAAAAAGGCTAAAGGAGAACGACCTGTACTGGGTGGCCACGCTACTAGACCCCCGGTATAAGCAGAAAGTGCCTGAAATGTTACCGAATTACCGGAAGTCGGAAAGGATGCAGCAGTTCCAAAATAAATTAAAAAGTATGCTTTACACAGCATACAAGGGTGATGTCACAGCACAACGGGAATCTAACAGTGGAAGAGGTGAAAGTAATCCTCCTCCTACCATGACCACGCCGGCAAGGACAGGACGCTTTACAGACGTGTTGTTGATGGAGGACATGCAGAGCTTTTTCAGCCCTACGCGTCGCCACAGCCCTATCTCTTACCCTAACCCTAACCCTATCTGTTACCCTAACCCTAACCCTATCTGTTACCCTAACCCTAACCCTAAGGCTGCATTCACATCTGAGCGACAAAACGCCGGTCGCCCGTCGCTCTTGTCGCTCGAGATGTGAAATAACATTGCGGTCTATGGAGATGGTTCACATCTCAACGCCTGTCGCCTGAAAAAAAGTCCCGGACCCTTTTTTTCAGGCGACATTGGCGTTTCCTCATAGACCGCAATGTTAAAGAAAGATAAAACTTTCTTTTTTTTTCTACAGGCGGCAAGATAAGCCGCGTACGCGGCGTATCGTGTCGCCTAGGTGTGAATGCAGCCTAAGCCTTACACTACCTGATCGATATAACATCATACTTGATGTTTTAAAACACGTTATTCCAAACAATTTATGAATATTAGGTGATTTATACCCTTTATGGATTAAAAACTGACTCTTCGACAACTACGCAATTTTCCATGGGAGTTTTGCCATGGATCCCCCTCCGGCATGCCACAGTCCAGGTGTTAGTCCTCTTGAAACAACTTTTCCATCATTATTGTGGCCGGAAAGAGGCCCTGTGCGTTTTAAAATTCGCCTGCCCATTGAAGTCTATGGAGGTTCGCCCGGTTCGCGCATTCGCGAACATATGCGCAAGTTCGCAATCGCGGTTCGCGAACGCGCAATTTTAGGTTCGCGACATCACTACTGGTCAGTACTGAAAGTCAGGTGGCAGAGAAACCATCATTGGCCCTTTACAAGCATCTTCCACCTGACATGTTAACTCCCCCCAGCAGGAGATCGTGGCCAGCACTAGCTCAGTGTCTTCCTCTCCTGCTGAGGTGGAGCCTGCTGGCTGCTTGTATTTTACTTGTGAATTGATTGGCTGGTCATCTCATCAGCATGCACCTAGCCTATCAGGTGCATGCAGATAGATACCAGAATGTATGGAGGGTATGTGCTACTGTACTGTGCCCCCCCCCCCCCCGCAAACTTAATTGTATGTCTGAGGCTGGCATTGAGAAAATGGATGAGGATGACTCTGGGTGCATATCAGTTACATTGTGGAGATCCTCTTCACAATGTAACTCTCATCCTCATTCATTTTCACAATGCATTGCAAATCAATCATCTTCATTGCCACAACGCACCACCACCCACCCCCTCCCCACAAGGCAGCACCACCCATCCCTCCCCACAACGCAGCACCACCCATCCCCCTCACAACGCAGCACCATCCATCCCCCCCACAACGCACCACCACCCACCCCCCCCACAACGCACCACCATCCACCCCCCCCCAACGCAGCACCACCCATCCCTCCCCACCATGCAGCACCATCCATCCCCCCCCACCATGCAGCACCACCCATCCCTCCCCACAACGCAGCAATCAACCAACCCTCCCCACAACGCAGCACCATCCACCCCCCCACAACGCAGCACCATCCATCCCCCCCACCATGCAGCACCATCCACCCCCCCCACCATGCAGCACCATCCACCCCCCCCCACCATGCAGCACCATCCACCCCCCCCACCATGCAGCACCACCCATCCCTCCCCACCATGCAGCACCACCCATCCCTCCCCACAACGCAGCACCACCCATCCCTCCCCACAACGCAGCACCATCCACCCCCCCCCCACCATGCAGCACCATCCATCCCCCCCCACCATGCAGCACCACCCATCCCCCCCCACAACGCAGCACCACCCATCCCTCCCCACAACGCAGCACCACCCGCGCCGATCAAAAAATAAAAAAAATCGGCCCAAAATATCGGCCGCAAAAATCTGCATTATATAATCAGCCGCATAGATTTCTAAATATCGGCATCGGCATCGGCCATAGAAAAACCCATATCGGTCGACCTCTAATGTGTATCCAATTAAAAATGGTAAAATGATGACTGCAGTTAGTTATCATGTGGGTGTGTTTCACAAATTTGATGCCAAGACATTTTTCACTTTGGGACATGTTGGAAAATCGGACCATGGTGGCAATATCAATAGGACACTTCAACTCAAAACAAAATGGATCTTTATATTGGATGCCACAAAGTTTCCAGGTTTAAACAAGAATATTAGTTTCAAACATTTTCTGTAGGTCTGTTTACAAAACCCTGGCTCAAATGTATGGTTTATATTTCGATTTGTAATTGTGTATGTACTTATTTCCTGTTGTAAAATTTGCTATGAACTTGTTACACCCTTGGGTTCTCTCTAGGGGGTGTGTCACTGCACAATGGAGGTTGGAGTGTAGGTTTTCACCAAATCTAATTTACTTTCTCTTGAGGGGGTCTTCCCAATGGATTGGGTCTGTAGGATGTGTTGATCTTGTCTATATGTCCTCTCCCTTGCTGTATCTTTTTTTGTTTTATATTTATTTCATTTTTATTTTTCATTTATATCTTATAATTCTTACTTTGATGTCCATTTTAACGTCCATTTTATTCATTGCTTAGAAGTACCTTTGTCAAATTTATGTTGCATGGATGATGCCATCCATAGATTTGATGGCATCAATTTGAGCAATATCTGTATTCCTCTCTACTTTTCTCAGTTCTGAGAACCACAAGCTCTAGATGAGCCTTGGTTTTGTCACCTGGGTTATATTTTTCAACCAATTCTCCCTAATTCTTCAAGTCCTACCTAAAATCCAGCAGGAGATGGTGATTCTCTGATTGGCAGAAAAAGCCATGATTTCCCCTGTTAGGGAGAATGAACCTGGAGTTCCCGATTCTGCTATCGTAATGTTGGGATCGCCTGATCCAGGACATGGCTATTCTCAAGAGAATACATTTAATGGCCTGAGGTTGAATGGAGGAGTTTGAGTTTTATAGTTATATTATCTAATAATGTAGTTAAAACCTTGATAAAATCTCCCAACTACCATTGCCATTGTATTTGGAAATCCTTCATACAGAAGTCTTCTAAGAAACACTATAATCTGCTTTCTCTGTCAGTGTTGAACATTATATTATTCACTTTGTCAGAAATACAATTAAAAGGTGTAAATTTCCATATTATCAGTCATGACTAACAAAAAATTAGTTATCAGGACCTGGATCACCTGCTGGTGGTACTCTGGTTCCCTGGGTGGAGGGTTGTAGTTCCAGTGTCCACCAGCGGGCGTCTCCTAGCAGTCTCCACCCTACTAGTGCATCTTAATCAAGGGTTTTGCTTGCTTCCCAATACTGCCTGCTAGCTGTTATTTTGTTCCTGCTCCTGTATGCTATACCCTGTATCCTGCTGCCTTGTACCTGTTCTCCCTTGTTCCTGATCCCAGTTTTGGTTTTCCCTTCCCATCTGATCCATGCACCTTTTAGTTTTCCCTGCTCTTCCTTGTTCCCCATTTTTTTTCATTGAGGGCATTTTATGCAATTGTTTTAGTGGAGGTAGCCTACAAAATGGCTCGCTGTTGCATGGTAAATGCCTTCATTCAATATTACAGATACTGTTTGCTTGGCTGCATCAGAGACGTTTGATTATATAGTTATTTTTATAGCTGTTAACCATTAAATTATTTTTTCAACAGTTCTGCTATGTGTTTTATATGACCCACTTTATTTTTTTACAATTTGTTGCTATTTCCCATAGTAAGCTGACATAAGGTGGTCCAAGAGTTGGAAAAATGTTGACACATTTACTGTAATTTTCCTTTCCTGATTCCTCCTCATAGCCTAAGATTTCCCCCATGTTCATTGCAAAGCTTGGGTAAAGGGCCCAATTTTAGTTTGTTAACTTAGTTAGAATTATACCTGGAGTGCTAAGAGGAGAGGAACGGATGTGAGGAGGATTCAGGAAAGGAAAATTACAGTAAGTATGTCAACAATTTTTCCAAATGTTGCTTATGACTATGATCGGGATATGGTGTTGGTACATATAGGCATAATTACAATTAATCCATATGTATATGAAGGTGGTAGTTTACAATTCCTTGCATTCTTTTTAAAGAATGCAAAACTTCCTTGAAAACAAGTTCCTAGTGAGGGAGGATTTCTACAGGAGATATCAGTGTATATGGGATGTACACTACATTATTACAGGTAAATTATATCTTTAGTGTTTTTCCCTAGAAAATATTTCTTCACTAAAATTTTGCTCAAAAATAAGCAAAAAAAAGTAGGAACCTAATACGAAACATTTTTTCTTAGATTATCCAAAAATACAGTAAGAAAGCCCACATTTCAATGAAGTTTGCTCATCTCAGTTTAATGCTTGTTATATACAGTACATTTATAATTTTCTTGTCTTTGCAGGAATCAGAATATGTATTACTTACCTATACACTGTGGAACTCCCCTCCATTTTCCAAGATGGCATGATGCAGGTTCAGCTTGAGACAATTTATACCCCTTTTCACAAACATAGGAAGCACGTTCACGATGTTTATATTCTTTTATACCATCTTCAGCTCTTCCATTTAATATTTCTCGAGCATTTCCACAGGAATTACCTAAAAACAAAAACAAATAATAAAAAGACAAATGTAACACGTGGAAGGTATTATAAAGGTGGTTTATATGTGAATTACATACCTATGTATACTGTAGTATGTAGCACAAACAACAATCATTTGTAATATATACCACCACATGATCTGAAAGTGTAGGAAATGCTCTGCAAATGATTTGCAATTTCATGCCTTTTATATTTTCATCAAACAAAAAAATGCTATATTGCATTCTGGACCCCAAACATCCTCATATATCAAATACACATATAATAATAACAAAAGTGAGTACACCCCTCTTTTCATGTGAAAACACTGAACAAATTACACTTTGCTACTAAGTAAAGTAGTGAATGTACAGCTTGTATGACAGTGTAAATTTGCTCTCGCCTCAAAATAACGCAACACACACTGCTGTTAATTGTCTAAACTGCTGGCAACAAAAGTGAGTACACCCCTAAGTGAAAATGTCTAAATTGGACCGAATTGGCCATTTTCCCTCCCCAATGTCATGTGGCCTGTTAGTGTTACAAGGTTTTAGGTGTGAACAGGTGTGTTAAATTTGGTGTTATCGCTCTCACTCTCTCATACTGGTCACTGGAAGTTCATCATGGCACCTCATGTCAAAGAACTCTCGGAGCATCTGAAATACATAAAGATGTATGTAGGAAGAAGTCATGCCCATTCTATGTAACTCATATAGGGGGAAGGAGTCACAGTGGCTATGTCATCCCGTAAGCATCTTGTAGTTTCCATGCATCCTGAGCCCACCCTGCTTAAGTGCTACGTTTGTGAGTAAAGTTTTAACAAACAAATAAACCGTTTTGATATGCAGAGAGTACTACATTTTGCCTTTTCTATTCCTATGTGCACCGGACCCCATTGAGGGAATCTGTACTGGTTAGTTTCCATCTAATAAGATGAAGGCAGCATGGACAGAATAGGAGCTCCATGACCAACTGATTTGTTTATATCCCTGAGAGGGGATCTGCTTTTTCTGACCTTCTGGTGAAACAGAGGTCAGAACGTGAGGTGAGTGGCTAGGATATAGAGGAAGAGAAGAGCACTTGCATTTTCAATCTTTAGACACTAGTGGTTTGTAGGGATGGGCTATCTGTTAAAGTTGAACATGAGTTAGACTCGAACATTGCCTGTCCGCCCGTTCACCGAACAATTTGGGGTGTTCGCAGCAAATTAGAAAAGCCACGGAACACCCTTTAAAAGTCTATGGGAGAAATCAAAAATGCCAATTTTAAACGTTAATATGAAAGTTAATGTCATAAAAAGTGTTTGGGGGCCTGGGTCCTGCCCCAGGGGACATGTATCAATGCAAAAAAAAAGTTTTAAAAATGTCAGTTTTTTCAGGAGCAGTGATTTTAATAATGCTTAAAGTAAAACAATTTTGTACCTGGGGGGTTTCTATAGTATGCTTGTAAAGTAGCACATGTTTCCTGTGCTTAGAAAAGTCCCGAACCAAAATAAAAAAAATTCCATATCAGGACCTTTGAGTCTGGTATGGATATTAAGGGGAACCCTGCACCAAATAAAATTGGTGTGGGGTTCCCCCCAAAAATTCCATACCAGACCCTTATCCGAACACGCAACCTGGCAGGCTTCAGGAAAAGAGGGGGGAGGAAAGAGCAACCCCCTCCTGAACTGTACCAGGCCACATGCCCTTAACATGGGGAGAATGTCCCATGTTGATGGGGACAAGGTGGTTGTGGGGGTCTGCGGGTAAGGGCTTATCGGAATCTAGAAACCCCCTTTAACAAAGGGGAACTACAGATCCCACCCCCCCATGGGAACTGGTAACGGGGTACATTGTAGCCCTACCATTTTACAAAAAAGTGTCAAAATGTCAAAAACCACAGGAGACAATGATTTAATCCTGTCTCAAGCGATACAGAGAAAAAAAACACAATGCTACGAACAATAGCGCCTCATAGGAGGCGCCCCGGCCGAATGACAGCTCTTTTAAAGCTGAGGGCAGGGCCACCTGTCACATGCGGGCATCACCCCGCCCCCTTTCTGACGCAAGGTGAAAGCCCGGGGTTACCCAATGACGTGTACGTGTGCCCCCCCCCTTTGGCACGTTGTGGGTTTGTGAGGGTTGTACTCATTTTGGGAAATAAGTATATATACATTCCACCCACTCCCCCTTAAAACCAATACATTTCTTACAAATTAATGAACACAATTCTTCTTTAAATCATTATTAAACCCAAAGCAAACATTATATTACAGCTTAACAATTCTTAGATGTAATGGCTGCTTTTTTAATTTATTTTAATTTTTTTTTTGCTTTCCTGGATGCACTTGCTGCTCTCACTACACAGAGAACCAGGCCCCAACCAACACATCCTTGGCAATCTGATCACAACCGATATCTCAAGAGGCCGCTATGCTCTTCAGCAACTGTGGCATACAATCAAATCCCTGAAAGTTTTCATCCTATACAAATTTGCCCACCTAACATACAATGCTTTCCAATCAAACCTAAAACTAATGGTCACTACTCCATACTCTTACATCTAGACCTTTCTGCCGCCTTTGATACCGTTGAACACCAGCTCCTCATCAAAAAACGTTACTCTGGCCTCCAAATCTGCTCTTTCCTGGTTCTCCTCCTACCTATCCTAGTGTTCCTACAATGTTGCCTGCAACTTTGTCTCCTCCTGTCCACTTCCTTTTCTGTAGGGGTCCTCCAAGGCTCCATCCTGTGAAACCTTATCTTCTCCATCTAAACCCCCCTTCCTTGGTCACTGGATAAACTCCCATGGCTTATAATCCTATCTCTATGCTGATGACACCCTCTCCTCCCTGACATCTCTTGCATTACTAACTTATTAACTGACATATCAGTATGTCAAACCAATTAAGAGCCAGCATGCATTCCAACTGGCGGAAGTTGCGTTAAGGGAGGTCCTACCCCTACCCATTTTGTCACTACATAGACATAATCAGGAGGCATGCTGGCCCCCCAGAGCAGCAGCGTTCCAGTACAATACAGTCGACAAGTCATCCAGGTGCCAGGAGGGCACCGGTACATGTATATGCAATATATTTTAACTTTCTTGGCACTATATTAAATAAAGGGCATATTACACTATGTTATCCATTCTGGTTTGTCCTTTTTGGTGAATATCAGGACCATGGCTATGGGAGAATTATCTGAAGTAGATTATACAAGTTAAAGCACTATCTGACCATTCTAGCATTACTGCACCACTGAGTTTTCATGGACTGGGATACTTATTAATGGGCTTATGTCACTTATTTATTGAACACAGCACAGGCACTTTATCTGGTTTGATATCAACTATTGTTGTCACACTGAAATACTTTAGGAGTGGAGACTTTATCACATGCACTTAATATGTAATTGATTTGTTTGCACAGAATACATAAATGCATAATTTAAATAGTATATTAACTCTGGGTTGGAAATTGGGGTACAATATTGAACGAGACTTCTTGCACTTTTATGTGTAGTGTAGCACAGTTTTGTTTTTTATATTACATAATTTATGGGGTAAGGTATACCTCATATTTAATAGCAGCAGCAACCCATCTGTATTTTTCATATACTGTTGAACGGGTAGACATAACAATACACTTGTAATATGTGGGGCAGTGTACAGGGGTCAGTAGTAGAAAGGACAGTGTACAGAGGTCAATAGCATGTAGGGAATTGTACAGAGGTTATTAGTATGCAAAGCATTGTACAGAGGTCTGTAGCATATAGGGCAGTGTACAGAGGTCAGTAGAATGTAGGGAAGTGTACAGAAGTCAGTAGATTTAGGGAATTGTACAGAGGTCAATAGTATGTAGGACAGTGTACAAAGGTCAGTAGCATGTAGTGCAGTGTACAAACATCAGTAGCATGTAGGGCAGTGTACAGACGTTAGTAGCATGTAGGGCAGTGTACAGAGGTCAATGGGATGTATGGTAGTGTACAGAGGTCATTGGGATGTAAGGCAACATACAGAAGTCAATAGTATGTATGGCAGTGTATAGAGGTCAGTAGGATGTAGGGCGGTGTATAGTAGGAGGCATTAGCATGTAGAGCAGAGTACGGGGGCACTAGCTTGTAGGGCAGTGTACAGGGGTCAGTAGTTTCTAGGACTGAGTGCAGGGGTCATGAGATTTTAGGGAAGTGCAAACAGGTCAGGTGTTTGTAGGACAAGTTATAGGGGTCAGTTGGACACAGTATGGTGGAGCAGGATGGCACAGTAAAATGGACCTAGAAGGGCACAGTAGAGAGCATCTGGGGATCAAAGTACGGGGGGGGGGGGTCAGGAGGGCAGAGTGTGTGTGTGGGGGGGAGAGGGGCAGAAGGACACAGTATGTGGGAGATCCGGAGGGCAGACTACAGACAGTCAGTAGTGAAGAAACAGTTGATTCCACATTAAAAGCAGTGCAGGAAAGCTGCTATGACCCAATGACAGGTCTATTTGTTCTGGGATAGATGAGAGGATCTGTGCAATACATTCAGGTATTTTGCTTCCATGTGCCACTCCGCAGGTGGGGGAGAATCACTTTATGCCGCAGGTCGGCAAGGCAGGGAATAGAATGTGATCTACCCATAATCTGCCTGTGATCAACGGTTACAGACCCCCCCGCTCTATGGGGACAAATTGGCTTTACAAACATTGCTCCGGTCCTAATTTGACAGGAGTGCCAGTGTTGGTGCGTGGGCCCTAAACACAGGACAGTTTGTATTCATTATCCGCACCTGAACACCTGTCAAATTAGGACCCACAGCTGTGTTTGTACAACTGCTTCAGCTCCATAGACTAAAAGGCGGCTCCAGCCTCACAAACAAGCTCCTTGTGCACTTTTTTTTTAACCACTTCAGACCTGCGCTATTGACAAAATACGTCAACAGCGCAGATCTGAGGTGCCAAGTGGACGTCTTTGGACGTCATTACTTTTGCGGCTCCCTGCGCGTCCCCGCGAGCGCGCACCGGGGGGAAACTGTGTTTGCCGTGTCACTAGGACACAGCCTAACACAGAACGTGCTGAATGGCCAATCACAGCGGCCATCCAGCACTCGATCCCGCCGTCCAATGAGAGATGATCTCAAATGTAAACAAATGAGATCATCTCTCATCGCTGGCTGGATGTCACTTCTTTTTGGCGGCTGCATGCGCGTCCCCGCGAGCACGCATCGGGGGGAAACTGTTTGCCGTGTCATTAGGACACAGCCTAACACAGATCGTGCTGAATGGCCAATCACAGCGGCCATCCAGCACTCGATCCCGCCGCCCAATGAGAGATGATCTCAAATGTAAACAAATGAGATCATCTCTCATCGCCGGCTTCCTCTCCTCACACAGAGACAGCGTGTGAGGAGAGAAAGTGTTTCTGAACGACAGTGAGTGAAAAAAAAAAGCAATTACAGTGTCCCTGCTAGTGTCACCTTGCCAGTGCAATCACCACCTGCCCCTGCCATAAGTGCCATCTGACCCTGCCATAAGTGCCACCTGCCACTGCCATCAGTGCCACCTGCCACTGCCATCAGTGCCACCTGCCACTGCCACCTGCCCCTGCCATCTGTGCAATCTGCCATCAGTGCTACCTGCCAGTGCAATCTGCCATCAGTGCCATCAGTGCCCGTGCCATCTGCCATCAGCCATCAGTGCCATCTGTGCCATCTGCCCGTGCCATCTGCCATCAGTGCCCGTGCCATCTGCCTGTGCCACCTGCCATCAGTGCCATCTGCCATCAGTGCCATCTACCTGTGACATCTGCCATCAGTGCTACCTGCCATTAGTGCTACCTGCCATTAGTGCTACCTGCCATTAGTGCTACCTGCCATTAGTGCTACCTGCCATTAGTGCTACCTGCCTTTAGTGCTACCTGCCATCTGCCCGTGCCATCTGCCAGTCGCATTTGCCGTCAGTGCCACCTGTCAGTGTCATCAGTGCCAACAATGGCTAAAAGATCATTTTCATTGGAGGAGGCATACGAAATTATTGCGGCCGACGGGAGCAACGGGGAGCTCTGCGATTCAGATTCCCCTGTAAATTCAGACAACAAATCTGACGTAACTATGAGCCCATAGTTAGCAGTGAAGCAGAGACATCCTCGGACGAGGAGAAGGAGGAGGAGGAGAAGGAAGAAGAGGAGGAGGAGGAGGAGGAGGAGGAAGAGGCGGAGGAGCAGGAAGAAGAGGAGGAAGAAGAGGAAGAAGAGGAGGAGGAGGAGGAGGGTCCACCTGCCAGACGAAGGTGTATTGCCAAGGAAGCAGTGCCATCCACCAGCACCACTGTGCCATCCACCAGAACCGCTGTGCCATCCACCAGAACCGCAATACCTCGGCAAGCAAGGTCACGTACCAGTGGGGTGTCAACTCAGTCCCAAAGGGTTAGGTCCCATGCCAGCCTTCCCTAGTCCAGGTGGACACAGAAAATGTTGCCCCGATTGACTTTTTTAATTTAATTTTTACAGACGACATGCTTGCCTCAATTGTGGCCCAGTCCAATCTTTATGCAGAACAATTTATTTCCAGTAACCCCACGTCCTATTATGCCCGTCCCTTCCAGTGGAGAGCCATAACAGTGGAAGAGTTTAAAAAATTTTTGGGCCTCGTATTTTGTATGGGACTAAACCATAAAAACGAACTACGTGCTTATTGGTCAAACCGCCCCATCTACCACATGCCCATCTTTTCTTCAAAAATGCCCAGGTCCAGATATCAAAATATCATGAGATTCCTACACTACAATGACAATACCCAGTGCCCTCCCCGAAATGACCCAAATTTTGATAAACTTTATAAAATTCGGCCACTACTTGATTATTTTTCCAAAATTTTCCCCCAGTTGTTTACCCCGGACCAACAAATATGTGTGGATGAATCCCTAGTAAAATTTTCTGGCAGGCTCGGCATAAAACAATTTATTCCCAGCAAAAGGGCCCGCTATGGGGTGAAGCTCTACAAATTATGTGACCGAGCCACGGGGTATATGTATGCCTTCAACGTATACGAAGGAAAAGACAGCCAGCTACACCTCACTAATTGTCCAGACTACGTAGGAACCAGCGGGAAAATTGTTTGGCAACTCCTAAACCCACTCCTGGAGAAAGGATACCACTTGTACGTGGACAATTTTTATACCAGTTTGCCCCTGTTCCGAAACCTTTTCCAAAAGAACACCCCAGCATGCGGCACCGTGCGATCGAACCGGAAGGGATTTCCTCAAAGCCTTGTCACCAAAAAATTGGAAAAAGGGGAGACGGCGAGTTTACGCAATGAGGAAGTTCTGGCTGTGAAATGGAGGGACAAAAGGGATGTGTTCGTGCTTTCTACCATCCACAAAAACACATTCGTTGAGACCAGAACGAGGAATGGGCGAATCCAGAAACCGAAATGCATTCATGATTACAATAAGTTCATGGGGGGTGTCAATTTGAACGACCAGATGCTGGAACCCTACCTTTCCACAAGAAGATCATACCAGTGGTATAAAAAAGTGTCAATTTATTTGTTCAATTTGGCCGCGTACAACACATATGTGATATATCGTAAATCCACTCCAAGACCCAAATCCTACCTTTTCTACCTGGAGGAAATCACCACTGCCCTTTTATACCCCAGCAACCCACCAGCAAACATTCGATCCGATGTGGTTAGCCGACTCAACGAGCGCCACTTTCCAGATAAAATCCCTCCCAGACCAACAGGCCAAAAATGCCAAAAAAAATGCCGGGTGTGCTCCAAAGCAGGAGTGAGAAGAGACACCACTTTTTATTGTCCTAAATGCCCTTCCCAACCAGGCCTCTGCGTAGTTGGTTGTTTCGCCCGTTACCATACCTCACTAAATTATTAGTCACTTCCTGCCATTTACCTTCACACCCCTTACGCCTCTGCTTATGACCCTGGCTTGTTATTTGACCATGATTCTGCCCACCGATTCTGTTTATACCTCTGCCTGATCTGGAACTGACCCTGGAATGTTATTTGACCACGCTTATGCCTACCGATTCTGTTCATACCTCTGCCTGATTTGGAACTGACCTTGGACTGTTTGACCATTCTTTTTGCCTGCCTCTTGGACTGATTTTTTACCCTGCCAATGGACTAGTGGGATTCATAGCACAGGGGCCTCACATATGTGAGGGGCTCCAGAAAAGTTTTTCTAGATGAAGATAACTATTTTTTTGTTTTCTCATCCTAGATTAGGGTCTGGTTGCCCGGAGGCTTCAAAAAGATTTGGGTGGGAGAAGCCTCTACCCCTGTCCCCATGCTGTCCTGAACGAGGCCCTACTTCTGCCTGCTGCCTGTAGGACCTATGCCATCATGCTTGCTGACCAAGTCCCTGCCTGCTGCCTGGACCAGTGCTATCGTCCCGTGGACAACTGCGCTACTAAAACCACAGGTACATTTTTTTGTTTACTCTTTGCTTAGCATAATATATTTTGGGGTGTAATTCTTGCCATGTGCATGCTTTGTGTCCCTAGAACACCTGTTGGTGTTCCTTGCATGTTGGGCCTCTGTATGTGGTCAGGCTGTGAAAAAGTCACACACATGTGGTATCGCCATACTCAGGAGGAGTAGCAGAATGTACTTTAGGGTGTAATTTTTGCTATGTACATGCTATGTGTTGGCAATATCTTATAAATGGACAACTTTGCGTAAAAAAAATAGCATTTTCATTTTTTTTCCACATTTTCCAAAAACGTTTGGAAAAAAATGAAATGTTCAAAAGACTCATTATGCCTCATAGATTATACGTTGGGGTGTTAGCTTTCCAAAATGGGGTCATTTTGTGGGTAATTCCATTGTACTGGTGTTCCAGGGCCTTCAAAAGTTTAATAGGTAGTCAACTAGTTAGATGTGCAATTTATGCTCCTAAAACCCCTAATGGCGCTTCCTGCATGTTGGGCCTCCGTATGTGGCCAGGCAGTGAAAAAGTCTCACACATGGGGTATCGTTTTATTCAGGAGGAGTAGCAGAATGTATTTTGGGGTGTCATTTGTGGTATGCACATGCCATGTGAGAGAAATAAGCTATTACAATGACAATTTTGAGAACATTTTTAAATAAAAAATAAAAATCTTAATTTTGCAAAGTATTGTGGGAAAAAATTACAACTTCAAATACCTCACCATGCCTCTTAATAAATACCTTGGCATGTTTACTTTCCAAAAATGGGTTATTTGGGGGGAATTTGTACTTTCCTGGCTTGTTAGGGTCTCAAGAAATGAGATAGGCCTTCAGTACATCAGGTGTGATCAGATGTGATCATTTATTATGATTTGCACTATAGCTTGTAGACTCTAAAACTTTCACACAGACCAAATAATTTCGAAATGTTTTGGGTTATTTTTATCAAAGACATGTAGCAGTATACATTTTGGCCAAAATTTATAAAGAAAAATTAATAATTTGCAAAATGTTATCACAGAAACTAAGAAAAAATCATTTTTTTTTTCAAAATTTTCGGTCTTTTTTTATTAATAGCGCAAAAAATAAAAAACCCAGAGGTGATCAAATACCACCAAAAGAAAGCTCTATTTGTGGGAAGAAAAGGACAAAAAAATCATTTAGGTACAGTGTTGCATGACTGAGTAATTGTCATTCAAAGTGTGAGAGTGCTAAAAGCTGAAAATTGCTCTGGGCAGGAAGGGTGTTTAAGTGCCCAGTAAGCAAGTGGTTAAACATAACTGTTGGGGGAGGGGGGGGGGGGTCTTTGGTAAAATATGAGGGTCTAAAACAAAGTTTACTATGTTTTAGTTATGAGTGAAAACAGGACTGATCAGTAACAATCATTAATTCAGGAAGGGAAGAGGCCTGCATTCATATGTATAGCGAGGCTGCAATGATGGGCACTGATGAGGCTGTATTGATCCCTTGTACCATGTCTGCAGTCTCTGACCATCTCTTGTACCATGTCTGCAGTCTCTAACCATTTCCTGTATCATGTCTGCAGTTTGACCATCTCTTGTACCACGTCTGCAGTCTCTGACCATCTCCTGTATCATGTCTGCATTCTCTGACCATCTCTTGTACCACGTCTGCAGTCTCTGACCATCTCTTGTACCACGTCTGCAGTCTCTGACCATCTCTTGTACCACGTCTGCAGTCTCTGACCATCTCTTGTACCACGTCTGCAGTCTCTGACCATCTCTTGTACCACGTCTGCAGTCTCTGACCATCTCTTGTACCACGTCTGCAGTCTCTGACCATCTCTTGTACCACGTCTGCAGTCTCTGACCATCTCTTGTACCACGTCTGCAGTCTCTGACCATCTCTTGTACCACGTCTGCAGTCTCTGACCATCTCTTGTACCACGTCTGCAGTCTCTGACCATCTCTTGTACCACGTCTGCAGTCTCTGACCATCTCTTGTACCACGTCTGCAGTCTCTGACCATCTCTTGTACCATGTCTGCAGTCCCTGACCATGTCTTGTACCATGTCTGCAGTCTCTGACCATCTCTTGTACCATGTCTGCAGTCTCTGACCATCTCTTGTACCATGTCTGCAGTCTCTGACCATCTCTTGTCTTATATAATTTCTGCAGTCTCTGAGGGAGTTTGGAGAGGAGTCAAGAGAGGGAGAGCTGCCCGAATGGGGGTCATGGGAGAAGTCAGAGGTGTGTGGATGTGGAGAGCAGACTATAGAATAAAACCAGAGCCACCAAGCTGAAGCCGACTGACTGAGCCCTGCATGGTGCACCTGAGAGGAGGTCAGTGACAGCACCACTAGGCCATTCTGACGGGGGGGGTGTCACTGATGTAAAGGGGAAGTGAATACAACAATGTAATGGGGCACTGATATAAAGGTTTCTCCCTATATTAGTAACCCCCCCTTTAGTGTATTCTTTCTGTGGAAGGTGGTCTCTGACCAACAGAGTCACTTCCCACGTTCCCAGAGTTCCTGGGGTCCCCCTTGATGATTGACCACTTTTAGCACTATTAACTAGTGCTTTTTTTTATCTGTCTTCTCTATATATAATACACTCTTCAAATGTGCTTATAAATGCATGGTTTTCCCTTTCATGAACAAGAAAATAATGATGTTGTGCTTTTGGGCCGGTATAAAAATGCTATGGGGCTGGTATGAATTTTTTTCCAGGGCTGGTTTTTATTCCCAGTCCGGCCCTGCTCATCACCCGATCAGCGGTGCCACCGTCGAGAGAGAGAGACGGATTATTTTCTGGCAGTGCCCCTCCCAAGACTAGACTTTGGATCCGCCCTTGACTGAGATAAGCCTTGCCTATTCATTACAACTGTGAGACCAAACGTTTTATCTTTGTTTTTAAAGTGGAGCTCTGCCTTCCCCACAAAAATGTTTCCTACTGGCTGCGCTCTCCTACTGGCCCAACAGTAGGGGAGGAAGGAGGAGGGTCAGACAGAAGTGGGGACAGGGTACCTGTCAAAAACAGGTACCTGCTCCCCCCTCTCCCCGAAAGGTGGCAAATATGGCACCAGAGGGGAAGAGGAGACAGAAACGTGGAAGTTCCACTTTGTTTTTATTCAAATACCGCACTATGGAAGTTGCTTCCTTTCTTGTTTTATCTTTTTGTCATACTATCCTTTCCTGAGAGGAGCAGATGCTATTCATGGTTCCTGGGTTCCACATCTACATACCCATCTCAGCTCATTTGACCGCTTATTAACTGTTATCTCTGGTAAGCAGGTTTGCTGAATTTGTGGAGTGGGACCACAGCTGAAAATTCCTTGTGGGTTACACCATATATACAGATTTTCAGGCTGATGCAGTGTAGTTTGACCGCACTGTGGAAGCAGTGCAATGTACCCGCGGGTTTTCTGCACTTTCCCATAGAGTTCCATTATGTTCTGCATGTTTGGTGCACTGAGGGCCGTTCACACCACAAAAACTCATTCTCTGCATGCACAGTTTTTTATGCATTTGAAATGCATTTTTGTGCTGTAAAGCATTCTTGTGCATTTTTGATGCATTTCGGTGCATTTTTAATGCTTTTTGCCGCATTCCAGTACAGTTTAATGCAGAAAAAATGCATAATGTTGTATTGTTTTTGATTGTACTGGAACACACTGCACTGGTGGTGTGAACTATGCAATTGGAACCCATATAACCTACTGCCCATGCATTTTTGATGTAGAAAAAAAAACTGCATTCTAGTGTGAACCGGGCCCGACAGTGGTCAAACCACACCTCAATGCATCAGTCTGAAAGCAACCACAAGCTGTGTACACACGATCGGTTGGTCCGATGAAAAAAGACCGATAGTTTTTAATCAGACAAACTGGTCGTGTGTGGGACTCATCAGTCTTTTTTCCATCGGTGTAAAAAAAATTGAACAGGTTTTAAATTTTTCCTATGGATAAAAAATCAATAGGAAATTCCATGCATGCTCAGAATCAAGTCGATGCATGCTCGGAAGCAACTTTATTTTTTTTCGGCTCGTCGTAGTGTTTTACGTCACCGCGTTTTGCCACGGTCGGAATTTAGTCAGATAGTGTGTATGCAAGACTGATAAAAGTCAGCTTCATCGGATATCCCATGAAAAAATCCATCGGATTAGATTCCATCAGAAATCCAATTGTCTGTACAGGGCTTAAGAGTGTTACACTGGAGTGTTAAGTGCATTTATCATCGCATTTGAGAATACTGTAAATAGTGTATGGGTAATTGTTCACTAGTGATGAGCGGAATACGCCATATTCGATTTTGCGATATTTCGTGAATATTTCGAAGAATATTCGCGAATATTCGTTAATATCGAATATTCGTGATATTTCAAAAAAATAAATTGCGAAATTTCACCAATGCGAAATTTCGCTATTTTTTTTTTTGGATAAAATATCACGAATATTCGATATTTACGAATATTCGCTATATTTTATGAAAAAAAAAAATAGCGAAATTTCGCCAATGCGGAATTTCGCTATTTTTTTGGGGGATAAAATATCACGAATATTCGATATTTACGAATATTCGCTATATTTTACTAAAAAAAAAAAAAAAATTGCGAAATTTTGCAATTTTTTTTTATATAAAATATCACGAAAAAAATAAAAAAAAATTGCGAAATTTCGCTAATGCGAAATTTCGCTAGTGCGAATGCCAAATTGATTGCGAAAAAAAATACGAATATTCGAAATAGCGAATATTCGCCGTGATATTCGAGTTATTCGCGAATACTCGAATATGCAATAGTCGTAGCGAATATTCGCAATGCAAATATTCGTGAGCAACACTATTGCTCACATCTATTCAGGTTTGTGCAATTATTAGAATTTCACTGTATGAGTTTCACATAGTATTGTCAATTTCAAATATGATCATTCCACTATTCAAATATGATCATTCCACTATTCATGTAACTGTTCATGATTTATGCAATGTTTGCACACTTTACATTTTCTGTTACTATTTTAATCTGTCCACTGTGAGTCTTACACAATATTGTCATTTGCTTACTTTTTATAACACATAGTCATTTTACCATTTATAGTGTGTGTGAAAATGTTCACGATTTACCATATTTTTCACGATTTTTGTCATTACTGTAAAGTTCGGGTTTGTACCGTACTTTTGGATTTTTTGTAACCGGACAATTTACTGTAAGTTCGGGTTCGGTGTTCGGCGATGTAATGGCGCACTGCAGGGCAGCCAATCACCATTTGTTTTACTCGTGTGACCTAGAAGCCATCACAGCCATGCCTACTAATGGCATGGCTGTGATTGGCCAGTGCAGCATGTGACCCAGCATGTGACCCAGCCTCTATATAAGCTAGAGGCACATAGCACAGCTCGTCACTCTGCTTTAGTTAGGATAAGGAAAGGCTGCTGCTGCTGCTCTTCTGAGAGAGAGAATTAGATAGGAGTCAGACTGTCCTGCTTCAGAAATCACATTACTCAAGGATCTACATAGCATTAGATAGTTACTTTAGGAAAGGTTCCTGCTTGTGCTTGTAGGGAGAGAAATATATAGGAGTCTGTCCTGCTTCAGAAATCTAATTACACCAGCACTGCATATGTTACTGTGAGATACTCTGCAAGATACTTTAGGGGAAGGTTCCTGCTTGTGCGTGTAGGGAGAGAAATATATAGGAGTCTGTCCTGCTTCAAACATCTAATTACACCAGCACTGCATATGTTACTGCGAGATACACGTGTGAGATAAACACTTTAGCTAGTGTTCTTCTATTGTTCAATTCAAAAAACACCAATTTTGGTGCAAAAAATATATATTTTGCAGTGTTTCCTCCAGTGTTTGCAGTGTTTCCTCCATATCTGTATGTGTGAGATAAACACTTTAGCTACTGTTCTTCTATTGTTCTATTCAAAAAATACCCATTTAGGGCAAATCATTTTTTGTTGGTGCATTTCCTGCATATCTGTACGTGTGAGATACACCCTTTAGATACTGTTCTTCTATTGTGCTATTCAAAAAACACCCATTTAGGGCAAGATCCTACGTTTGAGAAATATGAAGAGAACGTCAAATTAGGGACGTGGCCACGGTCATGGTGCTGCTGGTGGAGCTCCTGTTGCAGGGAGAGGACGTGGTTGATCTGTGCCAGCTACACGCACAAGTGAAACACCTTCCTCAGGTGGGAGTAGGCGACAGAGCCTGCAGCGGTATTTGGTGGCGCCTAATCCGGCTCTACGAATGTTGAGGCTAGGAGCAAACAGGCGATAGTAGATTGGGTTACTGACAGTGCATCCAGTTCCTTCACATTGTCCCCCAACCAGTCTAGTGCTGAAGGATCAGAGTTGGCACCTGCAGCCGATGTCCATCAGTCTTTCACCTCACCCCCTTGCAAATAAGCCAACCAGTCTGAGCAGCAAATCATGCAGCATTCTCTTCTGCTTTTTAATGACTCTGTTAGCATGGTTTCCCATCACCATCCACCTAGCCCTGCCCCAGAAGTGGAAGAGATTGAGTGCACCAATGCCCAACCACTTATGCTTCAAGATAAGTACATGGGGGGACCATTACAGCACATCTCGGATGATGAAGAAACACAGTTGCCAACTGCTGCTGCTTTCGCAATTGTGCAGACCGACAAGGAGGGCAGTGGTGAAGACTGGGTGGAAGATGAGGTCCTCGACCCCACATGAAATCAACGTCATGCAGGTGACCTGTGTAGTTCAGAGGAAGTTGGCCCTGGACTTCATACTTCAGACTGGCCCACTATGACAGGTCTCTCCCATGGCGGCTGGACAACTCCCGCACCCCCCCAGCCACCCAAGCCAAGCCCCCTCTAATCCTTCACTAGCCACTAGGAATTCTACTTTATTAGAGTGGAACGGCTGGTACTTGTACTCTTATAGGCAGTACTAGTGGGGAAGCTAGACATTATTTCACCCGGGGCAAAGAATCAGTTTGATGCCTCCCCTTTTGGGACAAGGTTAGGCATAAGTGAGAAACTCCCAGGCCATAGCTGTTGAGTCAGCTGTCAGTCCCCTCCCACATGCTCCTCTGTCGTCCCCCTTGCTCCTCTGGTCCTCATAGCAGCTCTGGGCCTAGTAGGTTTGACGCACATTCCTTGCCTGGCATGTGTGCTTAATTTGGTGGCGCAGAGGTTACTTACTTACCCTGATATGCCACAGCTGCTGCAGAAAGTGCGGGCCGTCTGTGCGCACTTTCGGTGTTCTCACCCTGCTGCTGCTCGCCTGTCAGCGCTGCAGCGCAACTTCGGCCTTCTGGCTCACCGCCTCATATGTGACGTGCCCACAAGGTGGAACTCCACCTTGCACATGCTGGCCAGACTGTGCGAGCAGCAGCAGGCGATAGTGGAGTTTCAGGAGTCGCTCTGCGGAACAGAACCACTTCACCACCAATAACTGGGTCTCCATGCGAGACCTGTGTGCCTTTGTTGCGCTGTTTCGAGTACTCCACCAACATGGCCAGTGCCGATGACGCCGTTCTCAGCGCTACTATCCCAGTTCTATGCCTCCTTGCTTCATCGCTTCAGGCGATGATGAAAGGAGGATGTGGCACAGGAGGAGGAGGAATCAGGATAATTTCCAAGGCTTTCAGGGCAGTCATTCACAAGTGGCTCTGAGGGTGGGTTCCTGCACCAACAAACGCCAGGTCCACAATTGTCCAGCAAGGGCACAGTTCTGGAGGATGACGAGGTTGAGGAGATGGAGGAGGAGGAACCATGTTTACAGCAGGGTGGCACCCAGACCAGCTCATGGCCATCACTGGTGCGTGGCTGGGGGATACAGAGGACACAGACGTTACACCTCCCACAGAGGACAGCTTTTCGTTGCCCTTACACATGAGCGATTACATGCTGCAGTGTCTCCGCAACGACCGCCGTGTTGCCCACATTTTAACAGGTGCTGATTACTGGGTGGCCACGCTGTTGGATCCCCTTTACAAGGACAATGTACTATTCTTAATTCCCTCAATGGAGCGTGATCGCAAGATGCGCGAGTACAAGCGCACGCTGGTAGACACGCTGCCGGTGGAATTCCCACCTGACAGCGGGGGCATAGTGGAAGCACAAGGCGAGGGCAGAGGAGAAGGAAGAGGTCGCCAACGCAGCCGGGGGCGCAGCCAGGGCACCGCCAGCACCTCAGAAGGCAGGGTTAGCATGGCCGAAATGTGGAAAAGCTTTGTCAGCACGCCACAACAAACAGCACCACCACCTGATATGGAATGTTTTAGCAGGAGGCAGCATTTACCCAACATGGTGGAGCAGTATGTGTGCACAGGCCTACACGTACTGATAGGTGACGAATGATGGGTCTGCCCCCTTAAACTTCTGGGTCTCCCAATTGGGCACATGGCCTGAGCTTGCCCTTTACGCCTTGGAGGTGCTGACCTGCCCTGCAGCCAGTGTATTATCTGAACGTGTATTTAGCACGGCAGGGGGGCGTTATCACAGAAAAGCGCAGCCGCCTGTCCAGAGCCAATGTGGACAAGCTCACGTTCATTAAAATGAACCAGGCATAGATCCCACAGTACTTGTCCGTACCTTGTGCAGAATAGACACGTATACCAGCCTTACCATTCTTGTCCACATTTTTTGCAGAGTACTTGCCATGCTCTTACCAACATTTTGCTGCCATTTGCAACCCTCTAGCCCTTTCCATTAGTTTTTTAGAGACATTTTAGTACTGAAAAGTTTGGGTCCCCATTGACTTCACTTTTTTCTGTAGTTCGGCCGAACCCGTCGAACCCGAACATCCAGGTGTCCGCTCAACTCTACTCATGTCACATTACGTGTTAAAATCAATGTTTCCCTATGGGAGGCCTCTTAACTGGTCCGACTTTAAAAATGCTCCCTGTACAACTTTGGTCCGACTTTGATCCTACTTTAGCCCATTGAATATCATTGAAGTCGGATCAAATTCGGAGCGCCGTCTTGCATTATCTGACTTTAGCATGTGACTTGTGCTCTGCTGATCTTGAGGGGGAACGCTAAATTTTAAATAAAAAAAACAATATGGCCCCCCCCCCCCCCCCTCCAAGAGCATACCAGGCCCTTCAACCTGGTTTGGATTTTAAGGGGAACCCCCTACGCCCAAAAAATGGCGTGGGGGTCCCACCAAAATCCACGTCAGACCCTTATCTGAGCACGCAGCCCGGCCGGTCAGGAACGGGGGTGGGGATGAGTGAACGCCCCCCCCCCCGAACCGTACCTGGACGCTGGTTGTCGGGGTCTGCGGGCTGGGGGGCTTATCGGAACCCAGGAGCCCCCTTTAATAAGGGGGCCCCCAGATCCTGGCCCCCCACCCTATGTGAGAGAGTATGGGGTACATTGTACCCCTACCCATTCACCTGGGGGGGGGAAATGTCAAGAAAAAAAACACACTACATAGAAGTCAAGAAAGTCATTTATTAGGCAGCTCTGGGGGTCTTCTTCCAACTCTGTGGTTCTTCTGCCTTCTGCCGGGCTCCTCCGTAATCTTCTTTCAGCTCTCTTACTAGCGTTGGCCCGGTCTTCTCCGTTGTCTTATTCCAATGTTGACACAACGCTCTCTCCCGTTGTAATGCTGTGTGCGCGGTCCGCAATGATTTATATTGACATGGGGCGTGTTTACCAGGTGATGTCACCCAGTGACCCCGCCCCTCATGAGGTCACAGTACTAGGCCATGATGGGACTGTGACGTCATGAGAGGCAGAGTCACTGGGTGACATCACCTGGGACCATGCCCCATGCCTATATAAATCGTTGCACACCGCGCACACGGCATTACAGCAGGAGAGAGCGTTGCGTCAATTTCAGAAGAAAAGTAGAGGGAAGAAGATGATGGAGTAGACCGGGCCAATGCTAGTAAAAGAGCTGGAAGATAGCGGAGGACCAGGCAGAAGAACCGGAGAGCAGGAGAAGAGAGCGGAGAGTCAGGAGAAGCCCCCCCAAAGTCAGAAGAAGACCCCCTGAGCTGCCTAATAAATTACTTTAAAAACCTGTGTAGTGTGTTTTTTTTCTTGAAATGTTTTCACCCCAGGTGAATGGGTAGGGGTATGATGTACCCCATACTCATTCACAGGATGGGGGGCCAGGATCTGGGGGCCCCTTTATTTTGGGGAGACTCCCATGTCGTTTTTTCGGCATAGGGGCTCCCCTTCAAATCCATACCAGACCGAACCAGGTATGCTCTTGGAGGGGGAATCCATGCCGGTTTTTTTATTTAAAATTTGGCGTGGAGTTTCCCCTCAAGATTCATACCAAACACAGTGCCTGGTATTGGCGGGGGTCCAAGTCGGATACCCATTCAATGAAAGTTGGACATATGTCGGCTTCAAGTCGCAGGACAAAGTCTGATCCAAAGTAGGACTACTGTCGTGTCGCACCAGTGTGAACCCAGCCTTGTCGCACCAGTGTGAACCCAGCCTTAGGTACTAGATGCTACTTTCTGAAACATGAATTATACTGATGTGGACAAAGTAATTTTCTAACCTTCTATCCCACTCTCCCTCTCACTTACCTCACATGCAGACATTACCCTTCCACTTACCTGATGGGGTTCTGGGCTTCATCCTTCTCTGGTATTGGTGCTGTACAGGAAGACAATCACACGCACTGCATGCACATGAGCCCAGAAGCACTGTCAGGTAAGTGTAAGGGGGGGGTTCTACATACTAGGTTAGTGTGGAGACCGAAGATGTGAAATAAGTTGAAGTGGATGTAAACCCACTCTTTCTAAACTATTGCCATAGTGCTGATCTATAAGGCTATACATGCCTCTGCATGCATCCTTACCTGTCAAATATCTCCCCTCTGTCTGTTATAATAACTGAAATACTGCAGATTCTGTGGGTGGGTCTGTTGTCTGGAGCTCGGGAGGTGGAGTCGTGATTTCAGTAGACCCCCCACCCACCGCTACACTCCCCTTGTCAACATGCATTTTCTCCTGTGTATTTATTACACTAAATTCTGATATAATCACTAACATCCAGTCAAAAGACAGAAAAGTAGCCACATGACTTCAGAAAAGAAGTGGGGATGGGAATTTAAAATTAATGCCTGTCTCAGGCTAGTGCATGAGATATGTAAATAACTTGTAATTCACAGCAAGGGGGGGAAGAACAGACACATGTTTTCTCCTGTTTGTACGTTTATCTCACTGAAAAAAAAAGAGAGGATTGCTCAGAGCTGGATTAACTTTGTGGCAAGACTGGGCACAGATGATAGGAAATATTATACTCTACATTGTGACAGCAAAAAAAAAATCAACTTTACGTTAGAAAATCATTTTAGTTCTGCTATGAAACTTTAACTTTACAATACGTATTTACATTCCAATATTTGACAAGAAACTTTATCAAAGCTCTTACCTTCACAGGTAGGTAATGGTAGCCACTTTCCATCAATACATTTACTTTCATCAGAGCCAATGATGTGATAACCATCTTCACATATGTATTTCACCGTGCTTCCAGAATAATATTGGTGTGCTATAGATTCTTCACTGATCACACCATTAGGTACTTGTGGAAGATTCCTTGTGCATCGTTTTTTCTCTAAAAACACAAATGTCACCTCTTATTCAAAGTAAAAGCATTTTTTTTTTCATATAAAAGATACCTTTGTGATTTAAGGGCCAGTACACACCATGAATTGCACAGGAATGCGCTATGTATTCAGGTACGATTCTGGTGCTTCATTTGAATTGGCTGAAATTATGCTGGACTGCAGCAATAGTAATGCATGCACTACTTTATAAAAGACACAGCAACCAGATCACATGGTACTAAGATACCATGCGATCCGGTGCAGGCACACACACTGTTTGTGACCTGCGGTTGGAGTGTCATTAAGGCCTCTTTCACACTTGTGTTACTTGTCATGCGACTTGGGACTGCAAAGTCTCATGGCATGTCAAACCCCATTATTTCCAATAAGTACCATTCATATCTGTACTACTGTACTACTTTGGTCTGACTTTGAGAAGAGTTATGCCCTGTACACACAATTCGATTTTCCGTCGAAAAACCTTGGATGGTTTTTCTGATGGAATTCTGCATGGCTTGCATACACATGTTGACACAAAAGTTCTCTGGACTTTCGTCCGCCAAGAACACAGTGCCGTAGAACACTCAGACGAGTCAAGAAAATTAAGTTCAATGCTTCTGAGCATTAGTCTGAATTTTGCGTGTCAGAATTGCTACAGACGATTGTATTTTCCCATAGGAATTTTTCCCGTTGAAAAATTGGAGAACCAGCTCCCAATCTTTTGCTGGGGGAAAAATTTGCCAGCAAAGTCCGATGGAGCATACACACGGTCGGAATTTCCGTTCAAAAGCTCACATCAGACTTTTGCTGGCGGAAAATCTGATTGAGTGTAAGGGGCATTACACAGCCATTCCAGGCAAAATCGATTGACTTTGAAGTTGCGGTAGTGTGAAAGGGGCCTAATTTGACACCTGCTGCAGATCACAACTGCAGATCACAACTGTTGTGAACCTGCCCTAAATGTCAACATAAGTGATGTAAACAAAAAAAACCCCTTTAACGACTTCAGCTCCAGAAGGCTTTACCCCCTTTAAGGACCAGGCCATTTGTTGTTATTCAGCACTGCGCTACTTTATTTTCCCAGTCATGCAATGCTGAACCCAAACAAAATTTGTATATATTTTTTTCCCCTACAATTAGACCTTTCTTTTCGTGGTTTTGGCCACCACTGTTTTTTTTTCTTGTACACGAAAATTGTGAGAAAAAAAAAATATTTTTTACTTTAATATAAAACATATCCAATATATCCAAAATTTTAAGAATCACATTCCTTAAAGCAGAGTTCCACCCAAAAATTAAACTTCCACTGTCCGGATTCCTCCCCCCTCTGGAGACACATTTGGCACCTTTTAGGGGGGAGGGAGGGCAGATACCTGTGGAGGGGCACAGTATCCGCGTCGATCTACACCATGTCCGGCCCGTCCTCCATTCACCCCGCTGTCTTTGGCAAGTGGTTAAAGTCCAGCTATAGAGCATTATCATTAAAATCCATGGAGGCGACTGACAAGCATCAATGCCTCATGAATGCGACATAATGCTTAATTTTTAACATGACACAACACAACACTAACTGCTTCTGTGTGAGCAGAACTATGTGGGACCATTGCAATATTCATAGGAGGTGTTGTCATAAAGTTACCACCTCATCCCTTTAAAAATGAACACATTAATTACACAGGTTCTGTTGTAATTAAACTCACTTATTGCCTTATGTGCATTAAATTATCCTTAGAACCCGTGTAATTAATATGCGTTTTGGTGTTAACTGTTGAAGGGCAGTTATAAGTGTAACGGTCAGGGGTTAACGCCGTTTACGATATTCCATTCCACCAACCCACGACAGCTAATCGACACTCCACAATCCAGCAGACAGGAGCCATAAGAATTCCCCAGACAAACGAGACACACAGCTCTGTTCTCTGGTTCCAAACGAATATATTTTAATGGTAAAACTCAGGCTTTTATACACACCATGAGGAATGTTGCAGTAATTAAAGGGACAATGACACACTCCACCCACATTATCATATAATGGGTACTAACGAGTCCCCCTCAATTCACATCTTACAGACATTCTGACTCCGCGATAAGCTATTCTCACCTGCTACACAATACACATCCCTTTGTAGACGTAATTGACATGCTAATCAACTACAGCTGAAAAGTCAGACATCTGACCTTTCAGACTGCCAACCCACAACACATATATCATCAATAGAAATTCACACAAAATAATGTCAATTAGCATAGCACAATGAAATATCTTAGGGGCCAGACTTAACACCTTAACAGTATGTGTCCCCACATTGAATGAATCACACTATTATTGACCTGTTGGGTTCAGAATTAACCACCTGTAATATTTCAAGATATCCTGCAATACATTGTGAACTATCATTACTGTCCCATCTCATGTAATCCATGGTATAATTTCTTAGTCATCCTATGCCCCTAGTGGACATAGGATGACCCTAGACGCAAGCATCATTGGTGAAGCTGAAACAGGAGTACCCTGCATCCTTCAAGAGCCTCTGGGTCCCACGGGACATACCGTTACAATAAGGTTTTCAAAATGTAGAGTAAATGCCGCATAAACACTAGACATATGCAATTCTGATTCCGTCTGAAAAATACATTTAATTACTCCTGAAATGCATTTTTAAACGAAAGAAAATAAATAAAAATGAATTTCTCCGAAAATCCAAATTAAGGTCAAATCTGTCATTGAAGGCTTATGGTGTCCGTTAAAGAAGCTAAACTGTACGACGACGCATCGTACATTTCCGGTCAAATTCTCCGCCCACAAGCTATGGTAGAATTCTAATGTTGTATGAATAGTAATTATTATATATTTTTTAATTATGATTACTAGTCAAACAACATTAGAATTCTTCTATAGCCTATGGGCGAAGCATTTGACCAAAAATGTCCGTTTGTGGCGATCGTATGTTTTTAGCTGCTTTGTCGAATCTTCATGTCTCTATAATGTCGAATCTTTTCCCTCTGTCGAATAATCTTGGACTAATAGAGTTAGGTTAGGCACATTCGACCACAGGTTCGATATAGACACAGATCCTTATTGTCACCGTCATGTCGAATCTTCTATCTATAGCAAACTGTTGTAGCAACAAAATGAAAATAAAGCACTTTTTATGTTGGATCTTTTGGATTTTCGGATTCTGCACTTTCGTTATTTGTTAAAACTAACGTGGAAACCCCCGAAATTCTGATTAAAATGCATTCGGAAGAAAACGAATGCACATGTCAAACACATAATAATGACACACGTGTGAAAGCGCCCTTCACAATGCTCCCTCCTAATACCTATGCGGAGTAAACCTGGCAATCCTGACACTGAAAGATCTACTAAAAAATAATGTCGAATTTATGTTTGGTATATTTCAATAAAAATGTGAAAATGAAGACTTACCTGTGCACCAAGGGGGAGACTGCCATTTTCCATCTTTACATAGACCTTTTTCTGAACCATACAACTGATAGCCAGGATCACACTCAATCTCTATCTCATCTCCATTAAAATATTCAGTCTTTGGATTTATCACTCGAGCATTTGATGGCGCAGGTATAGAAGGACATTTTGACTCTGCAAGAATGATTTAAGTAGGACATAGCAAAGGTCATTAAAATATAACTATCCTAATGTAAAATATATAATTATTGCTGTACATGACATCACATTTATCTGAATGTACATCTGGGTTTACCACTTACTACACAAAACAGACCTGAAGCCAATATAGCTCATATTGTATCTACAGTAGAGAGGCTATAAATAAAATGCATTATGCTGCCTAATTAAGTACAGTGAGTATTTTGAGAACATTTGAAAAACAGTAAGGGGACAAGTTGTTTTGATGCTTGCACCCCCTTTATCCACATCTAACATTACAACAGTAAATACATTAACACAAAATATCCACACAAGATAAAGTCCAGTGTATGGTTACTAATATAAAATGCTCATTGATGCCAATATACTGTAAGTACACAGCTACATGCCTTGTAGCCAAGTTTATTACAGACACTGCCCATCCTTGTGCACCCAGTGTGAAATTCAGTATATCACTCATTTGTTAAAGTGATATTAAAAGGAAAGCTCTTTTTTTAATAAAATAAACAAACACTGGTTTTGCACAGAGCAGCCCCAATCCTCCTTCTTGGGTCTCCTGCTGGCGTTCCAGGCCCCTCGCTCCTGCCAAGTGCGCCCAGAACAAACAGCTTGCTGGGGGGGCACCCGAACAGGCTTGCTCTCAAACTGTTGCTCTACATGTCCATTCACACACACAGCCGAGGCACAGGCCCACCCCTCTCTTCTTATGTTTTTTTTTTATTCTTTCACATGTCTACATCCGTCAATATTATTATGTTTCTTCATTAAATCTTTTCCCATTTCATAAATACAACCACATCAACAGAAAAAGTGTCATTATACATTAAATTCCACCTTGAAAAAGAAAAAAACAACCAACAACAAAAAGGAAACAAAACAATAAAGACAAACTACCCCGTTACCCTGGTTGCAGCGCCCCTCCCCCCTCTTTACTGACTTCCAATAATCAGAATATTTTTCTATTAGTGCCCATCTTCTACTTATTCACCACTAAGAGTTGACCCCGAGTTCAACCACTCATCCCAAATTCTATAATATTTCTGGGGTGTTCCTCTATGCTCGTACAATAGTTTCTCATATGGAAGAATCTGATTTACCGCCCCAAGCCATTTTCCCTTCGAAGGAGGCGTAAGTTGCATCCATCAAAGTACAATTTGTTTGCGGGCCATAAATAAAGTTTCTTGTAAACAAGTCTTAGCATATACATTCCACCTCTGACTCTCGATTAACCCCAATAGACATACTTCAGGAGTAAATGGGACGCATCCTTCCACCACTTCTGAAAGTATATCCAAAACCTGTCTCCAATATCTACTGATGCCCGGACAAGACCACATTATGTGCTCAAAGTCTGCCCGTGGTAGATGACATCTTGCACGCTCCGCGTTTACTACTCTCCCCATCAGGCTTAGTTTATACAGTGTAAGATAAACCTGGTGTATTATGTAAAACTGTATCAATCTATTATTGTTTGCAGGTGATACTGTCAAATGCGATTTGCAGGCCTCCCCCCAAATCTCATCCGTCATAAATGGACATATCATTTGCCACTTCCTCTTAATCTGAAGCGGAGAGTGTAGCTGGCCAGCTAGAACCTGTCCTAGGTAGATAATATAACATACAGCTAAGCCTGCTGGGAACCTAGTGTGGTGCACATGTTTATATGTGAGAGACAAAAGCAAAGTTATTCACAGTTGAATCTATGCCAGAAAGCATAGAGTTAAGCTTTTGCGACTCATCAGAAGGCTTGGCCCAATCACAGCTAATCTCACATTGAGCAGAGTCTTGACCTATCACAGCCAGCTTTACAAACACTCTGTCTGGGAGGTTCCTAATACTCCATGTGCTGCTAGATTATTCCACCACAGAGACAGAGAGCCACATGGAGACAGAGACAGCAGAGCAGAACAGACACAAGGCCAAAGCTGTGTTTTATGGAAGGGAGGGGCTAAAAATAGGTATGTGTTCACTTGTGGTTCCACCATAACATACCGAACCATACCTTCAAATCAAACCCAACTAAGCTAACCCTGCAAAAGCAACCCTGCAAACCAAGTTGCAAACCACAGTTATACCTTTCAGAGAAATCAGAGAATGCTTTGATAACATACAGAGAGAGAGAGAGAGAGAGAGAGAGAGAGAGAGAGAGAGAGAGAGAGAGAGAGAGAATACTGAAGAAAGAAATATATCCACCATCTTATGTTAAAAGACAAGATTGAATATTTGAACCACCTTTTTGTTATACATCACGTGTTTTTGTACATGGACTGTCTGCTGCAAAGCAGCCGTATTATATATGAAGAAAAGTGAAGTTAATAAAGAAGTTATTTTAAGCATTTGGTGTGCTCTTTAAACCTACTGCTTCCATAGAACGGCGCTAGAGGAATTTCAGAGTAATAGACAGTCATGTTAGACTGAAAAGTCAGAGATATCACAATTCTTCTAATGCCACAGCACATGAGGCACTTCATAGTGCTGCGCCTGCCACAGTGGAACTATTATTCCCTTTGAGGAAAAAGCGATAGCGCTCCTCAACTTGCACAGTAAAGAGCACATTTGAGCAGCAGAGCGCCAGCATATACCACCACGCAGCAACCGATCCCTAAGTGAAAAAGTAAAGACACCTCAGCGGATCTACCATAGAGGCCATAGAAGCGTGTTTACTCAAACTGCAGCCGACTCTTAAAGTGGCAGAATGGCAAAGGCAAAAATCGCCAACCCTCCTGCGACCCCTAGAGAGAGAAAAGACGCATGGTGGGAGACCAAAGTCCAGACCTAGAGTGCCTGCACCACCAAAGCCTGCAGCAGCGCATCGCAACTCATCGTAAAGCATCGCAAATCATCGCAACTCATCGCAACTCATCGCAGAGCATCGGAACTCATCACAGAGCATCACAAGTCAGTGCAAGCTTTGCATCAAGAAAAGACAAGTCTCCTCTAAGACTGACATTTGTTCCAGCAACCCACAGAGCACAGTATCCTGCTCTTCAGAATAAGGTCAGAGCTTTCCTTTTATTACTTATCATTGCACATTGGCTTTGGCATAAAGAGACATGTTCGTGTTTAGGAATAAAAGACTGTAAAGTAAAATGAAGGGCAGTTTGTAGTATACAGACTCTAAAGTACTTAAAGTGAAAGTCATTTATTGCCTGCATATATTGTTATAGCATTTGAAGTAAAGTAAGCCTAGTATTACCATGCCACTGTTAGAAGATACAAAGATAGATAGGATAGAGGGTGAAGAGCAAGTGAACATTTCTGAGGTAGAAGAGTCTGATGCAGCATTAGCCTTGCCCAAAAAAGTGAGCTAAGACGCTCAGAACTCATCAGAAAACCGACCCCAAAAATGCAGGAAAATTTGGAGCAAGAAGCAGCATTGAAAGGAAAAAAGGTTCACCAGAATATATGATAAGTGGAAATTACACATTAAAGATGCTCGTAGAAAGCTAAAGCAAGATGGTATAAAAGAAAACTTGAGTGATCTGGTAGAGACGATAGAAGAATGTGAATCAGAGCTTATGGCAGTGTATGTCAATCTGCGGTCATCCACGACACCTTCTCAGGATATTGTGAGGAACATGGACACATGTACTGCAGTCACTAAAGATTTAGTAAAGCTTGTGACAGAATTATCATCTGAAGCTAACTATGATGAAGTTAAGGCGAGAAAGAGAATGGACGAGCTCTTCACGAGAGATTGTGCTAGGTCCTAAGGGGGAACCACAATCTCAAGTGGGACTTCCTTCACTAGCAGAAGTGCCAGTAACACATCAGAGTCCTCAAGTACTCTAACCCAGTGTTTTTCAACTCCAGTCCTCAAGGCACACCAACAGGTCATGTTTTCACGCTTTCCATTATTTTGCACAGGTGATTTGATCAGTTTCACTGCCTTAGTAATCACCACAGCCATTGCATCTGAGGGAAATCCTGAAAATTTGACCTGTTGGTGTGCCTTGAGGACTGGAGTTGAAAAACACTGCTCTAACCAAAAGAAAGGAACTTGTTTAACAACTTGCTGTCAAGAAAGCAGAAATCGAGATGGAACCTGCCATTGAAGCACAACGTCTACGAATAGCCGAAAGGGATGCACAGCACCATCAAATGGTGGCTGAAATGGAAGCACAGCTCCATCAAATGGAAAGTCTGGAAAGGCTGAAAGAAGTTAAGATTATAGAAGCCAGACTAAGAGTACACGAAGAGGACATGAATGGTAGTCATAGGTCCAAATCTGTACCAAGTGATGAAGCAGACTCCTACTTACCTTCATACATCCAGGAAAATGAAAAGGAAAACTTCAGTATGTAGGGAAGTAAAAAGTCATTGCAATTCCATCCCTGCTCAGAAAGACGAAAAGAGAGACTCACTCAATTTAGAACTAATTGAGAAAATAAAACAGGACAATTATACTCCTAGATGTCACTGCAATGACCAAGAGAATGTTGCGACTATTGTCCCAGCAAGACGGCAGAGAACAGTCCCAGCAAGACTTCCCATTCCAGAAGGCATGTTTTGAAATGATCATTGAGCATCATTGTTCCAGACCAGTTGACAAGTTATTCTACCTTCAGAGATATGTTGGTGGAGAAGCAAAGAAAGCCCTTGAAGGTAACTTCTATAAAAGAGATGAAGAAGCCTATAAGCAAGACTGGGAAATGTTAAATGCAAAATATGGTCATCCTTTCTTAGTACAAAGAGCCTTTAGGGAGAAATTGAATAACTGGACTAAAATAGGTCCCAAGGAACACTTCAAACTCCAAGAGTATGGCGATTTCCTGCAAGCATGCAGCAATGCCATCCCACATGTACGAGGACTAGAAGTACTGAACGACTAATCCAGTAACAGCATCTTACACCTTAAAATCCTTAGAAGGCAGGCCTGCGAGAGATACAAAACATGCAAGAGCAACTAGCTTTGCAATCAACAGCAGCTAAAGGTCTAGATACCTGCGAGAGCAAGCTTAAAGTCACTACTGGGTTCAGTAAAGAGACAGAACCGACAAATTCTCAGACTACCTTTAAGTGTATGTTCTGTGGAGAGAACCACTCCATACACAAGTGTCAACAATTGAAAGAGAAGTCCTCAAATGAAAAGAAAAAATTTGTACTTGATAACCAACTGTGTTTTGGATGCTTAAGAAAAGGTCATGTTACTAAGGAGTGTAAGAAAAAGGCTACATGCAGCGTCTGCAAATGACGCCATCCTACGCCACTACATGAAGAACGTCCAAAGAAGGATGAATCTTCAATACCTAAAGATGCTGAGGAAGAAAAGAAAGTATCAGTATTCTCTTGCAGAATAAGGAAGGGAAAAAGCAACGACACATCAATGGTTGTACCAGTGTGCATTTCAAATCCTAAAAGGAGGAACAAGAAGTTATACGCCTATGCACTAATGGATGCCCAAAGCGACATCACCTTCATTGATCAAGAAATCTGCAAGAAATTACAAGTGGCTACAGAACCAGTGAAGCTCAAGCTCACCAAAATGACGGGGAGAGACACATTAGTGAACAGTCAAAAGGTTAAAGGACAGAGTTAGAGGACTTCATTCAAACCTTACATTAAATCTACCTTCATCTTATACAAAAGACGATATACCTCTAGATCGAGTTCGCATACCTACCTGTGAAACAGCCAATAAATGGGAGCACCTATCTATCATATCTCATGAAATGTCCCCGCTGAAGGAATTTGGTGTTGGACTGTTGATAGGCTACGATTGTCCCGAAGCTTTGGTACCACGAGAGGTAATCACAGGAGGAAAGGGTGAACCCTACGCTGTTCAAACGGATCTAGGGTGGGGTGTTGGAGGAAAATGTCAGATTGCAAACTCAAGACAGGTGACAGGATTGTGTCATCGAATATCTGTCTAAAAGCTACCAACTGTAAGTTCAGCAAAGGTAATCAAGATCCTTGAATCTGACTTTGCAGACATAAGTTCTGAAGAGAAGAGTGTATCCCAAGAAGACAAAGTTCGTACACACTCTAGAAGAAAGTATTCAGCAGAATCAACAAGGTTATCTTGAAATGCCCTTACCCTTCAGAGAACAACCTTGTCTGCCAAATAACAGAAATCTTGCTCTAGCAAGATTGAAATGCTTGAAGAAAAAGATGGGAAGAGATCCCAAATTCAAGCAGGATTATTTGAAATTCATGGAAGGCATCCTTGAAGAAGGACATGCAAAGAAGGTGAATAACCAACCTAAAGAAGGAGAAGTGTGGTACATCCCACATCAAGGTGTGGCGGACCAGTTTCAGCGGACATGTTCGATCGTGTGTACGCGGCCTAACAGATAACTGCACACTGGTTCTGATCTCTATGACCGTTTAATTGTAAAAGTTGCATTTATATACCCTTACAAGCCTTCTCAGCCATCTCTACTAGATATGAATGGTTTCCAAGATCTACGTCAATGCAACACCTGTCCTACAACCAGACAAACTTAATTATTCCCAGAATTCCTATATGTTCATTAAAGTGATTTATAACTGGTTTTGTCCAATTAAAACATCTGTGTAGAGACAGTCTGACCCCCAGCTGTGTTAGATCAAACCCTCCTCGTTCTGATCTAACTCCACCAACAGATTTACGACTTTCGGAGAATGAACTTTCAATAACCCCACCTTATGCGTTATGACTTACTATATAATTTATATATATATATATATATATATATATATATATACTGTATATATATATATATATATATATGCATATGCACACACTATATTATATATATATATATATATATATATATATATATATATTGTAGCAGAGCGTCCCAGAGAGAGCCTGGGAAAGTCCAGTTCGGGGTTTATACCTCTCCCAGGCTCCTCTCTTACACGTTCAGGGATCTCTGATCCCTGATCCAGGTCAGGTGTTGGCCCTCTCCCCCAGGCCAATTTAAGCTCACCTGAGCTAACAGCCATTGCTCTGTCCTGGGAAACAGTGTGAATCTGTGAGAGCAAGGAGGCTGCTGAAAAAACTGGTGAGAAGTGTGTGTTTGAGCTAACAAGCGGTAGGCTTGTTTAGCCTAGTAGTTAGGACCTGCATAATGTGTAGTTAGAGCCGAGACACGGCTAGGTGTTTATTTGACTATTTTTTTGTTTTGTTTTCTGCACACTGTACAGCACCTGTAAATAGACTTTGTATAGCACCAATAAACATCCCACTGTTGTTCACTGATCCTATGGACTTTGGTATCTCTGCTGGCTCATCCCAGGGAGCTTTTGTACCCGCTACCTATCCCCAGCTTACAATATATATATATATATATATATATATATATATATATATATACACACACACAAAGCCAACTGTTTTATTCAATATTGTCTAATTGTTAATATATACAGTAGAAACTGTATTTTAACAGTTTTAATGAGGGCACAAGCAAACCTTTGTTTGACCCTGTCAAACTTTATTAATGTATTGTACATAACTTCCCCATATTCCACATAATTATTTTAAACCACCTGTTATAAAAAGTCCATTAGTGAGTGATCTTCATAAATCTTCAAAAGACCCCTGATGAAGCCACGTGACGTTGTGATAGATGTGAATATGAAAAAATTAATATTTTTGTGTTATGAATAAGAGCCACTTAGATATTGCCTTGTAAAAATTACCATTTGAAATGAAGAATCCAATATGTGTTAACGAAGATTATGAAGTATAAAAAGGACTGTGTTTTAAAGTGCCTTCACTTCAACCTTCCCTCCCCCCCCCCCCACATCCTGTGATAATGGAATGCAGACCTTGTGTCCGGAGGAAGCCACAATTGAAGGGACTGATCGAAGGAGCTGACAATTGACTTTTTTTCTGCCTGTATGAACTGGCCAATGAGGGTTACATGCTGAGTCCAAGGGGGTGGGAGACCTGGGGAGATGTGTTTTTTATCATGTGAGGGTGTGTACTTTTTTTATGTGAACCAATCACGTGCCTGTGTTTTGGGATGTCCTCTAGCAAATAAATTCCTGGGAGCTGCCTGAATTCAGCCCCTTTCTCTGCTGGCAATCAGTCTCTTCTCATCTATTCATTCATTTTCTTTTTCCCCTTTACTGAGAACCATCCTGGTCTTTTCCTTATTGCAGTAAAGACAATGCCAGCCTTCCTTGAGTATGTCAGGAAATTAATTATTTTAACAGAGTATTTAGTAGTTCTATTTCATTTTGGCGTCCAACGTGTATTTTTGAACTCGAGGTGGGAAGGTGCTGCCCACACGAAACTGTTTGAGAGCTGCGGGGAGTCTGAGACGGAGGAGAGCGTCATGAACTCTAAGCACCAGGTAAGTCGTTTTTTTTTACTAACTTGCCTGTGCGGCTTCTGACTCTGGGCCTCCTCTCTCCTCATTCAGTTTGTATGTGCGTTCCTAGCTTCGCTAAGACGGTTTCTTGTCCAAAAGCGTCAAACCTTCAGGCTGGGTTTTTGTACTGCAATCTATTGTCTTGTGTGTTATCGTGTTCTGCGTTGACTGAATGTGGCCATTTCCCTTGGTAATTGTCTGTAGGAGTGTAATAACCCCCTTTTCAGATTCCTGAGCTGGAGACGCACAGACTAGGCATGTCTCAGGATTACATGTATATGTATGTCTGTATGTATGTTTTTCAACATACACGTGTACATATGTTTGAGCTGAAGAGTGGGGTCTAGGGGACATTGGGGGTTGACTCAGATTGGAGGGCTGAGGGTCTCTGATTGAGAGACAAATAGGCTGATTTACCCAAAATGCCCCGTCTTAACAAAGAACCAACATGCAGTAATATCTTGGTCAGTTTATCAGGTCTGTTATGTGTATGTGTGTGGTATACATAACAGATTTTTTTTTAGTTTTTTGTTTTTATAATTCGTTGCAGGGTTTTGGAGATTTTCCTTGTCTAAGTGGAGTTTAAGGCAGTGATTTAGTTATCGGGGTTATGTTTTTTATATTACCGCACTGCAGATAGGGTTACTGAAAATGGCCATGTTCTATTTGTAATCTTATACCAACTGTGTGTTCCTTTGTGTGCCTGAACCTTTTTTTCTTACACTTGTGTGCTTGCTTGCAGCTCCCCCTCTCCCCCCCTTCCCTTAGCTGCTGTGCTCATTCTAACATGCTCCTAAGTTTTTCTCTTTGCCGAGTTATCCCCCCCCCCTCCTCTGATATGCTACCCTGCTGCTCGCTGTGCTAGGCTTGTTCCAGTTGCCCCCGGCCCGCTGTCATACTGGCTTCTGTGCTCTGCGGCCCACCGGCCCTTTTTCTCTCCTTGTGTTTGTACAAGGGGGGAGTAGGATACTGCAATTCTATTGTACAAACACGGAAAAAAGAGAATTGACAGGGCTGTAGGCCTCGCCTGGTGGATGGCCGAGATGGTAGAATAAGGGTGAATAAATCCTTGCGTTCATTGCTACACTCCTTGCGCTCACAGTCACAAATGAAGGATGAAGGCCTCTGGGTATCACATCAGAACGGTTTTACATATAACGTTTAAACGGTTTTATTCCACATCCCATGACATGCCACCTTCAGGGTTAGTGGGTAGGTGGCCCCAAGGGGGGAGTATTTATTATCCCCTTTTGAAGTCTTGTTTGAAGACAGTCTCTAAAATAGGTTGCTATGGGCGATGACAGTTGCAATTACAGTCTGGTCCTTTGAAAATTATGTGACCGCTTTTGAAAAGTAATTAACTAATATCTGTGTACGAGTTTTTTGCATTTATGTAGGTACCAATAATTATCGATATCCCCCGGGGTGACGATTAAAAGGTTCCTTCGCAAAAACATTCTCTGGAGATATGATGGACTGTGCCACCCACATCTGAATGAAACTATATACCGTATCTTTTTTCAAATACATGTGATTATCACCACTGGGAATTTATGGGTTGGAATATAGCTGATATATGTGTGATATATGCCCTGATATATAGAGGGGCCCCAGAAAAGTTTAAATCAAGAGATGAAGTAACTACAGATTTTGAGTCCCATAATCACTGTGATATATCTCATAGGATAATTAGTTAATTAATGTTAGAGTGTAAAGAAATTCTATAATGAGAAAATTGAGTTTAATATTGTCTGTAAATGTTTATGAATACATAGCCTAAACAACTGAAAATGTGTTAGGATATGATATGTCAAAGCACAAACATGGGATCAGAACAAAGGTTTAAGAGTAAATTATTGATTAAGGTTGTGTAAAGAATTGTATAAAAAACTCAAATGATGGTAAACAGCATGGTATTTGATAAGAAAATCCTACAGATCTGGTTGCAAGCAATGTTTACAACCGATTCTAAAAAAAATACATATAAAAATAGTAAAAATATTAAAATATGAAAGTTATGTTCAATCTAAAAAATGATATAAAAATAGTAAAAGAACAGGAAAAAATAAAATAAAAATAAACAAATGTTAAAAAGTTATAATGTGATGTTACCCCTCAGATTTAAAGTGACTTCACTTCCAAGTGCACTTGTAGTGCAAAGTGGATTTGCCTTTCGTAAATAGCCCCCATTGTGTCTACAAAATAATGACTGCACAGACTGCAAATCCACAAGTGGATTCATCTTCCAGTATAGGGAAGAAACCATAAGTTGGTCTAGTCAAAAGCAAGCAACCAGGGCCACCATCAGGGATCAGGGGGGTACAGGCATTACACCTGTAAGGGCACCTAGGTCCCCAGGGGCCCGGGTGGCAACCCCCCTTTTTTTATATAAAATATATATATATATATATATACACACACATTTGTATAATATACACACACATATATATATATATATATATATATATATATATATATATATATATATATATATATATATTGCGACAGGAAGTCAGGCAAAACTGTGGGTGTTGTCACAGACGGGAGATACATTTCTGCCTTGTTTAGACAATTCACCAATTACTATTAGGTGTCGGCTACAGAAATAGCCAGAAAGGTTTAGGGCATTGGAAAGCCTCTTTAAGTCATCCTGAGGCTTTTTGAGTGAAGGAGAGCAGTGACTTCTAAAGAGGTGAGGTGCTTGTTGATATTTCTGTGTGATAAATATCAAAGAGACTATTTGTTTTCTGATGAGTGACCAGCAGTGTCTGCCCAGCAGTAGGCTGTGCCAGACTCCATAGGTAGATTTCTGTGTTGTGAAGGTAGACGCCCCAAGTGGCAAGGGTTTATTTTAGGTTTGTTTTGTTTATACTTTTTTGATGCTTGCACTTGTATCCAGCCATATGGAAAAATAAACCATATCCTTTGCTTTCAACCATCCTCAACTGCCTTTCTGTACAGTTCAGCGTGTAGTAAACCCATCCAGGGGGTCACACACACCCGCTACCGAGCTAATTCCTCACACATAGTGAAGTGCCGCGGGCAGTTAAAGTAAACCCAAAATGGAGGAGATACTAAAACAGCTGGCTATAGCAAATGCAAATCACCAGCAGACAAATGCAGGTTTGCAGTGGAGCCTTGCAGCTCAACAACAGGCTCACGCAGCTCAAAGCGGAGGTTCACCCTAAAAAACAACTTTTTACCATGCCATTCAGCATACTAGCATGAGCTACAGTATGCCTTTATTTTTATTTTTTTGTGCTGTACTTACAGTTTAATCCATTAGTTTGTTTCAGGCTACCGCGGGGGAAAAGGCGTTCCTATGAAGAGGGGAACATGATTGACGGCCGGCTATGGCGCGTCATGCGTTCCGAAAATAGCCGGAGTAGGACTCGGCTCTTCACGGCGCCTGCGCACAGACTAGGAGCTGACTGCGCAGGCGCCGTGAAGAGCCGAGTCCTACTCCGGCTATTTTCAGAACGCGTGACGCGCCATAGCCGGCCGTCAATCATGTTCCCCTCTTGATAGGAACGCCTATTTCCTGGCCGGAGTCTGAAACAAAACTAAAGGATTAAACTGTAAGTACAGCACAAAAAATAAAAATAAAGGCATACTGTAGCTCATGCTAGTATGCTAAATGGCATTTTTTTTTTAGGGTGAACCCCCGCTTCAACAACAGGCTCACCAAGATCTAATGAGAAACTTGTGTGATTACAGTGCAGCTGAGTTTTAAAAGTGAAACCAAAGTTAAAAAGGCTGTGTTATTACATGAAAATAATAAGTGCTTTTTTAACTTTTTTTACACACATTTTGGTGAATTCTTTAAATGTGTGTTGTGGCCCTTTTTAATTGCTAATTTTGGCATTATTTATGTATATTTTGGCGTTTTTTTTTAACATGCCATATTTTTTTAACACACCTCTGGCCGTAGGTTTTTGTGCATTTTGGCGCTTTTTTTAAACACACATTTTGACCCTTTAGCACACATTTTGGCACAGGTCATTTTGTTGTGGTTTGTAATGCACACTTTGGCACTTCTTTTAGCATATAGTTTGACACCTTTTTTAACGTGCATTTTGATTTGCTTTTTATGTGTATTTTGGCAAACCACACATTTGCTAGTCACTTTTGGGATGCCATTAACAATTAATGACACCGCAAGCATATCATACATTTTGCATGTGTTTCTGGAACGTGTGGCAAAATGCATGTTTGCTAACTGAATTTGGGGTGCCATTAACAATGAACGGCGCCCAAAAAAGCATTGCGTATTTTGACCGAATTTTAGAGCAATTTGGAATCGTGTAAAGAATTGCACAATTCTGCATTGCTCAGATGTGAATGGCTCCCAAAAGAAAATACATTATAACTATACTGTGTAATATATATATATATATATATATATATATATATATATATATATATATATATATATATATTATCAATCACATCTATACATAAACATATATAGTTATTATTTATATCAATCTTTAAGCTTGCTTTTGCTGGTATTAAGAGGAAAGAAATGGGATAAATGTAATCGTGTATTTAATAAAAGATAGAGCATAAGAATGCATAACCCTGTATGAAATGTAATGAATAAAATAAAATAAATTGATTATAAAAAAAAAAAAAGGGGAGGAAAGAAACTTCCTTCTTCACATCACAGCAGCTTTTCACCCATATTCTCAACCTCGAAGCTGGAGAATCTGGGACTGAGATATTTTACTGAGATAGCCAGTGAGATCCTCAGATCTCACCTTCATAAACTGGTCATCTGTGTAAAAGTGAATGACAGAAGGGTTTGTCTTGAGATGAGAAGTGAAAAAACATGTTCTCCACTCCTCATCTCAGCTTCATAAACTGGCAAACCTGAGAAATCAGCCACGATCATCAGATCTCAGGATCGCTAGTTTTTATTGAGGTCTGAGATTCCCCCTCCTTTACTTAAACCTTCTTAGGGACAGAATATGAGGAGAAATCTTCACAATCTGGACACAAACTGCAATAAAAATGTGACATTGGCTATGACATTTTCTCAGTGCAAAGGGATAAGTAACATGTCGGTTCCCCTTAGGCCTCGTACACACGATCAAATCTGTCTGCTGGAAACGGTCTGCTAGACCGTTTCAGCAGACAGATTCGATCGTGTGTACGGGCAAACAGATGGATTTGGCCACCCAACAGATTTCAAAGCATGCTTTGAAATCTGTCGGCTGGGAACCTGTCCGCCCGACATGTCTGCTGGTTAGTACGCTAACCAGCAGACATGTCTTCTCGCACACGCGCCGAATGGTTTCGACGCATGCGCGGAAGTGTTTTACTTCCTGGTGCGGTGACGTGGCGGCGTCAACGTCACCGCCACGTCACCGACACGTCAGCGCGCTGTCTGCTGGCGGGGATTTTGGTTTGCTTGTGTGTACACGCGAGCAAACCAAAATGCCAGCAGACAGATTTGTTCAAATCGGTGGGACAGACCGTTTTGAACAAATCTATTTACTCGTGTGTACGAGGCCTTAAAATCAGGTCTGGTATGGATTTTCGGGGGAACCCCACGCCATTAAAAAAAAAATTGCAGTTATTTTTCAATGACTTGGACTGTATTACCAGGACCCGACAATTCATGAATAGATGCAGTCGTTTAAAATTACTTTTTTCCTTTAGAAATTACATTTTGTGCAGGTACAGTTATAAACACAGGAAACATGCACTACTTTACATACCCCCCAGGTACAACATTTAAAGGATTATTTCACTTTTATTGTTTCACTTTAAGCATTATTAAAATCACTGCTCCCGAAAAAATTGCATTGATACATGTCCCCTGGGGCAGGACCCAGGTCCCCAAACACTTTTTATTTATAATCTATATACAGTATGGACCAAAGGTTTGGACACACCTTCTCATTCAAAGAGTTTTCTTTATTTTCATGACTATGGAAATTGTAAATTCACACTAAGGGCATCAAAACTATGATTTAACACATGTGTAATTATATACATAACAAAAAAGTGTGAAACAACTGAAAATATGTCATATTCTAGGTTCTTCAAAGTAGCCACCTTTTGCTTTGATTACTGCTTTGCACACTCTTGGCATTCTCTTGATGAGCTTCAAGAGGTAGTCACCTGAAATGGTGTTCCAACAGTCTTGATGGAGTTCCCAGAGATGCTTAGCACTTATTGGCCCTTTTGCCTTCACTCTGGGGTCCAGCTCACCCCAAACCATCTCGATTGGGTTCAGGTCCGGTGACTGTGGAGGCCAGGTCATCTGGTGCAGCACCCCATCACTCTCCATCTTGGTCAAATAGCCCTTACACAGCCTGGAGGTTTTTGTGTTTGGGGTCATTGTCCTGTTGATGGTCCAACTAAACGCAAACCGGATGGAATAGCATGCCGCTGCAAGATGCTGTGGTAGCCATTCTGGTTCAGTATGCCTTCAATTTTGAATAAATCCCCAACAGTGTCACCAGCAAAGCACCCCCACACCATCACACCTCCTCCTCCATGCTTCACGGTAGGAACCAGGCATGTAGAGTCCATCCGTTCACCTTTTCTGCGTCGCACAAAGACACAGTGGTTGGAACCAAAGATCTCAAATTTGGATTCATCAGACCAAAGCACAGATTTCCACTGGTCTAATGTCCATTCCTTGTGTTCTTTAGCCCAAACAAGTCTCTTCTGCTTGTTGCCTTTCTTTAGCAGTGGTTTCCTAGCAGATATTCTACCATGAAGGCCTGATTCACACAGTCTCCTCTTAACAGTTGTTCTAGAGATGTGTCTGCTGAAAAAGGTGGCTACTTTGAAGAACCTAGAATATTACATATTTTCAGTTGTTTTATACTTTTTTGTTATGTATATAATTCCATAGTTTTAATGCCTCCAGTGTGAAGTCTGTACAATTTTAATAGTCATGAAAATAAAGAAAAGTCTTTGAATGAGAAGGTGTGTCCAAACTTATGGTCTGTACATATATTTATACATTAACTTGCATATTAACCTCTAAAAGTAACACTTTTTATTTCTCCAATAGACTTTTAACGGTGTTCCGCGGCTTTTCGAATCTGCCGCGAACACCCCAAATTGTTCGCTGTTTGCCGAACAGCCAATGTTCGAGTCAAACTCATGTTCGACACAAACATAAAGCTCATCCCTAGTCAGCAGGCATGCACAGGGATGTGATCTTTCTTTTACGGGACACCCGGTAACTGCTGGCAGCTGGGAAGGATGCAGGACAGGGTTCAGTATTGTTGGAGCTTGTTCCGCTACCATGCCTCCAAAATGCTAGTAGTGGTGATTCTGCCACAGCCCTCCCCTACATACCCTCCTCTTCTTCCTTTATGGCCTCTTCCTCTGCAAATTTGTCCTCTGAACCAGTGGTGCTCATTAGGTGTTCAAGGGGCTACACAAGCACTCAGGCAAAAATATGCCATGTGGTGCTTGAGTTGGTCTGCTTAGGGGACAAGAGCCACACTGGGGCAGAGATTCTGTCAGCTCTGCAGGGGCAGGCTCAGAGGTCGTTGACGCCATGACAGCTTCAACCAGTAATGGTTGTATGCGACAATAGCACCAACCTCCTCTCCACCCTCCGACAGAGTCACTTGACCCATGTTCCCTGTTTGGCTCACTCACATCCTGAATTTGGTGGTGCAGCGGTTCTTGAGCAGGTACCCAGGCTTACAGGATCTAATGAGGCAGGCCAGGAAAGTCTGTGGTCATTTCCGCCAGTCATATAATGCCAGTGCTCAGCTGAGTGACATTCAAAGAGAATGTAACCTGCCCAAGAACCGCCTCATTTGTGACATGCCCACCAGGTGGAACTCAACGTTGGCAATGCTGCAGCGGCTACACATGCAGCAGAGGGCCATCAGTAAGTAACTTTGTGAGTATGGCACAAGGACAGGGTCAGGGGAAATTGGCTTTTTTTGCCACGCCAGTGGCTACTGATCAAGGATCACTCATGTCACCATTTGAGGCGGCTACAAGGATGGTGAGCAGTGACAGTGCATGCATCAGCGATCATCAGGGGGACTTATCCAGATAGTATTCCTGCAGGTTCATTGAACACACAGGAAGAAGAGCAGGAGTATTGTGTCAGCATGGAGGTGGAGGACAACACTCAGCAGCAGTCTTCAAGGGATCTTTTTCAGTCCCCAGAAACCCATGGAGTTGTACGTGGCTGGGAGGAGATGATTGTGGATCATGTGATCCTTAGTGACCCAGAGGACTCAGGATCGAATGCCTCTGCAAACCTACGGTGCATGGCCTCCCTGATCCTGCAAAGCCTGTGAAAGGACTTTAGGATTTGTGGTATCTGAAGAATGTAGGAGGGGAGACATTTGACACGTGTCATGTGTGATGTCAATAGTCTTCCCAGGCGTTTTGCTCCCAATATTCAAGACTTAGGCATCCTTCAAAAATGTGAAGTTTATTCTTCAAGATAGACAAGCGAAAAACAATGCTTACATAATGACAGCTGGTAACACATGGTAAGAGGATTGTTTCAGAAGGAGGAATCAGATGGTATGATGGTACATATTTCTGCTGGGTGGGGTCCATTCTAGCAAAGTCAGGTGACCCCCAAGTTCCTAACTAGCTACTCAAACCACATAGATTCTTATACCGTTCTTAAAGCCAAGCTAAGCATTTTTACTTTTAGCATCGCTCCAAGGAAGGTGATGATGATACTGTCACAAAAGTAACAACCACTTGTGTATATTAAGTAACATAACTCCACCCACTGTCTTGACGTATAACTTAAAAAATAGATGTAATTTACAACAGATGACCTTCCTCCTTTCCTCAGCAACCTTCAAATTTAACATGTTTAAATAGTGATTCCAGAAACTTTTATCACATAAAATAGTAATAAATTCAAAATCTAACAGTATCAAGGAGAGGGATCGTTACGGGCTGGTCATTACATGGTGCAGGAATATCTAGGGGCAAGATCAGACTTGGAGACCTTTCCAACAGAGCATCCACTGGGTTATTGGGTATTGAGGATGAACCACTGGCTCGAGCTTGCTCAATATGCAATTGAGCTACTGGCCTTTCCTGCATCCAGCGTTCTTTCTGAACACACATTCAGTGCTGCTAGAGGCTTTGTACCCAATCACAGAGTGCGTCTGTCCACAGACTCTGTTGATCGGCCCACATTCATAAAAATGAATCAGTATTGGATCACCACAGTAGCGGAATTATAGGGGTGCTGAGGTTGCCATGGTGACCGGGCCCCTTGCTGGAGGGGGCCCCGAGGGCCCCCTGTATACAGTGCTTCGATAGAAGGAGCACAGACAAGTTCCCCGATCCCAAGCCGAACTGTAATCGGCACTGTGCGGGGAGCTCGTCACAGTCATTACAAACTGAAAGCAAAGTGTGTGCTCTTTGTCAACCCCTACAGTGCAGTACCCGGCAGGAAGAGCTGCTAAGGTAAAAGACTGCCGTTTTTTATCTACTGTGTGTGTGTGTGTGTGTGTTTGCATGCCATGTATGTATGTGTGTGTGCATGTATTGAGACTCAGACTGCAGGGGTTGCTATAGTATACTTAAGTAAAAGTATACAGAGCAAACTTTGTCTGCAGGCATGAAAGATACAGCCACAGCACCTGTGATCATTATCATACTGATGATCACACTGTACAGCCTATATACAGTACAGTCACATGAAGTACAGTGTAATTATCAGCATGATAATGATCACAGGTGCTGTGGCTGTATGTTTCATGGCTGTAGACAGTGTTTGCACTGTATACTTTTACTCCAGGCTTTTTTTCCACAGAAATGTGGCACTTCTGAAATCTGCACTCGGTATGTAGCACACCCCGGACTCTGTACGTAGCACCCCCCGGACTCTGTACGTAGCACACCTTTAACTAATGGCAGATTTATCAGGGTCGCAGCAGTCGCCGTTGCGACTGGGCCCTGTAATTCCGCCAAGTCTGCCCGTTTGAGGTGCCCGACTGCCACCTGCCAGTGTGAGGGGTCCACCTGACTGTCATGCCACTGTGGAGGGTGGCCCTTCATGATTTCTTGCACCGGGGCCCTGAAGTCTCTAGTTACGCCACTGGATCACCAGCTATCAAGCACCTGATGTGCGATCCCTTGAAGACTGCCTATGCTGAGTGACTATCCTATTATGCTGAGTGACTATCCTGTTCCTCCTCAATCTTGATGCTAGCTTTTAAGAATATTTTTGGTTCAGGGCACCACCACCACAGCCTAATGCCGGGTTGTAAAAAATGATCGTGTGTGGGCTAAAACGACGTTTAAAACAACGTTTTAAACCTGCGCATGCTCAGAAGCAAATTATGAGATGGGAGCTTGAATGGAACTTCCCCTTTAGAGTGCCGTCGTTCGTCACCGCGCTTTGCTCATCATTTTTAAAAAACAATGGTGTGTGGGCAAATGTTGTTTTTAATGATGAAGTTGGAAAAACTTTGTTTTTCTACATGCCGAAAAACAAAGTTTTTTCCATGATGAAAAACGATTGTGTGTTTAACAGGGGAGTGCAATTACAATTTTTGATCTAATATTTCACAGAACTAATATTTCATAGCAGGGCCCGTTCCTGCACTCAACAAGAGTATCTGTGAGGGTTTACAGTGTTATGGCACCACCACCATCACCAAAGGTCCAATTTTTCTGCCCCTGTTCAACAGGGGAATGTATTTATAATATTTCACAGCAGGGCCCGTTCCTGCACCCAACAAGAGTAACTGAGGACTTACAGTGTTTTGGTGCCACCAAAACCAAAAGGCCCAATTTTTCTGCCCCTGTTTAACAGGGGCATGTAATTAAATATTTTGATTTAATTTTGATGTAATATTTCACAGCAGGATTGGACGGGTGATCTGTCTATCAAAGTGCCCGAGCTAGGGGGAGTGTCTATACGTGGCACAGCGATGGCTATTCAAATGAAAGCTGTAATATTCCCCGTGCTGATTAACTAGGCGGCGGCAGCATATACGGTATGGGGAGACATGGCTGCATATATGGGGGACATGGCTGCATCTGTGGGGGACATGGCTGCATCTGTGGGGGACATGGCTGCATCTGTGGGGGACATGGCTGCATCTGTGGGGGACACGGCTGCATTTGGGGACACATTTAAAAAAAAGTATCGGTATTCAGTATCGGCGAGTACATGAAAAAAAGTATTGGAACTTGTACTCGGTCCTAAAAAAAAGTGGTATCGGGACAATCCTAGTATATATACTGCTGTTCAAAATATGTAGGGCCTGTGGGACCTCCACATCTTTTTATTTTTTTTATTTGGGTGGGTAATGGACTGGGGGGAACCCATGCCATTTTTCTCAATGATTTTCATCTATATTACTGGGACCTGACAATACATTACAGCCGCTAGCAGTTTTAACCACTTGACCACTGGGCACTTAAACCCACTAGATAACCAGACCAATTTTCAGCTTTCGGTGCTCTCACATTTGAATTTCAATTACTCAGTCATACAACACTGTAACCAAATAAACATTTTTGTCCTTTTTTCCACACAAATGGAGCTTTCTTTTGGTGGTATTTGATCACCTCTGTGGTTTTTATTTCTTTCACTATAAATGTAAATATAATGACAATTTTGTAAAAAAAAATAAAAAATGTCTTCATTTCTATTATAAAGTTTCGCAAAAAAGTAATTTTTCTTCTAAAATTTGGCCAAAAACGTATACTGCTACATATCTTTGGTAAAAAAAAAAAAAAAAAATTGGATATTATTTAGTCTGGGTGAAAGTTATAGGGTCTACAAGCTATGGTACCAATTACTGAAAATGGATCAATTTGATCACACCTGATGTACTGACAGCCTCTCTCATTTCTTGAGACCCTAACAAGCCAGTAAGTACAAATACCCCCCAAATGACCCATTTTTGGAAAGTAGACATTCCAAGGTAGTTAGTAAGATCGCAATCAGAGAGAATATTTTCTGGAGGGATTTCAAGGTACAAAAGGGCGGTGACAACTTCTTCTTGGTAGTGCAGATAGAATACGGGATTCTGTGTTGATTATTTGTTAATAACATAAGAGTTATAGAAGGCCAAACTGAAAAAATTAATGGACAATTACTTATACCAGTGGCAAGATTTTCTTGAGGGAAGGTAGGGTTCAATCATCTGATCGTTGAAGTCCACTCGCCCCATAAACAAATTGTAATCATAGACTCAAGATGGTTTTTGGATTGGGCCGTTTCTTTTGGGGACTTTCACGTAAGTGTCGTTGTGGATCGTTTTAGGCATGTGGACGTCTTGTCTATCCTTTCACTTGACAGCCAATAGTTCCTGGTTCCGCAAAAATGTCGTCTCCCCTCGTCGTAGCTTTTCATTAACCAATTTTTGCGGGAAGCTCTTTATATTGGCTCTTACTGTGCCACATGCTGGGGTGTCCCTCTGGTTAAGATTGCGAAACAGGCAGGCTAGTATAAAAATTATCCACATAAAGGTGGTATCCCTTTCCAAGCAGTGGATAGACAAGTTCCCAGACCACTTTTTCCGCTGGTTCCAGTGTATTTTGGGCATTCAGGGGGATGCAGTTGGGAGTGCTTCCCTTCGTACACCAGAAAGGATTAGATTACCCCGTGGCTCGGTCGCAAAGTTTGTACATTTTAACCCCATATCGGGCCCTTTTGCGGGGGATCAACTGTTTAATGCCCAGCCTGCCTGAGAATTTGACAAGGGACTCATCCATGGATATATTCTGTTCAGGGGTATATAACTGGGGAAATTTTTCAGAGAAAAAAATTAGGAGTTGCTGAATTTTAAATAATTTGTCATAAACAGGGGCATTTCGGGGAGGGCACTGGGTGTTATTATAGTGGAGGAACTGCATAATCATAAAGTATCTTGATCTGGGCATACGGTATGAGAAGACTGGCATGTGGTGGATGGCTTTGGTAGACCAATAGGAGTACATTTTTTTTTTTTTTGAGCGACCCATATTGAAAGTTAGGCCTAAGAAGATTTTGAACTCCTCGACGGCTAGTTCTCTACACTCAAAGGGACAGGCATAACTGGAACCAGGATTGCTTATTATGTACTGCTGTGCAAAGAGGTTGCACAGGGCCACAATGGATAAAAGTAATTCTTCGGTAAAAATCAAATGAAAAAAATCAAACATGGCAAAATCATCGGTGTTCACCTGGACACCTGGCTGGGCAGTGAAAAAGGGAATATTTGTTGCTCCGGAATTAAGGGGAAGCCACAGGCAGTTTTGAAGGCCATAGGGAAGGCTGACATGACCCCTATCCTTTTGTAGGAGAGGACACCCTACTGGTGCCTGGCCTTTGTTGCAGTGGCACTGCTCGCGAGGTGGACGACACTGCTCGCGAGGTGGACGACACTGCTCGCGAGGTGGACGACACTGCTCGCGAGGTGGACGACACTGCGCTGCTAGTAGTAGGCTGCTGCTGCTCCATGCCAGAACGCCTTCTTTTAACGGGCACACGTTCCTACTCTGATTCTGTATCAGACCCGCTGCTTGTAATGGGTTTATAGGGTGAATCCGAATCAGACAGACTCAGAGAGCTCCCCTCTGCTATCATCGGTCATGCATAGATGCTGGTAGGCCTCCTCAGTGGTAAAATATTTTTTTGTCATACTGGTGGCTGGTGAGGCTGCACTGCAGAACACTGGTGGCACTGGTGGGCACTGGTGGCGCTGATGTGACACTGCAGTAGCGCAGGTGGAACTGATGGGCAAAAGTTGCACTGGTGTGGTTCTGGTTGCACTGCTGTGGCTCTAGGATCACTGATTAGCAGGCAGCACTGGTGGGCACAGACGGCACTGGGGGAGACAGGCAGCACTGCAGTGGTACAGGTGGAACTGGTTGCACTAGTGTTGCTCTGATGGCACTGATGAGCACACAGGCGACACTGGTGGGCACAGACGGCACTGGGGGAGACAGGCAGCACTGCAGTGGTGCAGGTGGAACTGGTTGCACTAGTGTTGCTCTGATGGCACTGATGAGCACACAGGCGACACTGGTGGGCACAGGCGGCACTGATGGGCAAATGTGGCACTGGTGTGCACTGGTGTGGCTCTGGTGGGCGCAAGCGGCACTCATGGGCACAGACAGCACTCGTGGGCACAGGCAGCACTGATGTGGCACAGGTGGCACTGATGGGCACATGTAGCACTGGTGGGCACAGACGGCCTGTTCGCATGTTCTGCTGGAAACCGAACAGGGGGGTGTTCGGCTCATCCCTACTGTTTATTACTGTGCATGTTGGTATCATTTATTTGTTATTGCTGACTGATAATCTACTGCTTTAAGGAAACTGCTTCAACAAAGTCTTAACGGTTTATCCACAGCTTGGCTGACCAATACCCCTTTAAATCCTTTTCTCTTGACTAAGTACATTTGAGAGAACCGTAAGAGTTTGAACTGTGTCTGTGTGTCTATTCCATTAACCACATTGCTAGGTGTGCCAGTAGGGGCTGAGACGCTTCTTGGGGTTGAAGGGCAAAGTAACTGTCTAAACAAACTTAAAGCGGTTGTATACCCACTGTAATTTTTTTTTTTAAACCTCAAAAGCAAAAGCCATAATCAGCTAGTATGTACCGCATACTAGACGATTATGAAATACTTACCTTGGAACGAGGTGAGAGAAACTTACCTGGTCCACGTCGAGGGAGATGTCATCTTTCCTTGGCGTGTCTTCCAGGTATCATCGCTCCAGCGCTGTGATTGGCTGGAGCGGCGATGTCATCACTCCCGCGCATGCGCGTGGGAGACTTCTCCCTGGCAAGGTCCAGCGGCTGCCGGGCCTTTAGCCGAGGGTTGCCGCTGCACATACGCTGCTGCAGTCAGGGGCGCATTGCGGGGGGAATATCTCCTACCATACAGGTTTAGGAGATATTCTTAATACCTACAGGTAAGCCTTATTATAGGTTATAGGTTAAAGTGGTAGCAAAGTAGGGTGGACCAGACATCCCCATTTTTAGGGGACAGTCCCCTGATTGAGGACACTGTCCCCGGACCAAGTCTATCCCTGGTTTTGTCCCCAGATTGGATTTAATAGGGAGCAGGGCAGGGGCAATTTCAAGGACAGTCAGTGCAGAATTAAAATAAAAAAATTTGAATTTCACCCCCCAGCTCCGCAATGCCTACTAGCTTAGGGGGGTTGTATTTTTTCCATTATCTGTACCCCTTTCTGATGATCATGTGCTGGTTGGAGCGGAGGTAATATTTCTTCAGTTTCGGGTGCATGCCCATTCAGCTTCGCTCGCATGTTCTTCTGCCTTGGCTCAAATCCTGGCCAGGCACCTGCCTATCTTCCTCCGCTCACCACCCAGTAGTATCTGGAGCCCGAAGTGTAAGACTTGAGAGGCTGTGAGGCTGGCGTCAACAGGCAGAGAGTAGCCGATTGCTGCCATTACTAGTAAAAAAAAAAAACATGTCCACGGATTTCATTTTAAAAATCTGGTCACCTTATAGTAAAGACTTTACTACCACTTAAAGTGGCTCCTACAGTGTTAGTGCTACACGTATATTCAATACTGAAAAATGCTAGTGCACAGATCAAGAACTGGTCATATTTAGGTGGATAGTGTAATGTGTGTTCAGGAAGAAAATCCCACATACAATAACTGATTACAGTACATTCATTGTCAGTTAAAGTAAACACATTTTAAGATATTTACATGCTGTTTAGAGAACTAAAAAAAAAAAAATACCTTTTAGCTCGGTCAAATCTGGGGACGCATTTTTTTTTCCACCTGAAAAATAAAGAGATAATCAGCTGAAACCAACAGCTAAAAAGTAAGGATACAAAAAGGCTCACCAACAAGAGGAAAACATTTAGCATTGCACATGCAATTAACCACTTCAGCCAGGACCATTTCGCTAGTCAAAGACCAGGCCACTTTTTGCAATTCGGCACTGTGTCTTAACTGATAATCGTGCAGTCGTGCGACGTGGCTCCCAAAAAAAATTGATGTCCTTTTTTTCCCCACAAAATAGAGCTTTCTTTTGGTGGTATTTGATCACCTCTGCGGTTTTTATTTTTTGTGCTATAAACAAAAATAGAGCAACAATTTTGAAAACAAATGAATATTTTTAACTTTTTGCTATAATAAACATCCCCAAAAAATATATATTTTCAGTTTAGTCAGATGCGCATTCTTCTACATATTTTTAATAAAAAAAAATCACAATAAGCGTTTTTTTTTTTATTGGTTGGCACAAAAGTTATAGCTTCTACAAAATAAGGAATGGTTTTATGGCAGGTTTAATAATATATATTTTTTATTAGTTATGGCGCCGTTCAGCGATTTTTATCATGACTGCGACATTATGGCGGAAACATCGGACACTTGTGACACCATTTTGGGACTATTGTCATTTTTACAGCGATCAGTGCTAAAAAAAAAAGGAAACCGATTACTGTAAAAATGACACTGGCAGTGAAGGGGTTAACCTGTAGGGGGTGCTGAAGGGGTTAAGTGTGACCTAGGGAGTGCTTGTAACTTATGGGGCGCGGCTTGGCATGACACATCAATGATCGCTGTTCCCGATGACAGGAACAAAAGATCACTGAAAGTGTCACTAGGAAGAACGGGGAGATGTTTGCTTACACTTACCTCTCCCCGTTCTTAAGCTCTGTGACTCGATCGAGGGACACCAGCAGCGATCGGGTCCGTGGGTCCTGTGGGCACAGTCACGGAGCTCCGGACCAGGTAGCGAGCGCGCTACCCACGGCTCGCATCTTAAAGGTGACAAACCTCTAACGCCCTTATGCCCAGTCGTGCCATTCTGTCCACGCATATCGTCGTGTGGCGGCCCTTAAGTGGTTAAAATGCATGCATTATATGTTATATATCACTTTTATGTCAATCATGATTCTTTATTCAATCTTTTTTTTTTTTGTAATTCTTTAATTCTATTTTTCATGTAAGGTTAGACCCCTTTCACATGGCTGTTTGCATGTAGCCGCCAGATTCAGCAAATTTTGTGGCTGGATGAACCAGATATAGGACACTGTCCCTGATCCCATCCATCCCACTGCCCCTGATCCCATTCCTCCACCACCATCCCACTGCCACTGATACTATCCCTTCACCACCATCCCTCTCTGCCACTGATCTCATTATTCCACCACTATCCCACTGATTCCATCCCTCCACCACCATCCCATTGCCACTGATATCATCCCTCCACCACCAACCCACCACCGCCATTCCTCTGCCACTGATCCCATCCCTCCATCAATATTCAGCTGCCACTGATCCCGTCCCTCCACTAACATCCCACTGATCCCATCCCTCTACCACCATCCCACTGCCCCCCATCCCTCTGCCTCTAATCTCGTCCCACCACCCCTATGCCTCTGCCACTGATCCCATTCCTCCGCCACCATCCCACTGCTACTGATCCCATTCCAACCATTATTCCTCTGCCACTGATCCCATTACCACCGCTGCCTCTAACTGATCCCATCCCCCTCCCATCAGGCAGGGGTAATGGGAGGGGATAGGGATGACAACAGTGAAGGTGGCGTTGGTGGGGATAGTGATGACATCAGTCCACTGCCACTGGTGTCATCGCTATTCCCACCACTTCCCTATACTACCACTACTATTGCCACTAATGACACCCCCAACACCCTCAGTGGACTGATTTAATCCCCCCAGCACCGCCGCCACTGATCCAACCCCCCCACCACCATCAGTGGACTGATCTCACACCCCCCCACCACCACCACCGCTGCCAATAATCCCATTCTGCCACCACCCTCAGTGGACTGTATGTAGCGCACCCCTGAACTCTGCACATCGTGCACTCCTGAACTCTGCACATCATGCACCCCTGCGCTTCCTTGACAAGAATAGAATACAAAATATGCACTGTAAAGTAAAGTAGTTTCTCTTTCGTCTTAGCCACTTAACCCCCGGACCATATTGCTGCCCAATGACCAGAGCACTTTTTGTGATTCGGCACTGCGTCGCTTAAACTGACATTTGTGCGGTCGTGCGATGTGGCTCCTAAACAAAAATAGAGCGACTATTTTGAAAAAAATTCAATATTTTTTACATTTTGTGATAATAAATATCCCCAAAAAATATATATATATATATAAAAAAAAGGTCGATACATATTCTTCTACATATTTTTCGTAAAAATAAATAAATGCAATTAGCGTTTATTGATTGGTTTGCGCAAAATTTATAGTGTTTACAAAAAATATTTTTTTTTTACTAGTAATGGCAGCGATTTTTTTTCAGTACCGACACATTATGGCGGACACTTCGGACAATTTTGACAAATTTTTGGGACCATTGGCATTTTTATAGCGATCAATGCTATAAAAATGCCATTGGCAGTGAAGGGGTTAACACCAGGGGCGGGGAAGGGGTTAAGTATGTTCCTGGGTGTGTTCTAACTGTATGGGGAGGTGGACTCACTAGGGGAAATCACTGATCTTCTGTTCATACATTGTATGAACAGAAGATCAGCGTTTCCCCGCTGACAGGACCAGAGAGCTTTGTGTTTACACACAAAGATCTCGGTCCCCGCTCTGTAACGAACGAGCGTGCGTGCCTGGCGGCGATCGCGGGACTCGGGGGACCCCCCAAACATTATATATTTTTTTCAGCAGACACCCTAGGGAATAAAATGGCGGTCATTTCATTTTTTTCCCTCGCACAGTATTTGCGCAATAACGGTTTCATGAATTAAAACGGTTATATGAAATAAAAACATAACAAAACAGTAAAGTTAGCCCAATTTCTTTGTATAATGTGAAAGATGATGTTACGCTGAGTAAATAGATACCTAACATGCCACGCTTTAAAATTGCGCACACTCATGGAATGGCGCCAAACTTCGGTACTTAAAAATCTCCATAGGCGACGCTTTAATTTTTTTTACAGGTTACATGTTTTAGTTACAGAGGAGGTCTAGGGCCAAAATTATTGCTCTCGCTCCAACATTTGCAGCGATACCTTACATGTGTAGCTTGAACACCGTTTTCATATGTCAGCAGGAATTACGTATGTGTTCGCTTTTGCATGCGAGCACACAGGGACAGGGGCGCTTTAAAAAAAAAAAAAAAAAATGTTATTGTTAATTTTACTTTATTTATTTTAGTTTGACACTTTTTTCCCCAAACATAATTGTTTTTGAGTTATAGAGGAGGTCTAGTACTAGAATTGTTGCACACACTCTAACACAGGGCTCAAAATGTCAAGTCCTGAGCTACTAGCCACGCCTAAAGAGTTACTCGCCACCAGTTGCCCTAATTCATACACTGCCCTCCGCCTAATTGCACCCGTAAACACACCCTCGTAGATTATCTCATGGAATGACACTGTTACATTTTTTATGCAGAATCAAGTTACAAAATTAAATATTACCAACAACAACTTTTACAAAATGGGACAGGGCACTGAGGGCAGACCAGAGGGACAGGGCATTGGGGGCAAACCAGAGGGAAAGGGCACTAGAACTGGGTCTCTTCCCCATTCTCTTGCTATCTCCTCTGCAACTCCCATCCATCCTCTCGCTCTCTCTCTCCCTCTCCTATTCATCTCATCATCAGGAGCCCGTGTGCAGCTCCACGCTTGCATGTCCCCACTTCCCCCTTTTATTCAGGCTGGCAGTGAGGAGAGGAGCTGCAGCACAGGGGGAGGGAGTACAATCCAGTGCTGAGATCCACACAGCTGCATAGCCATTGACACCATAGCACAGCGCACACTGACACAGCATACATTGAGACCAGTCTTTTCACAGTGCTCAGGCTGAACTGTTGGACACTTACATAGAGCACAAGGAGAAGAAAACGGGACAAACTGGAAGACTAACGCTCTCATGTCAGGGCAACTTTCAGTGAGCGCTGCACAGGAGTGGTAATTTTCACAATCCTCCACCTCACTCATTACTTTCTGCTCTCCAGCTACATTGGTTGGGGGGAGGGGGGCAGGTTGAGAGAGGTCATACTGTTAGGTCCCATGGCTTAATGAGAATTGTAAGGAGAGCACCTGTATACTGCTCTGCCTGTGCGCGGCTCACCAGACTACTTTTCCCGAGCATGCACCTTTCCTCTTCGGCCGCCAATCTCTTCGGGACTCTAAGTGTAGGCACAGATTGGAGGGAGATTGGTAATGCAGCCCTGTCATCACTCGCCCCCAGCTTAAATCCACTCGCCAAATGCTAGTAGGCGAGTGGAAATTTTGAGGGCTGCTCTAACGCACACGTCAATATCTCACATGTGAGGTTTGAACGTCGTTCAGTTACCAGGGACAGGGGCATTTTAATTTTTTATTTTTATTTTTACACTTTTTTAAATCGCTTTTATTCCTATTACAAGACAATCCGACGGTCATAGAGATGAATGGATGCTTGAAAAAGGAGCACGCCTAGCAGCCTATGGTGCATGCTCCAAAACGTTGTCGCTCTGTCAATCCCCGTGACATTATCACGCTCCAATGCTGTCTGTGTGTGTGTGTGTGTGCGCGTGTCTGAAGCCTCACTCTTGGTGCACACATTGCCTGGACTTCCTGGTTTCTCAGCTGAGGAAGATCCCAGGGGATATTTTTAACATCACAGCCTACATCTGCAGCAGATGATCACCACCTATGGGCCAGCAAGGACTTGTATGCCGAATTCTCCAATTTTTAAATGTAAGTCGATAATGCACCTATTGTAAAATTAAAATTGCACTGTTCCTGACCTGGTGGTGCCTTCTTTCTTTTGTTTTGCATATTTGGAGCCTGCTCTCATCTGTATTTTAATCTATAGGACTTATGCCGCGTACACACGATCACTTTTTGTGATGAAAAAAACGTTGTTTTATCTCACAAAACAACGTTTTTTAAACTTCATTTTAAAAAATGACGTTGCCTACACACCATCGTTTTCTGAAAATGCTCTTGCAAAGCGTGGTTACGTACACCACGTTTGACGGCACTCTGTTCCATTGAAAAATGACACAAAAAATTACATTTTGAAAAACGACACAAAAAATTCAAACATGTTCGAATTTTTTTTGGTCGTTTTTCAGAAGACATTAAAAAAAAATTCATTACAAAAAACGACCGGGTGTATGCGGCATTATTCCCATTTTTTTTTCCATCCCCCATTCCAATTTCTCCCATACTGTATAATACATAAAAGGACTATAATTTAACTGACATATTGTCTTGCATACCTGATTACAGCGCCACTACCCCTACTGTTTTACAGAGAGGACTGGTGACCATCTGGTCACAGGAAATCTCTATCGTCGTGAGCCGGCACCAGCCGATTTGTTCTCTGGTGCCGGGATGGCACGGGAGAGCTTGGAGCTTGCCGCCATGATCATTTTTATTGTGCACAGAATCGCCGGCAGAAGAAGGTGATATCTGAATGATGCCTGTATCTGCAGGCATCATTCAGATATCACCACACAAAGTCGAGGATGTCATATGACATCTTTGATAGGCAAGTTGTTAAAAAATATATATATATCATACTTACCTCCACATTGCAGTTCATTTTGCACAGAGTGGCCCCGATCAGCTCTCATTGCTCCTCAACCAAACAGCTAACCCCTCTGGGAATCTCTCTCCAAGGGGGTTACCTTGGGGACGCTCTCCCGTGTCATACACTTGGCATCCATAGACACCGAGTGTATGAGTCGGTCCCGAGTCAGCAGCAGGAGTCAATCTATCCAATGAAGAGCCCAGAAGCAGTGTGGATAGTGACGCAGGATCACGCCCACAGAAATTTGGGGCTCAGGCAAGTAATACTGGGGCTCGGGGGGGGGGGGGGGGGCGGACACAGCAATGTGTTTTTTCACCTTAGGATGCATTAAAGTGAAAAAACGCAAGGCTTTACAACCCCTTTAACATTTGGTAGTCAATGCTTGCTCTCTGTTTATATTGAGTAAAGCACAACCAAGAATACATTTCGAAAGACTTACATTACCCAAATTGAAGGGAGGTATCGGTCTCCCGAACATAACTAAAAATTATTGGGCTTGCCAACTTGCAAGGATTATGGATTGGAATATTAATTCTTCCACTAAAGCTTGGGTGAATATTGAACATGCATTCTCTAAAATACCACTGAACCAGTTACCATGGACGGCTACCACTCATATACCACTAACATGCAAACAGCATCCCCTAATTGACAATACTCTACAAATATTCTGAAAAACTTGTACAATTTTCAAATTTTCCTCCATTCCAGGTCCTCTTACTCCTATCTGTAACAATCCAAGCTTCCCACCAGGCCTAGCAAAATATTTTCTCTCAGGGGTTTTACCCCAAATTTACATTGAGCGCTGAATTTTTTTCAAAACAACTAATTTCTTACATTGAATAATATAAATATGAAATCAACAACTTTTCTTTTTGGTCATATATTTAAATAAGGCATTTCCTAAATGATCCTCTTGCCCGAGAAGCTTATGCTAGACAATACACTCCTTTCTATTCTCGAACCATAATCCCAAATCCAATTTAGCATGCCAACATTGGGAAAGGGATCTCGCTATTAACCCTCTCAGGGAAGAGGGCACCTCTTGATTGCATAAGATCTCCCACACCATTCCCCCTATTTGTTGGAGATGTAAGGAGGATGACGGCTTACTACTACATATGTGGTCCTGCCCCTGAATTCTACCATTCTGGGGGGAAGTCCACCGCCTTACTTCTCTAATAACTACGTACCCCTTAGACGTTTGCCCAGCCAAAATGCTCCTGCATCACTCAAACCCAGCAAAATCACTGTATCACAAATTCTTAAATCTAAATGCAGCAAAAATTTACATTCCGGCACATTGGAAAAAAAATCCCCCCCCCCCCCTATGTAGATTGGTTCAAACATAATAATACTGTGGAAGATATGGAAGAACCAATTCACCAATCAAAAGATACTCCTACTAAATTTCAGAAAATCTGGGCTTGTTGGCGCCACTTTCAAACATCTATTGAATACACCCGCTTAATATACTGATTAACCCGTGCTATCAACGCTGTATCTTGGCCTAGGCCAGTGATGGCGAACCTTGGCACCCCAGATGTTTTGGAACTACATTTCCCATGATGCTCCACTACACTAAAGAGTACATGAGCATCATGGGAAATGTAGTTCCAAAACATCTGGAGTGCCGAGGTTCGCCATCACTGGCCTAGGCCAACAAGGCCCAGGCCTAGGGCAGCACTCTGCAGGGGGCAGCATGAAAAGAGTCCCCACCGGCTTGCTCTACACTCCAGTCTTATGAGGTGGACAGGACCAGAAGACAAAATTGGTCTGGCGCCCCCATAAGGCGGCCTCACTGCTACCGGTATGATAGGATGGCGCAGACATGACATGGTCACCTATACCTGGCAGGTAGGTAGGACTCTCCTGCAATCCTTTGCTTGTGTTAGTTTTATTTATTAAAGAATCTTTATTTTTCCTATCTGCAAACAGAAATAAAAATTACCAGATTTATTTATTTGTTCCTGCCCTAAATCTTTCCTTTGCTCACTGCCTGGACCACATACAGTCAGGTCCATAAATATTGGGACATCGACACCATTCTAATCTTTTTGGTTCTATACACCACCACAATAGATTTGAAAAGAAACAAACAAGATGTGCATTAACTGCAGACTTTCAGCTTTAATTTGAGGGTTTTTACATCCAAATCAGATGAACGGTTTAGGAATTACAACAGTTTGTATATGTGCCTCCCACTTCTTAAAGGACCAAAAGTAATGGGACATATTAGCAATCATAAATCAAACTTTCACTTTTTAATACTTGGTTGCAAATACTTTGGAGTCAATTACAGCCTGAAGTCTGGAAAGCATAGACATCGCCAGACGCTGGGTTTCATCCCTGGGGATGCTCTGCCAGGCCTCTAGTGCAACTGCCTTCAGTGCCTGCTTGTTCTTGGGGCATTTTCCCTTCAGTTTTGTCTTCAGCAAGTGCAATGCATGCTCATTCGAATTCAGGTCAGGTGATTGACTTGGCCATTGCATAACATTCCACTTCTTTCCCTTAAAAAAAAAAAAAAAATTGTACCATCACTCTGGTAGAAGTTGATCTTGGTCTGATCTGTCCATAGGATGTTGTTCCAGAACTGTGAAGGCTTTTTTAGATGTTTGGCAAACTCTAATCTAGGCTTCCTGTTTTTGAGGCTCACCAATGGTTTACATCTTGTGGTGAACCCTCTGTATTCACTCTGTTGAAGTCTTCTCTTGATTGACTTTGACACGCATACACCTACCTCCTGGAGAGTGTTCTTCATCTGGGCAACTGTTGTGAAGGGTGTTTTCTTCACCAGGGAAAGAATTCTTCGGTCATCCACCACCGTTGTTTTCCGTTGTCTTCCGGGTCTTTTGGTGTTGCTGAGCTCACCGATGCATTCTCTCTTTTTAAGGATGTTCCAAACAATTGATTTGGCCACACCTAATGTTTTTGCTATCTCTCTGATGTTTTTTTTTTTTTCAGTTCAAATATTTTTATTAGTTTTTCAAAACATACAATCACATATTGATGTAACAATTAGAATACACGTTTTTTACGTAAAGCTGTATTGTACAGTGGGAAATTATTCATGCCCTAAAAAGGGGAGAGGTATAAACAAAACATTGTCGTACACCTTAAACAAAGTTGAATATGACAAGGATACATTAGATATTCACTTAAAAGATAAGAACAGTAAAGAGTATAAAATTCTAGTAAATAAAGACTAATACAATTAGTCACTAAAGCTGTAAGATAGCTGGAATCAAGAAGATAATAAAAAAAAAGAAAAGATAAATAAAAATAAAGAAATAAATGGATATATAAATAAGTAAACAAGGTGGATTGGTTCAAGATAACATTATCCGTCCATTAAAACTCTAAATTCCCTAGACTTCGTAAAGTGCGACCAACATGCCCATCTGCTATGGAATTTTTCGGAGGAATCATGAGATTGGTGGATTAAATCCTCCATGTTTGCTATGTGTTGGACCTTTCGCAGCCAATCAGAGACAGAGGGGGGAGAAGGTTGAAGCCATTTAGCTGGAATGCAGAGCCTTGCAGCATTGATGAGGTGCAGTATTATTGAATCTTTGTAAATAGAGTTAGGTAAGGATGAGTGATGCAACAAGTATTGTTGGGCGGTAAGATCTGGTGTAAATGTAGTAATCTCAGTTATTAGTTTGTGGATCGTTTCCCAGAAGGGTCTGATGTCACTACATTCCCACCATATATGGAGTAATGTTCCGGGAGCAGATTTGCAGCGCCAGCATAGAGAGGATACATTCGGGTTAAACTTATTAACAATATGAGGGGTCCTGTACCATCTTGAATACAATTTGTATCCGTTTTCCTGGGTCAGTACGTTCAAAGAACCTTTATGCAACCTTCGAAAGATAGTCTCCCATTGATCTGTTGAAATGGATATATTAAGATCCTCCTCCCATTTTAGATTTGTGGTGTCTGTTTTTAAATCAAAACCTGAATATATCAAAGTGTGTAGCGTGGAGATTAAGTGTTTTTGGGGAACTGTTTTAAGACATAAATGTTCAAAAGGAGTCTTTGGTCTCTGCCAATCATAGCACGAATTGGGTTTGTTCGCGAACCTTGTAACAGTTTTAAAGTCACGCTGGGAGATATTAGTACTGGGGTTGTTAGCAGTAAAGGAATCATAAGTAATAGTGGAGCCTCGTTTGAAAAGTAAATTGACTCTCGGTACTTTCGTTAGATGTGAAACAGGAGGGACAGTGGTAGACAAATCCAGAGGTATGTCTGGATTGTGGAATAAGGGGGTCATGGGGCCATATACAGATGAAATATCGAATTTTTTACAGAGGGAACCAAATATTTTTAATGTGTTTCCAGTAACTGGGTGAGATTTGACCTTTTGTGGGATTTTACGGGGATGAATCCAAGGTAGATTTGTCAAGGGGATATGACATGTGTACAATGAGCCCTCCAGAGCAATCCAATCTTTAACGTTAGCATGAAGATGCCAATCAACAATACGGGTCAAGTGGCAAGCCCAGTAGTATTTTTGCAGATCTGGTAGTCCTATTCCACCCATTAGTTTGGGGATAATGAGTTTATCCCATTTGATCCTAGGCTGCCATATTCCAAATAAATTTCAGACAGAGTTGTTTAAAGTTCCTGAAGAACGAGCAGGGAATCTTGATTGGGATCGTTTGCAGCAGATACAACAACCTTGGGAGGACATTCATTTTGAGTATATCTGATCTCCCAAACCAAGAGAAAAAGCCTGAACCCCATTTAAGTAGGTCGTTTTTGATAGTATTACACAGGGGTATAAAATTTTTGTCAAACAAATTTTTCACGTCAGACGTTAATTTAATTCCTAGGTATGTTAAACAGTCCTCCTCCCATCTGAAAGGGAAATTTTGCCTGCAGAGGGAGACCGTAGATACAGGTAACGAGACATTTAAGGCTCTTGATTTTGCGAAGTTAATTTTCATGTTAGAAATTACTTGAAACAGGGAGAGGTCCTGTAGCAAATTAGGAATCGTAGTGATAGGGTTGGAAAGGAACAAAAGGATGTCATCAGCAAATGCTGCTAATTTATAGGTCTTTTCTTTAACAGTAACACCTACAATATCCGTGTTCGCTCTCAATTTACACAAAAACGGTTCTAAGATGAGCACAAAAATTATTGGTGACAGTGGGCATCCCTGTCTTGTGCCGTTCGATACAGAGAAAGCCTCCGACAGCCCGCCATTAACTTTAACTCTGGCCGTAGGTGATGTGTACAAGAATTGAATGAATTGAAGCAGACGTTCTTGTATGCCCAGAGTTTTCAATGCTTCATACATGTAATCCCATGCTATCCTGTCGAAGGCCTTCTCTGCATCGAGGGACAACAAGAATCCCGGTGACTTAGTGTTCTGAAGCCAAGATTGAATAAGAAATGCTTTTGTAGTATTGTCCCTCGCCTCCCTGCCGGGTATAAATCCCACTTGATCCAAGGAAATAAGACTAGGTAATAGGGGTAATAGGCGATTGGCTATAATTTTTGCGTGCAATTTAATATTCACATTCAATAGCGATATTGGTCTATAGTTGGAGACCAATGTCACATCCTTATCTGGCTTAGGGATCACAGTTATATGAGCTTCTAAAAGATTTTTGGTAATAGTAGGAGGGGCAGGAACAGAATTAAAAGCTTTTAAGAAGTGTGGGATAATCACCTCCTGGAAAGTTTTATAGTAATTAACCGTGAATCCGTCCGGTCCTGGGCATTTACCCGTATTAAGCTGTTTAAGGGCCAATAGGGTCTCAGATAGATCAATAGGTTTCTCCAGATCTCTAGCTTCCTCTGCATCGATAGGTTTAGGACTGTATGATTTTAGAAAATCAGAAATCAAGTTTTTTCTGTCAGGTAAGTTTTTTGAGGGTGCACTAGTGGGCAAATTGTACAATGTCGAATAAAATTTTTGGAATTGGTTCGCTATATCAGAGGAATTAGTATAGGATTTCCCAGCAGAGTCCGAAATAGAATATATGTTATTATGTTTCCTCAAAGTATTCGAATTAAGAGAATTAGCTAGAAGTTTACCGCTTTTATTGCCAAATTCATAAAAGATTTTTCGTGATAGGTTTAGGTTGCGTTTTATTTTCTTTTCCAGCAATAAAAGAAGCTCTTCCCTAGCCTTTGAAAGTTCTAAAAGAGTATCTTTAGCTAAAGATTGCTTGTGTTGTTTTTCCAAGCAGTTGATTCGGTCTGTAAGATTTTTTATGCAAGCCTGTCTCATTTTATTTCTCCTAGCAGCCAGAGAGATCAATTCTCCTCTGATCACACACTTGTGGGCCAACCATATGTTCAGAGGATGAACCTCCTCCGAATCATTCTCAGCAAAATAATGAGCAATCCCAGAACTCAGCAATTTCACATTGTTAGTGTCATTAAGCAGAGAGTTATCAAGTCTCCAGATTTTGGGGATAATAGGTTTTTCTTTGAAGGTTAAAGACATAGTTATTGGGTTGTGGTCAGAGACAACCATGGGTTCCACTGTGGCAGTCAATAGGGAGTCTAGGTCATTTTGAGAAATCAGAAGATAGTCAAGTCTTGAATATGTATTATGGGGAGCTGAATAGAACGTGAAATCTTTAGAGTTAGGGTACAAAGTGCGCCATGCATCATGTAGTGACAATTTATGTAAAGAATTTTTAATCACTTTCAAGGATTTATACAAAATCTTTGATGATCCAGAGGAAGTGTCCACTAGAGGGTTTAGGGCCAGATTGAAATCCCCCCCGACAATGAGCATGCCGGTCGCAAAAGATTCAAGTGTTTCTAACGTTTGCACAAAGAATGGGGCATGTAACCTGTTGGGTGCATACATATTGGCAATTGTGACAGGTTTGTTGTAAAGAGAACCCTTGAGAAATAAAAATATGCCCTCACTATCAATTTTGGTATCTTGCAATTTAAAAGGGCAAAATTTAGAAATCAAAATTGAAACCCCTCTTGTTTTAGATTCCGGGTAGGTAGCGTTAAAAATGTGAGGGAACCTTTTATCCTTAAATGTCGGGATATTGTTAGTTTTAAAGTGAGTTTCTTGCAGTAGAATAATGTCAGCTTTCGACTTTCTAAGCATCATTAATAATTTTGACCTCTTTTCGGGTACATTAAGGCCTTTTACATTCAGGGAATAAAACTTAACCTTCCGTAGTTGGTCCGATAAGACTTTATCGGGACAAGCCATTTATTTTTTAGGTTGGTGGGAAGAATAGGGAAAAATTATTTCTTGAAAAAAAAAAAAAGAAAAAAAAAAAGGATTCCGGTGACAACTAAAAAAAAAAACAACAAGAAACTACCCTTTAGGGAAGTAGATAAAAATAGAGATATAGAGGACCTCCCCCTCCACAAACCCCGGTGGGGTGAGGATAGAGAGTGCCGCTATGTGGGGGTTGGAATGAGACTGAGCCCAGACAGACAGCAGGACTGTCAAACTGCCCGCCACTATAGACCTGTGTCAAGACATATGTGCTTCGGTTGATGCGCCATCAATATAATGTCAAGTATAATATATTCTCTCTCCTTCTTAAAAAAGAAAAAGAGAGAGAAGAAAAAAAAAACCCATCAAAAGAAAGCATGGATAAATATACTCCAACAAAAACATTTATAAAACGGGGCATAGTAGTAAGTATTCTTGTAACAACCATTTTAAACCACTGGGACATTTTCAGATACATTGTAGAGATAACACTATTCTATGTTTACCTTAGGAAATGGAAACATCACCATTAGCAGAATAGCAAGTCAAAAGCTATAACCATCAGGCAGGAAAACAACCGAGGATATCAGAGTAGCATATGTATACCATTGTGTATCAAGCTGCATATACATTAAACATCAGAGAAAGGACAGAAAAAAAAAAGGACAATGAAAGTGAAGCAGTGTGAGTTGAATACACGGAGCAAGGCAGACACATAGCATAGTGTATGCCCAGGACATTAAAATGCAGCGCAGCAAGGTATACATTAGAGTAATATAGAAGACACAAACGTCAAAGGCAGTTACTCCCAAGGCTTCACATGAGAAAATATGCTGGGAAAGCAATAAGTAAATTTTCAATTTTCCCGTCTAGATTTTCTGTAGCGTGTTGAGCTGGGTGAGTGGGGATCGAAGGGCTGATCCTTTGAAGAGATGGATATCTGTTCTGCAGACAGGGAACGACGTCGTCTAAATCTGGTTGGGATCGCGTCCATCGCATCTTCTTGTGCTTTGTCCTTTCTGCTAGATCTGAATCTGAAGTCCGCGTACCATTCGGGTACATCCATGTAAGGGATATCCATCGCCCTGCAGAAGGGGTGTAGATCTTCGGGCACCCTCAGTAGGGCTGATTGACCCTGGTTAGTGGCTAATAAACCGAATGGAAATTTCCAACGATAGATAATGTTCTTGTTGCGCAGCACCTCAAGCAAGGGTCTCAGGTCTCTTCTATGTTGGAGCGTTATATGCGATAAATCTTGATAGATTTAAACCGGTGAACCCTCATACATGCATTTTGAGCGGAGTCTGGCATTTCTTAAAATTTCCTCCTTTAGTTGGAAATCGCATATGCAACAGATCACATCCCTTGGTGGGTCAGTAGCTTTGCCTTTGGGTCTGAGGGCTCTGTGGATGCGCTCCATCTTGACTGCAGACATGGGGGGGTGGCCCAGAAGATTGTTAAAGCTACCAATAACTACAGGCGTAAGCTTGTCGTTTTCCACTGTTTCTGGCAGACCCCGGACTCTCAAATTATGTCGTCTGCTTCTGTTCTCCAATTCCTCCACCTGACGGTGGAGGTCCCTCAGGTGGAGTGTATGAGTGTCCACTTTGTTATTAACATGGCGCAATGCAACGGTTTGTTGCGCAGTTTTTTCCACTTCCACTACCCTCGCAGTAACTGCGCGTACCTCGATGCTCAGTTCAGCTATGGCGGCTGCCAATGTCGTTTTTATATCTGCTGCGACAGAATGTAGGTCACCTAGACTGGGGCTATGTGTCATCTGAAGAAATGTCCTGACATTTTGACCCTCAATTAGGGGTAATACGACCCCGGGATTAGCTTGTGCGGGTAGTGCTTCCATCGAGCCCTCCATCATTACAGTCAGTGTGTTTCCTGAGCGGAACTTCAAGGGGCCGATGTGAGGTAAATTTTTTCCCGGTTTTTGTCCAAAGTCTCTCAAATCGTGCTCGGGTATATTTAAATCCCCGTTATAGTCTTTTTGTCCAGAAATAAAGCTTACCGGCGCCCTTTTCAGCTAATTTAGGTCCGTAGTAGTGGGAGCTATCAAATCAAGCAGCCATCCACGGTCCCGGCTAGACCACGCCCCAATGTTTTTTTTTTTGTTTTGTTTTTTTTAGCCTAATGATGGCTTGATTCACTGATCGTGACAGCTCTTTGGATCTCATATTGAGAGTTGACAGCAACAAATTCCAAATGTAAATAGCACACTCTGGACATTTTATCTGCTCCTTTAAATGGGATAATGAGGGATTAACACACACCTGGCCATGGAACAGTTGATAAGTCAATTGTTCCATTACTTTGGGTCCCTATTACTTTGGGGCACATATACAAACTGTGGTAATTCCTACACTGTTCCCCTGATTTGGATGTAAAAACCCTCAAATTAAAGCTGAACATCTGCAGTTAAAGCACATTTTGTTTGTTTCATTTCAAATCCATTGTGGTGGTGTATCGAGCCAAAAAGATTAGAATTGTGTCAATGTCCCAATATTTATGGACCTGACTATACCTTCATCATTGTGCTATATGTTTTCTGCTGCACCACTGGCATGGTTATATCCTCTTAGTCCTCCATAAATTTAGCAGAAATTTGTGCTTAAAGTAGAATAGGCAACACTTTTTTTTTTCATTTTGGATAGAGTAAGTGATGGTTATAGCCCCAGATAAAAAATGTTTGCCATTCATTTATTTCCCTTCATTTCCTGTCCCATAGCCAAACAGGAAGTGAGAGGAAATCTCTGCAGATTAAGGGAATCGCCCCAAGGCCCTCAGAACTAGTGTACCCACTGGAAAACTTCAGGGCAGGTCTTAAACAGGAAGGGGTGTGACCTTGACAGGAAGGGGTGGATAATATTTAAATTAGGGGTTGCACAATTTTAGACAGGCCTAGGGCAGCACAAATCCTAAATACACCACTGCCTGCTATGCCTCATTGTTGACTCAGAGGAGGAGAAATGCATCTTTCATTACTTTTATCTACATACTTTTTTCCTTTCATTTGTCTGGCTATTTCTTTTTACCCCTACCCTAATATACTTGATTACAATGACACAGATGTCCAATTGACCCCCCCCCCTACAACCCCTCTTTATACATTTTATCTTTACCAAGATCTCTAGTAAATACCCTTTTTAGGTTAAATCAATCTTCCCTTTACATCCCTCTTTTCTTTCCATACCCTTCCCTGATTTTTCAACTGACAATACAATTATCTCTTTTATGGAGTAGGCTCATTAAAACTCCTCTACTCAACAGGGTTTGCTAGAGATCCGGAGATGGCAACCCTACGAGTTTCAACAAATTTCACTATTTCCCTAATAGAAATATTATATGAATTTGTTTAATTTTGAAATTGTTGTTCAATGATTATTTTCCCTCATATATTCTATGTGTCAAATATGTTATTACTTGTTGTTTTCATATCAAAGATATCATAATTCTATGTTTGTCATTTCCATATATTTCCTTACTTATCTATTTCCATACAATAAAAATGTTGTTGCAAAAAAAAAAAAAAACATTTGGTAGTCATATGCCCAAAAAATTCTAATGCCGAGTACACACTAGGGATGAGCTTCGCGTTCGTAACGAACGTATGTTCGACTTGAACATCGTCCGTTCGATCGTTCGTCGAATTTTGAACAAAAACGATCGTTCGCGGCAAATTCGAGTGAAACGAAACGACCGTTTTTAAAACTTTTTTTACATTGATACTACTATCAATGGAAAAAAAAGTTTTATAAACGATCATTATTCAGGAGTCCTGCTCCTGAAAAAAACAACCGTTTTTAAGACTTTTTTCCATTGATACATGTTCCCTGGGGCAAAACCCGGGTTCTAAAAGACGTTTTCCAACAATAACTTGAATATTGATCTTTAAAATTATAGTTTTTGAATTCGAACGTTCGAGTTCCATAGACTTCAATGGGGTTCTAAATGTTCGTGCGAACGATCGGACTGTTCGACGGTTCTGGTGCGAACCGAACGCGGGGGTGTTCAACTCATCCCTAGTACACACAGTCGTTTTTTTGTGATGAAATAAAATGATCTTTTAAAAAACGTCATTTAAAATGATCGTGTGTGGGCAAAACAACGTTTTAGGTCTTCAAAAAAATGACAAAAAAAAAAATTCGAACATGCTTGAATTTTTTATGTCGTTTTTCTGAATGTCGTTTTTTGTGTCATAAAAAATGATGGTGTGTGGGCTAAAACGACGTGTGTAGGCAACATCATTTTTTAAAATTAAGTTTGAAAAACGTTTTTTTTTTCATGCCAAAAAACGACCTTGTGTACGCGGCATTAGTAGTGTCTTTTTTTATCTCATTGATGAAATGTGAGAAATAAATGTGTATATTATACCATAATCATTCCATAAATACATAAAATCATTCCATAAACACATTACAGCTTTTCAATTCAATAGCTGTGTTCCCTGCAGCGCGCGTCTTATACAGCCCCTCCCCTCTCGTCCGGGAAACTTTGATAGACAGATCACCCATCCCAGCGGTGGCTCCTCCTCTCCTTCCCAGCACAGGTAGGATGGGGGGGGGCGACTCTGGCTGCAATGTGTGTGTGTGGGGGGGGAACTCTGGCTGCAATGTGTGTGTGGGGGGGGAACTCTGGCTGCAATGTGTGTGTGTGTGTGTGAGGGGGGGGGGAACTCTGGCTGCAATGTGTGTGTGTGTGTGTGTGTGGGGGGGGGGGGGACTCTGGCTGCAGTGTGTGTGTGTGTGTGTGTGTGGGGGGGGGACTCTGGCTGCAGTGTGTGTGTGTGTGTGTGTGTGTGTGTGGGGGGGGGGGGGAACTCTGGCTGCAATGTGTGTGTGTGTGTGTGGGGGGGGGGGAACTCTGGCTGCAATGTGTGTGTGTGTGGGGGGGGGGAACTCTGGCTGCAATGTGTGTGTGTGTGTGGGGGGGGGGGGAACTCTGGCTGCAATGTGTGTGTGTGTGTGGGGGGGGGGGGGGGGAACTCTGGCTGCAATGTGTGTGTGTGTGTGTGGGGGGGGAACTCTGGCTGCAATGTGTGTGTGTGTGGGGGGGGGGGAACTCTGGCTGCAATGTGTGTGTGTGTGTGGGGGGGGGGACTCTGGCTGCAATGTGTGTGTGTGTGTGTGGTGGGGGGGGGGGGGGTGGAGGGGACTCTGGCTGCAATGTGTGTGGGGGGGTGGAGGGGACTCTGGCTGCAATGTGTGGGGGGGGGGGGTGGAGGGGACTCTGGCTGCAATGTGTGTGGGGGGGTGGAGGGTACTCTGGCTGCAATGTGTGGGGGGGGGGTGTGGGGGGGGGAGGGTGGAGGGGACTCTGGCTGCAATGTGTGGGGGGGGTGGAGGGGACTCTGGCTGCAATGTGTGGGGGGGTGGAGGGGACTCTGGCTGCAATGTGTGGGGGGGTGGAGGGGACTCTGGCTGCAATGTTGTGGGGGGGTGGAGGGGACTCTGGCTGCAATGTGTGGGGGGGGTGGAGGGGACTCTGGCTGCAATGTGTGGGGGGGTGGAGGGGACTCTGGCTGCAATGTGTGGGGGGGGGGGGTGGAGGGGACTCTGGCTGCAATGTGTGTGGGGGGGGGTGGAGGGGACTCTGGCTACAATGTGTGGGGTGGAGGGGACTCTGGCTACAATGTGTGGGGTGGAGGGGACTCTGGCTACAATGTGTGGGGTGGAGGGGACTCTGGCTACAATGTGTGGGGTGGAGGGGACTCTGGCTACAATGTGTGGGGTGGAGGGGACTCTGGCTACAATGTGTGGGGTGGAGGGGACTCTGGCTACAATGTGTGGGGTGGAGGGGACTCTGGCTACAATGTGTGGGGTGGAGGGGACTCTGGCTACAATGTGTGGGGTGGAGGGGACTCTGGCTACAATGTGTGGGGTGGAGGGGACTCTGGCTACAATGTGTGGGGTGGAGGGGATGTGTGGGGTGGAGGGGACTCTGGCTACAATGTGTGGGGTGGAGGGGACTCTGGCTACAATGTGTGGGGTGGAGGGGACTCTGGCTACAATGTGTGGGGTGGAGGGGACTCTGGCTACAATGTGTGGGGTGGAGGGGACTCTGGCTACAATGTGTGGGGTGGAGGGGACTCTGGCTACAATGTGTGGGGTGGAGGGGACTCTGGCTACAATGTGTGGGGTGGAGGGGACTCTGGCTACAATGTGTGGGGTGGAGGGGACTCTGGCTACAATGTGTGGGGTGGAGGGGACTCTGGCTACAATGTGTGGGGTGGAGGGGACTCTGGCTACAATGTGTGGGGTGGAGGGGACTCTGGCTACAATGTGTGGGGGGACTCTGGCTGGAAAATGGGTACATTTTGCTGCATTGGTAGACATGGGCAGGCTGCATTTTTGGGCACTGATAAAGTTGTTGTTAATATTTATTTTTATGACTTAATTCTGCATAAAACATTTAAGTGTAATTTCATGAGATTTATGAGGGCGTGTCTAGGGGCGGGACATGGTGGGGGTTGGGCGGGGCAACTGGTGGCAAGTATGCCTATAAGCCTTGGCTTATATCATTTGAGATAAGGCTTATAAAATAGTTTATCATTTGTCAATTTTTTTAAAAAATGTCCCAGGACTTTATTTAAAAAATCTGGTCACTTTACTTGAACAGTTTAAATATGTCCAATTTGTTAAAATGAGTTACATTCTGATTCTTGGGGCAGCATCCAGGAGCCCTCGGGCTTTATTCACAAATGTCTGGTGCAAATTGTTTGGTCTTTTTCACTGCAAATAAAAGCGCATTTGTTCAGCGGTTCAGGTGCGTTTCTGATGCAAGTTTGCAAGGCACAAGACTGGATTTTTGTCACATCAGTGATTTCAGTGCTGGTCAATACATAGTAGATAAAGGGTGTCAACTCCTGTAGTAGTAGAGCAATCCGTGCTGAAATCTTGAACTGAATCCTGAACTAATTCCTGAATGGATTTTTAAACACAACTGAACAAATGTGCAATTCAGAAGCATTCCCATAGAACTCAGAGAGACTAGAATTCGCACCTGAAACGCACAGCAGTGCTCAGAAAATACACAGGACTTTTTTTTTAATTTGCACTGCATCGCATTTATTTGAACAGCTTCAATGGAAATGTTATTTCACATTTAATGCGGTTAAAATCACATATATGTGAACCAAGCCTCAAACAGAATAATTTAGAGTTTGATGGCTCTGTGGTCAAATGCCATTCCTTAAAATATATGAAGGGGGGCTTAAGGTTTTTATGTTTATATCAATGCAGATTTGATTTGATTTAATTAGGTTACATAGAGAGGAATTGGAGCACTGCAATAATATGGGTAATAACATTACAGAATATAATAAATTGCAGTATTTTACCAATTACAAAAGAACCTTGTGTATAGCCATCCATGATTTTAAATCAGCAACATACAAAGACATAGACATGTTTCAAACACTGGAGTATGTAAACTAGAGGTTGACCGATATGGATTTTTCTTTGGCCAATGCCAATATTTAGAAATCAGGGTGGCCAATGGCCAATATATGTTGCAGATTTTTACAGCCGATATTTTAGGCCAATTTTTTTTCCCCTTCATCTCATAAAATATAGGGTGGGGAGGAGGTTATTGTTTAGGGTGGAGAGGTGGGGTGCAGCCTATCAGTGCCAATCACTGCCCACCAGTGCCACCTTATCAGTGCAGCTCATCAGTGCCCACCAGTGCAGCTCACCAATGTCCTTCACTGCCACCTCATCAGTGCCCACCAGCAGAGCACTCCCAGCTCTGTTCCAGCCCTTCCTCTGGCCACAGACAGAAGACAGAGCTCCATTCATCCCCTAACGTGCTGTGTGCCCTACCTCTGAACTAAACCTTCCAGAATGCAGCACAGCCATTAACAGCCAACCAATCAGCGGCCACCTTCCTTCGATAAAAAATAAAAAAGTCAGTAGACAGCAGCCATTTTGCATAGAAGTTAGGCGGCCTGGGGGGAAATTTTCACCCTGCCCCCTGGCCGATCCCGTGCCTCTGATCACCTTAATCTGCCTAATGTGCATAATAATCGGCCGATGGCGATTTTTAAAAAAAAGACCAAATATTGTCCGATATATCGGTTGACCTCTAATGTACGAAGAGTGCTATTTAAAAGGATTTGAGGGTACTATATGTGGCAATAGCCAATGTTACAACTGATTGTTACATTTGTAGATAAGTGCTAAGCCTTTTTTTTTGTGATTTTATGTTTTGTGTAATAAATAAAACTGCACTTACAAGTACTGCAATGCACAAAAAAATGCATAGGTGTGAATGTAGGGTAATACTGAATAAGGCCTTCAAAAAACACAAGACTGAGGGTCATTGTCAGCATTCCAACTGTACAAAGAAGGCAAAAAGGAAGTGTGCAATCAGAGCATCCGAGATAGAAAACGAAAGACACACAGTGGAGGAGAGTAAAAAAAAAAAAAAATCTCAAGAAATTCTTTAACCACTTCCCTACCGGCATATAGTCAAATGACGGTCGCAGGAGCACTCTGCCATCCTGGGAGGGGATCATATGATGGCCTCTGCTTCTCACCGCTTTTGCTTCTCGCCACTCCTGCGGGCCCCCGCGGCACGGTGATTAGGGATGAGGATCAGGACACATCCTGGATCAGTGTAAAGAGACAATAAAAAGTGTCTCTTTACCACGTGACATGCACTGACCTCATACACGGTACTCGTGCGTGCCTCTAGGGGCAAGCAGATCGGGGATGAGGCTTGTCACCCTGACACAAAAATTGGCTCTTTACAACATGACTCGCTGTGTCCAATCATAGCCGGTCACAGAATGGTGTCCCAGGTCCTTCAAAAGTGATAGGAATAAGTGAAATTGTGTGTAATTTATGCTTCTACAACACCTGAAGATACTACTTTAATGTTTGGCCTCTCTGTGGCCAGGATGTGTAAAAGTCTCACACACGGGTATTGCCATACTCAGGAGTAGCAGAATGTATTTTGGGGTGTCGTTTTTGCTATGTACATGATGTGTGTTAGAAATATTATAAGTTGACAACTTTGTGTAAAAAAAAAAAAAAAAACATTTTCCGAAGACTTGTGGAAAAAATTAATTAATCAAAAGACTCATGGGGTTTTTGCTTTCCAAAATGGGATAATTTTGTGGGTAATTCCATTGTCCTGATGCTCCAGGGCCTTTGAATGTGTAATAGGTCATTAGGAAATTATGTGTAATTTATGTTCCAGAACTCCCAACGACCTATTACACTTTCAAAGGCCCTGAACAATGGAATTACCCAAAAAATATCCAATTTTGGAAAGCAAACACCTACGCAAAGTTGTCAAGTTAGAATTATTATATAACACCCAGAATATGCATACTTCCAATTGCACCCCAAAATGCATTCTGCTACTCCTCCCGAGTATGGCGATACCACACATGTGAGACTTTTTCACACCCTGGCTACATAGAGAGGTCCAACATGCAAAGAGCACTGTCAGGCGTTTTGGAACAAAAATTACACATAATTTTCTGGTGCTCCCTGCATGTTGGACCTCTCTATGTGGCCAGGCTGTGAAAAAGTCTCATATGTAGTATCGCCATACTCGGGAGGAGTAGAAGAATTCATTTTTGGGGTGTAATTGGAAATATGCATATGCTGCGTGTGATAAATAACTTATGACAATTTCATGTAACAAAAAAAAAAATCAGAATTTTCCTATTGTGGGGAAAAAAAAATACAACTTAAAAAATCTCACTATGCCTCTTACTAAATAGCTTGGACTGTCTACTTTCCAAAATAGGTCATAGTGGGGATATTTGTATTTCCTGACATTTCAGTGCCTCACAAGATGATAGGCCGTCAGTACATTAATTGTGATATATTTTCGTTTCAAACATTTTATTAAATTTTAAATAGAAATACAATTAATTTGCGTATACATATACAGGGTTGTACAATAAATTTTGAACACAAAATAACAGAAATATGGAGGTAGACAATATATTAACATTGTCATTATATATTCAAGTATCAGAATATCAAATAAAATGAGATATAAAGCAGAAACAGGAAAATCGTACAATACTATGTTAGTATCTTGAAGATATAAAGCACAGACAAATCAGAAAATACAGGATAATTCAATCTGAGCCTCCTAATGTGAATGAAGCGATAAAACAACAACAAAAAAAGATGATAATAGAGACACCCATACAGAGTAGTCTCAAAAATATGGGTGGAACATAGCACATAGCAAAAGTGTTCAGTAAATCAAAAAAAAGGTATGTAAAGATTTCAAAGGGAAAACGTAAAAATGTGTAGGCAAGGGGGCGTGGCTTGACTGGCGACCAGGATGGCCGCACACTGACGGAGCTCCGTGAACCGACACAGCGAACAGCTTCTATCCACGCTCATCGGGCACCAGAGATGGGCAAATCGAACCACCAGACCCCCCGCTCCAGACTCCGCAGCAGCTCAGCGGCTTCCTCGTCTTGCAGCATCTCGGAACTCTTTAAGGCCTCGGGGAACAACGTGGTGACCTCCAAGATGGCGCGGTCCCAGCCAGACGAGGACGAGTTCAGCGAGGACTCACAGTACATGGCGGAGGATTCAGGTAGGAATCGCTCCCGCTCTAACAAGCCGCTGACATTCGCAGACATGTCGGTCTTTGCGGCGGATATTAAAGCCACATTTTCTGCAGCCATCACGGACTTAAAGTCCAACCTGCTGGTCCTCTCAGACAAAATGGAGACCGTAGAGGCTAAGGGGAAACACAGGGACAAGGCCCTGCGCAGGTTGGAGTCTGTGGCGGATACTCATGCTATGCACTTTATTGAGATGAACCACCAGCTAAAAGATTTAGATAACCGGGGTCGTAGGTGTAATATAAGAGTAAGGGGGGTCCCCGAGTCCGTAGAGAACGACCAGATTGTACCTGCCCTGCAAAGAGTGTTTAATAGCTTGCTAGAACGACAAGAGGAAGCCGCCATTGACTTTGTTAGAGCTCACAGGGCTCTGAGGGCAAGGGGATCTGATGATGCACCTCCCAGAGACATTATCTGCTGTCTCCAGAGTTTCCAACTTAAAGAGGACATTATGCGGAAGGCAAGAGGCAACGACCACATTGTCTACAATGGCGCCCACATTATGCTATTCCAGGATCTATCACAAATCACTCTTCGCAACCGCAGAGCGCTGCGCCCCCTGCTGGAGCAGCTCCAAAGGAAGGACATAAGGTACACATGGCGTTTTCCTTTTGCTCTGGTGGTCACGCTAGCAGGCAAACAGCACGTGTTAAGATCCCCATCTGACCTGCCAGACTTCTGTGAAGGCCTTCATCTAGATGTTCCGGACCTACCTGACTGGTATCAGGACTTTTCTCTACCACCACCTCCCAGGAGCCCACCTGACTCTCCGTACATCACCCCGGAGAAGCAGAAATCTAAAAAACCTAGGCATAGTCGCGGCGGAGGCTCCCAGGCCGGGACCCCAGCCTCCCGCTCCACTCCGGCTAGAGGCCGCTCGATGGACTGACTGGCTTTCCTATTTTCGTGGTTCTGTCTTGTCTGGTGCTGGACTGAATGCAAAACTTTACATTGAGCAAGACGGCCTATGCATCCTGTTTTTCCTTTTTCTCCCGCATTATCTGACCCCGATGGTATGGACTCACCAACCGTGTGAGTTGTTTCAAAAGGAGATGGCTCGTTTTTGTTGACATGTTCTGACCCCTGTTGTCGGCTCCAGACAGGATAATGCCTTTCCATGGCGCTTTGATTAGCCCGATCTGTTATCACTTCAAGAGGCTGTGTCGTTTCTTCATGTTGCTCGTTTTTTCTTTTTTTGGGAACTTTGCTCTTTTTTTCTCTCCAGTGTGTTTTTTCTGTTTTTTTTTAACTATTACTGCCCCGGCAGTATTGCCAGCCGGTTTCTGCTCCAGAGATATCCCGGCTGCGGTCACTCCACGCTACCCACCAAGTGCGCTCAGAGGGGGTGAGGGGGTCCCCCCACTCTGACCGCACTACTCTATTACTTTAGTGGGAGTAATCTTCAACTAGAGTGTTTGTTTTTTTTGTGTTCTCCCTCTACCTAGTGGCGGGACCTTTCCCGTACACCTGTCTCTTTACTTTTCTCCTTGCTCCTCTCTTCTCTCCTCTAACTCTCCCACCTCTTGCCCCTGTTTCTCCTATACCTCTCCCCCTTACCCTTCCCCTTGACATCCCTCCCTCCTCTGGTGCTCTAGTATTGCTTGGTTCTTTCATCGTGTACTGTGTTTATTGGTCTCCAGCTGCTTCAGGGTGTTTAGTGTCTCTCTTAGTCTCTTCCAGGTTCACCGCGCCCGGCACGTCCACGACTGCACCAATGGCTTTCTCGTCCCTGGGGAGATCACCCATGGTAATATCATTAAACGCGAAAGATCTGAATATACCAGAAAAGAGGGTATTGCTTCTTAGGGAACTCCGCAAGGGTAAGCCACAGTTTGCTTTCCTACAAGAGACCCATTTCCGGACGGGACATACACAGAAACTGACTGACACTTACTTCAAGACAGCTTACCATGCTACAAACGATAATGCCAAAACTAAAGGGGTGTCCATACTGATCGCTAGGTCTGCTCCCTTTACACTGCAGGAAAGTCTAATAGATCCAGAGGGTCGATATATTTTCCTGAAGGGCTCATATAATGGCAGGACACTGACTTTGGCTAATGTTTACTTCCCCAATGTGGCACATGTCACCTTCTGCCAATCCCTTACGCGACAGCTGATGGGCTTCACCTCTGGCTTATTGGTATTAGGCGGAGACTTTAATGTCCCCCTGAATCCAGTGGTAGACTCCTCTTCGGGTTCGTCATGCATTCCCTACCGCGCCCTTAAAAGGATGAAAGCTATGCTCAACTCCCTCCAACTGATCGATGCGTGGAGGTTTCTCCACCCCGATACGAAAGATTTCACCTTCCACTCGACCCCGCATAACCGCTACTCCCGAATAGATTATCTTTTTGTTACTCAACGGAACTTGCACTCGGTGACTGAGGCCAGGATTGGTATCAGATCACTGTCGGATCACGCCCCAGTATCCCTCTCGTTGGACCTTGGCTCCCGTGCACGTAGGCCAAACACTTGGAGGCTTAACGCGTCTTTACTGACGGACCATGTCCTCCTACCCACCATCACCTCCTCCTTGACGGAGTTTTTTCGGCTCAATGCTTCCCCCGAGATGGACCCGCTCTCTGTCTGGTTAGCTCACAAATGTTCATTGAGAGGAGACTTGATTAGAATGGGTGCTCTTAAGAAAAAACAGCAGGAAAAAAGGGTTGAGGAACTAACGAACCAAATTCGGAGTTTGGAGGGCCTACATAAACAGTCCCTTTCAATACAATCAGCAAAGGAGCTCCTGGAAGCCCGTAAGGCTTTGCAGGATCTTTTTGATGCTAAGGCGAGGAGAATGCTCTTCTTTAGGAAGAAGCTCTTTTATGAGGCAGCCAATAAAACAGGACGGTTTCTAGCAAGGGCCTTAAAGGAGGCCTCCGTTGTCAACCACATCCCACAAGTTAAAAATAGCAAGGGCTCATTAGAGATTGCTACGGATGCAATCGCAGCACAATTTCAACAGTTCTATTCCAATCTGTACAACCTACCATTGCCACATAAGCCCTCCCGCATTTTGGGCTCCAGAGCTACTGAAATTTTAAACTTTCTAAAAGAAAGCGGCCTTCCTAGATTGCTGGATTCGCAGCTAAAGACACTCGAGGATCCTATCACGCTGGAGGAAACCGTGTCGGTGATTACGGATCTTAAAGCAGGCAAAAGTCCTGGCCCAGATGGGTTCACGGCAATCTATTATAAGACATTCAGAGACGTCCTGTCGGTTCATTTGACAGGGGCTCTGAATGCGTTATCAGCCCCCAGATCCGTGCCGATTTCCTCTCGGCTCATATTTCTCTGATCCCCAAACCAGGGAAGGATCTCACTGAGTGCTCTAGTTATAGGCCAATTTCTTTACTAAACATTGACCTTAAAATCCTGGCAAAGATAATGGCCAATAGGTTGAGGCCCCTCCTCCCCTCAGTGATTGGCCCCGAACAAGTGGGATTTATGCCCAATAGAGGCTAGGGACAATGTGATCAAAGCCCTGCTTCTCACAAATGGGGAGCGCGGTCGTTCGTGCGAGGGCCTTCTCCTGTCCACGGACGCGGAGAAGGCCTTCGATAGAGTCGCCTGGGACTACATGTTTGCCACATGCGAACATGTGGGGCTGGGACCTCGCATGATGTCTTGGATAACAGCTCTGTATGATAGTCCAACGGCGAGAATCAAAATTAATGGCACTCTGTCTGGAGAGGTTCGGATTTCTAACGGAACTAGACAGGGATGCCCCCTGTCCCCCCTCCTGTTCATCCTATCCTTAGAGCCATTCATTAGACTGGTTAACAGAGATGTGTCAGTGTCAGGCTTCACCGTTGGGGGCACGGAATATAAGGTCGCAGCTTATGCTGACGACCTGTTTGTCTTGACCAAACCCCTCACCACTGTTCCCAGTCTGATGGACAAGTTCTCTATCTATGGCTACATCTCAAGCTTCAAAATCAATTTCACCAAGTCCGAAGCGATGAGTATCTCGCTACCGACAGATATCTTGCAAAAGACGAAAGCCGAGTGTCCTTTCAGATGGGTAACCCAAGCCATTAAATACCTGGGGGTTAGGCTGACCCCCAAATTACATTCGATCTATGACCATAATTTCCCGGCTCTCCTAGGTGACTTTAAAAAAGACCTCAAATCCTGGAATTCCCGATACTTCTCGTGGTTTGGGAGGGCGGCCATCATAAAAATGGTGGTTCTGCCGAGATTTTTGTATCTCCTGCGGAATCTCCCAATTAAAATCCCCCAAGCCTGTTTTAAATCCTTGAGATCTATTCTACTTGGGTTTCTTTGGGGGGGGGGCAACAAACCTTGGATAAAACTTCCACTGCTGTCCAGGCCAAAAGAGAAGGGAGGGATAGGCCTACCAAACTTCTACAATTATTACTTAGCCTCTCACCTCACCAGAGTGATTGATTGGCACTGCCATGGCTCCTCAAAAGTCTGGGTCAACTTGGAAAGCGCTGTGATTGGGGCTCCTTTGCGACTTTCCCCTTGGATCCCGTGGAACTGCCAGCCCGACACTATTAAAAAGCACCCTCTGACTGGCACGACTTTGTCGTTGCTTAACCTAATTGCAGCCAAGACTGACCTGACTTCCATCACCGGTCCGCTCACCCCAGTGGCAGGCAACCCTGACTTTCCTCCAGGGACTGATGGCCACGCATTCCGGACATCTGAATCCGCCTCACCGCTTGCGATGAGGGACTGCTTCCACGAAGGTTCATTTAAAACGCTAGCTGCACTTAAATCCAGTGCTGGGTCTACTGACCTTGCTTGGTGGTAATATTTTCAATTACGTGATTACGCCACTAGGAATCCGCGGAGGCTCTCCATCAGGAAGCTGACGGAACTGGAGAAAGTGTGCGCTGATGGTGCCCGGGTGGAACACGCCACCTCGGTGACCTACGCATGGATTCAGGATGCAACGACGACCCCCGACGACAGATTCAGACGAGCGTGGTCCAACGCCTTGCACACAGATTTCTCTGACACACAATGGAAGGCCGCATGTATACTGGCACACCAAGGTTCGATTAACACTAAAACTCAGGAGACGTCTTATAAACTTCTAACCCAGTGGTACGCTACGCCGGAGAAACTTAGGAAGTGGTACGCTCATACCTCAGACCGCTGTTGGAGGTGCAAGGTTGAGCTGGGCAGTCTTGTCCATATTTGGTGGGAGTGCCCGGTGCTGAGTGGGTTCTGGAACAGGGTAAGAGAAGTGGTGAAACTCACAACGGAGACCAGTATGATACTTGATGCAGCATGTTGCCTATTGCATATCTCAAATTTTTCTAAAAATGTGTAGGCAAGCGCTCAAACCGAGCGATAAATGGAATATGTGGGGTTCTAATCCCCATAGGTGATCTACGTTGAAGAATAGGAAAAATTAAAGTAGCCGTAACAATTGTAAATAAGTTGTGATATATTTTCAATGATTTGCACCATAGCTTGTAGATAAGGGCATTGGGAGGGGGGCTGGAGCCCCGAATTGGTCACCGAAAAGCCTTAGGTGTCAGGCAACAACCGTTGCATTGTAAACACCGAGCACCGCCACCAAGTGTGGCCGAGTGTTGCAGAGTAACATAGAAGGTCCTGCCTTCTGGAGCCCTGGAGCGCCCATGATGGACGCCCCACTGATCCAATGTCGGGGCCGCGGGAAGCGTGACTTCCATCATAGGCGCTGCAGACCTCCAGAAGGTAGGAATTACAATTCCGCCATGCCACATGAGTAGGAGATCCCAGCTCGGCGCTCGGACGGGTGGCTCTCCTCTCCTCCTCTGGCTGACAGGTGCTTGCTGTGAAGACTGATGAAGATGGGCAGTGACTAGCCTCTTCAACAGCATTCTCAATAGACCCCTGAAAGCTGCCATCGACATGGAATGGATCCATCTCGCTGTGCTTCCCAGAGAGAAGAGACACAGATCCCCCATGGGACAGTCTGCTGTTTTTGCTGTCTGCTGTTTAGTTGACTACAAGCTCAAGGAGGACATTCTGAGACAAGCGAGGGGCCAGCAACTCACTCACGAAGCTGCCCCTGTCCAAATTTTTCAAGACTTCTCGGGCATCCCTCTGCAGCACCGCCACAATCTCAAACCTCTACTGGACACCCTGTGTTCTAAGGTTATTGGGTATAAGTGGAAATTTCCCTTCTGCCTGTCTGCTTCTGATCAAGGACGCAATTGCTCTGCTTCAAGTGCCAGAGGATCTACCCCACTTTTGTGATACCCTGGGCATCCCCTAGTGGCAGTCCCGGACTGGTATGCCAACTTCTGACATTCAGTGGGCAGACTGGGTAAGCAGCCAGTGGAACCTATGGAGACTCAAGCCACCAGGTGCTGCAGGGTTCCAGGCAACACAATGGGGCCGCAACGTCCACCACAATCTCAGTCCTTCCATCTCCCAGGATCCAGGGGAGTTTGCAGAGATCGCTGATTCTCAAGTTAGCTCTTTCTCACCAAGACACCATTTACACAGTTCACCCTTGTTCAACTCAATTTTATTCCCAGTAAGTACTTTCCACCCACCCAGTTCATTGACTTATTTTACTTCTCCACAGAGGAAGCTGATTGGACTTTTACTCATCCTCTGTCCCCCATTCTGCCAAGCTCCAATGAAGTTAACAATCTGCCTGCTTCCCTTTCAGACTGTAATTGCGGTTTGTATGCGCCTCTCAAAAGAAAACTACAAGACCCACACTGCACTGCGGCTTGCTGGCGAGACCCAAACGGAGGATGTCACTCATTCAACTCGCACTTCAGGCCGTGACTCACACTGCTCACAAACGATCAGCGCATTGTGATGACTCTCTACCCCAGGACACGCATCGCTCCCCTTTGGAGCTCCTTCACTACTGGAAGGTCGGATCAGCCTTGCTCTCAACAACACTGGAGAGGGAAAGGTAGGATTGCAACAAGCAGCTCACTACCAGTCATACCCATTCGCTAGTTTTCCCTCACCTGCAAGCACGTCATGCTACTTCTTGTCCTCCCCCTCATAAGCCTAAATCAAACCAGCATGCAGCTCCGGTCAAGGCCCGCTTCTGGCCCCTCGAGCAGCCCGGCTCCAGATATTTGCTTCCATCCCTGCTAACCAAGCCAGATCCTCTGTTCATTCGCTGCCTGGATAAACTGCAGATTAGCCAGTACCTACAGGGGACAAACCAGATGTCCTCCCCCACATGCCCCCATCCCCTTTCCACTCCGGATATCCCCTGCCTCTGCAGTCCCATTGCCTTCTGCACTGGATGGCAAAGCAAGACTACCACCGCACAACAATACCAGCAAACGGTCTTCCCTTTATTGCCCCTCTTGCACTCTCCCATCCCCTTTTCTTTGTGTCACACCGCAATGCTGCCACGCTGTGCCCGGAACTCTCACACGTGGCACTCCTACTGGATTGTTTTGTGGCAGACCTATTCCCATGTAGACCCCCGAGGGCCCTTTCAGGGACCCTATGTGGTGCTTGCTCACCACTGTTCCTGGACTGACACATATTGAACAGACTTTTGGAGCAATGTGGTTTTTCAGTAGGTATGTAGTAAGTCTGATATTGATCGGCAGAAAATGTTTAGAACCTCGGTGGACACTTGGTATCTTTTGTTTTGGTTAAATGATCCTAGTTCAATAACTGCAATTTTCTGTTGATTCCCATTAACCCTTTAACGTGATTGTGTGACTCATGCCTCCCTCACCAGATTGACACTTAGTCTGCATTCACATCTGAGTGTTTTGTCGCCTGAAGCGCGACGCTCAAAGACGCTAGAGGGGAAAAATAACATTCTCTATGGAGATGGTTCACATCTCCAACGCAAAACGGTGTACGCCGAAAGAACGCCGAACGCCTAAATTTCAAACAAGTCCCTGACCCTTTTTCGACGTGCGAATTGGGCGGCTTGGGCATTTTACATTGATGCCAATGACTTGTACAAAACCGCGGGGAAAAACTCAGTGTATTGTCGCGACAAATCGCGGTAAAAAACGCCGCAAATCGGCTACGCCTAGGTGTGAATGCAGCCTTAGTCCTCATGCTGATATATCTATGCAGGTTTTGCGATGAATACTCCAGCATTGGGAAGTAAATCTTAGGGTTGAAAGTGAACCTGACCCGAATGGCACACTGTATATCTGCCCCTGCCCAGGCATCTCCATCACGTAGCCTCCCTCTCAACTAGCCTATGATGAGATCACGCTGTTCATCCCCCCTCCCTTATCTGTATTGGGGATGTACCTCCTCAAAACAACCTTGGCAACATAGGTCATCCTGGAATGGTAAGCCACCTATTATATAACCAGTTACTTTTTCTGACCGGATTCTGGTCAACCCCCACACAGTTTTTCTGCCTGGATTCTGGTCAACCCCCACACAGTTACGTATAGTGGTGTGAGCGCGTCGTTAGGCATGCGATCTCCCTCTATGTGCTGTACTTATCCGATTTGAATCCCCCCTCTGAGGAGGTTGGATGGATTCCTCCCCCCTCATTGGTCAATCCCTAGTAACCACACTACTCTACTGAGTCCTAATGTACCTACAGTTTCCCCAAACTGTTCTACCACAGCCCCCCACTCCCTCCCTTTTACCATGACAGAAAATACTACTCCATCCATCTCTTGCACACAACGGGCCAGATTCAGGTAGATTGGCGCATCTTTAGGCGGGCGTAGCGTAACGAATATACGCTACGCTGACGAGGCGCAGAGCGGCAAGCACACTATTCACAATGGAAATGCTCACAACATTGCTCCAGGCATAACGTAATTTTGTAGGCGTAAGGCAGCGCAAGTGTAAGTGGGTGTGACTTTATGCAAATGATGGTCCGAGCGTGGCGCAAAGTTTTACGCTCAGCATATCATGAACGGAGCATGCACAGTGACGTGGACATATGAGCGGTCCCCTGTGTGCATGCTCACAACTACGCCGCCCCAACATCCTGGGATACGCCGGCCCACCGGCTTACGCCGAGCGCATAAATATGCCCAGCCATACGCCCATCCGGCGCAAAAGTACATCCTGCTTGTTTTGTTGAGTGATGGCTGAAGCTGGAAATGGAGGCCAGGAGAGGAGGAAGAAGAACTTCTCTAAGGAGGAGAGGGCTATTATTATTGCTGGGATGGCCAAATTTGATAAGTTCCTCCATGGTGCCCACAGTTCCCAGACCAGCAAGGCACGGAAGAAGGAGATCCTGGAGGAGATAATCCTGCAGGTCAATACCGTTGGGAATGAGACCAGGAAGCCCGACGATGTAAACAAAAAAATCAATGACCTGAGACGTAAGGTCCGTAAAAAGCTGGCCCTTATGAGGAGGCACGCCAGGGGCACGGGAGGAGGACCAGCCTCATCTCAGCGCTTGACGGATGAGGAGGAGGTCATCGCCAAATGTCTGCAGCGGGAGCAGGTGGAGGGCATCGAGGATTTGATTCCGGTGAGAAGGCCTTGAGGACAGGTAAGTATGTTTTATCTCCTATTCAGTGTGTAGCATGTGAGGGGGTGGAAGGGAACATGTGACAAGTGTGTGAGTCCACCAACATGTGAATGATTTCCACAGACTTGCTGGAGGGAGCTAGGCCATTGTCGGCTGCTAGGCGACCCACGCCATCCCAGGAGGAGAGTGCCCACACCTCACCTCTTGAGGAAGTTGTGGAGGAGCATGGTGACCTAGATGAAGTTTTATACCTTGTTGAGGATCCCATCATCCCTGCACCCTCCCAACCCTCCTCCCCCATCAGGGGAAGCCCCTTACCCTCCTCCCCATCAGGGGAAGCCCCTCACCCTCCCATCATCAGGGAAAGCCCATCCAGGGCCTCCCCGTACACATGGCCCCAAGCCTCTCCTGCCCCCAGGAAGGTTACCCGCAAGACCAGGGGTGATCCTAAAGCCATCCAGGAAACTCTTGCTAGGGATCAGGCCCACCAGACCCGCCATATGGGTGCTGTAGCCGTGGAGATGCGTCGTGTGGCAGACAGCCTGGCCTCCTCGGCCCAGAAAAACGACAGCATCCAGGATGTCAGTGGCAACTGTGCTGCTGTGGTCACCTGCCTTGGGGAGCTGCAGGCCACAACAGCAGGCCTTGTGGCAGAAGTAAAAAGAGCCTGGCAGTGGCGGTACAGGCCAATACTGCTGCCATCGAGGCAGAGGGGAGGCAGACAAGGCTGCTGCAGGCGGAGACTAATGCGGTCTTCACCTGGATTGCCCTGGCGTTGGAGGGCAGGCAGCCAGCCAGGGAGATACCAGGGGATGCTCCTCCACCTCCTGATGCCCCACCCCCCCCCACCCGAAGCTCCCAACAGACAGTTAAGGAGCCGGAGCCGTGACACCAGGCTTGGCCCATGACCGGGCAATTGATTGCCTTATTTTTTTTTCCTATTTGCTCAGGTTATGAGCATTTTATTTTGATGTTTGCTCAGGTTATGAGCTATTTTATTGTAGTAATGAATGCACACGGTGAGGAGTGCAGGCTACAGTGTGACTGGTGTGTGAATGTGGGGGTGACACTCCTGCCAGTAAGGTGCGTCACCCTGGGTCATTGGGGAGAGGTTATCCCCACAACCGTGTGAATGTGGTATGAATGGACAGCAACATTCTTGGGGCTTTGGTGTGGCGTTGCTGCTCCCAAGTCCTGCATGGTGGACTTGGGCTAATCCAATGCGAGGTGGATGTGGTGTGTGTGAGCTAGGGACCACAGTGGTGTGCATGCGTGCATTGTCCGTGTGTGTGTTTAACGTGCAAAGATACGTTCCACGAGGCAACTCCTGACTGCTGTTCCTTCAGAAGATGGGTGAGCCTTGTTCAGGGGGGGACTGTGTGGCTGGGGGGTCAGGTCATCACATATGTCAATCTCCAGGCCCTTTCTCATGGCGTAGTTGTGCAGCACACAACATGCACCAATGATCTGGCACACAAAGTGTGGGGAATACAACAGGGTCCCCCTGGACTTATCCAGGCATTTGAAACGGGACTTCAGGAGGCCAAATGTGCGCTCCACCACTGCACGGGTGCGTATGTGTGCATCATTGTATTTTCTCTCTCCTCTGGTTTGGGGATCCCGGTAAGGAGTCAGGAGATGGGGCCCAAGTGCATATGCCAAGTCACCTGGGAGGGAAAAGACATGAGGATGTTAGCCGTGCATGTGCCCCTCGTAATGTCTGCATCATGGGGTCGGACAGTCATGCCTGACTCCCATTTCACTCACCAACCAACCAGCTGTCCTTGTACACGTTCTGTTCGAATTATGTTGTGATGTTGCTTTGACGGTATATGTAGCTGTCGTGGCTGGCCCCTGGGTGTTTGGCGCGGACGTGCCATGAGACATTGGGCATCGGCTATCACCTGTACGTTGATGGAATGCCACTGCGTGCAATCGATGGCCCCGATGGTGCGTGGGAATCCTGCAATTCTGTAGAAATCCTGCATTGCCTTCTGCCGCAGATGCTCATAGGTGGGTTTGATGATGTGGTGGGACATGCGTGTGAGGATTGCGGGGACAACCTGGTGCACGCATCTGCTCATGGTGGATTGTGACATCCCAGCCATGACTCCACTTGTACGCTGGAACGAACCACTGGCGAGGAAATGGAGTGTTGCCAGTACCTTGACCAGTGGATGCACTGCATGTGAGCGTTTTGTCTTGCTGGTGAGGTCATCATGCAGGGCTGTGGCCAATTCCAGGATTGCATCAGGGCTGAATCTGAAGATGCGATACACCTCCGATTCCCCCATGCCAAAAATGTTCATGCGCGTTCGGTATATCCTCTCCCGTGCCCTCCCCCTTGCCTGTGGCCACAGTAGTAGTGCTAGGACCACGGCTGCCCCTGGCATGTTGGCATACAGATGTGTGTCCTGCAAGTGTGGTTGGTCTGCTCTTCAGCTGACCTGTGCACGTCTGTTGCTGAGTTACACCAGCTTTATGAGGAATATTGTTGAGCCGGACGTACAACTTAAACGCACCGTGCGTAGACTGCGCCGCATATTGCTCTCATACAAGAAACTCACTTCCGATCGGATAATATCCCCAAACTCCACAACCACCATTTCCCAATTGTATATCACGCCGCCAATGAGATGGCAAAATCAAAAGGGGTCTCCATCTTGATTTCGAAACACTGCCCTATCAAGATCGGGGAGGTCCAACGTGATGTCCAGGGTAGAGATCTCTTCCTCAAAGGCACACTTCATGACATGTCTATCACCATCACAAGCATATATGCCCCAAACTCGCAAAAAGTCCCCTTATTTCGCAAAACCTTTCAACTCACCGCCTTTCAATCAGGCACTTTGATTGTAGGAGGGGATTTCAATGTTCCACTGACGCCTTCACTAGACACCTCAAATGGTTCCACCTGCCTAACTTATGGAGCCCTCCGTGTAATAAAATTCCAACTCAGCATCTTAACCCACTGTCAGGTACCTGATGGTTGAGCCCGGCGTGCAAGGAGTGGCTGCTCTTGCTCCTCTGATCCCGAGACCCCTGATAGAGTAGACAAGGGGTTCAGGGATGCAGAGTCGCACAAGCGCCGGTTGCAGCGCAGGTGCTGGGCTGGGAGGAGCTTCTGTGGATCCTGGGCTGTGTAGAGAAGCAGGTGCGACTGGCGGCTGCGGATGGCAGGTAGAGGCACTGGAACAATAGAAGCAGCAGGAGCTGGGGAGGTGTACTGTAGTACGGCAGATGCAAGTCCCAGCAGATAGGTCCGCCGTCCGGTAGTGGATCAGGCACAGGCGTAGCAGGCAAGACAGTGGTAATGTTCAGGCCGGGTCGGCAACAGGCGGGCAGCAGAAGGTACAGAGGGTCAGGCAGGCGGATGGTCAGACAAGCCGTGGTCAGGGCAGGCGGAAGGCAAGGAGGAACAGGTACAAGCCGGGTCAGGAACAGGTTCAGGTAAGAGTAGGGTACTTGGTAGTCACGGTAATGCTGTAGACTGGACAGCAAGAGGTGCAGGGCTCAGGACCCTTTTAAACCTAAGTTTGGCGCCAGATCGGCGTCCTCACGTGCCCGCGCGCTGCCGGTGCGCGTGCCCGAGTATGTTACGGTGCCGCGATTGCGCGCGCCCATGCGCGCACCAATGTCCCGCTACTGCCATCTGGTGGACAGGGCTGCTCATGACATTGCCCCCCTCCAATGAGCAGCCTCCGGATGCCCAACTGGGACAACTTGAGAGGATGGGCGTCAAAGGACTGGACCAATCTTTCCGCGTGAATGTTACATTCTGGTTCCCATGAATTGTCCTCAGGCCCATAACCTTTCCATTTAACTAGAACCTCTTCACCGTCGACTAGAACTGGTTCAGGGGGCCCGACGTTTCGGCCGAGAAAGGGATCAGGAGTGTCAGGCTTAAGAAGTGCAACGTGAAAGACAGGTTGAATACGGAAAGTTTCTGGTAGCTCCAGTTCATAGGCCACATTATTGATTTTCCTCTTGATGGGGAAGGGACCCACAAATCTAGGACCCAGTTTTTTTGACGGGCAGGCAAGTTTCAGATTTAGAGTGGAGAGCCATACTTGGTCCCCAATTTCCAGATTAAGCTCCCCCTCCTTTTCCTGTCAAACACTTCCTTAGTGTACTCCTGCGTCCTGGTCATAGTTTCCTGCAGAATCTTATTGTTTGTGCTGAAAAAGTGAACTAATAAAAAGAGTTATTCAGCGCTGGAATCTACAACTAAAAACTATGCAAGCCAGCACTTAAAGGTCAAATTCAAATAAAATACCTCAACAGAGCATATAAATAAATATTAGTGCAGCGCAAAACAGTGAATATAAACTACAACATCATATAACAGTGATATAACACTCAAATAATGTCAGCTAGAAACACATATTTTAAAGCATGACAACAGAAATGGCATAAAGCAAAAAGCAGAAGGCAAAAAACACAGAAGTGAGTCCATATAGTGCTTGAGTGCAAATTAAATCCAAACAGGTGCAGAAAGATCCAAAAAAGTGATGTCCAGAGAACCTCCACCAAATAGCAGGAATGGCCTCTCACCTTAATTATTCGACCTGCAGTAGGTCACACAGCATGAAATAAATGCAGAACCTCCGGATCACACAGGGACAGCAAGCAGCAGCAGCTCAAATATGGTAGACTCACTCAAAGGTAAGGTAGGCAATCAGGGCATATGAAATACAAAAGAAGACGGAGGAGATCTAGTGCTCTCTGAAGCGAACCAATGTAAAATGTATTAAAAATATCAAGGATACACTCACATGTAAAGGCACTCTTCAGTAAATGCAACGAATCAGCATAGACAAATAAGCACACTCTGTGCTGTACAGAACGATTCAGCATAAACCAGATCACAGCGTGGAAAATGGCTGAATCTCACCTGGGTTGACGATCGCGGGTGACGTCACGCATAGCTCCTCCCCCTCGTACGTCGTTACGTCCCTATGGGCGGGACTTCATCAGCATGGGGAGAAGAGAAGCAATATACAGACGTCCCGCTGTCTCACATTAAAGAGCATAGCGCTGCTATGACAACCACAGCAATACATTTGTAACGACTCTGCTACGTGAATATGTTTAGTTGAATAGGATCTCAGCTGCAGAGGCTTCTCAGGCGTAACCACCAGTTCACTCTCTAATCAATAAGAAAGTTTGGGGTTTAACTCATCACAGCCTCTAAATGGAAGACAACATAAAATACAGCGAAGCCTAATCCAACTTAAGCTACCGCTACTGATGAAGATAAAGTAAAGTCTCTACTGTACACGATAATACGGATAAGTGCAATGTGATACAGAAGTATTATAGTATTTCTGGGTTGAACAGTAATAGAGAGTACTTGTTATGTACTAATTCCAAGACACATAAAGATGCATAGCTTTAGTCCATATGAGAGTAGATCTCCTTACAGTGACACAGACCTGGTATTTCCCCTATAGGGTGCAGCAGGGTATGGATAACAATGACTACAGTATGTCTCCTATAATACTTGCGGTTCTGCTGGGACTGGTAGTACTTTGGATGAGATACAAGCAGAGATGATGTGCGGAGAACCCAGGGTGCTGGATGAAGGAGATGCAGAGAATCGCAGGGTGGTCCGTGTTGGTGAAGGCAATGCAGTGCAGTGGCGTTCCCAGGTGACGGCAGGCGTTCAACAGAATAACGGAACACCCTGCCGTCATCTGCATGGTGTTTAAATAGCCGCGGATTCGCGGGGAATCAGAGGAGAACGCTGGGACGCACTTCCGCGTTCCAGCGTGGAGCGCAGAGATCCGCGCACCGGAAGTGACGCGGACCACTTGCAGAACGGAGCGCAGCTGCTAGAATAGGGTACAGCTGCGCTCGTTCTACACAGAGTAACAGCAGGGATGTTACAACATTAAGCCTGCACGCCCAAACAGCCCATAAACCACTCCCACAGCATAGAACACCTAACGCTGCTGTAGAGTGTACACTGCCACTACTAAAAGGCAGTGGAATTACATCAATCAGGGCTGACAGTATGGGCATTATTAAAACAGGCCAGAGATATGCAATATCAATAATCATTGGATACATATTAAAAATTAAAAATATTAAAACACTTAATAGGAACTTAACCTATAAAGTATAAAAAATAGAAAGTTTATTTGGACGTCATCCGTGATCGCATACCCAATACGAAAAATATATATGTAAAATTACAATATTCGCTATACATTAACCCCTCTGGGTCCAGCCCACATTTAGGAGCAAACAAATAACGAATACATACTGAACAGATACATATACAATTAGAAAAGAAAAGAAAAAAATGAAAAAATATTACATACATAGTTACTATCTATTGGAAATGAAGCAATTTAAATCAAATTTTTACGTTTAAGCCAGTAGGCGAGGAAACCTTGGTCTCGTAAATCCAGTAGGACTCACGCCGACTTAGTTGGCGGATATAGTGCCCCCCTCGCCACTGCTTTGACACTTTCTCAATGCCCCAGAATTTTAACCCTTTAGGGTCTTTCTGGTGACACTGCCTAAAGTGTTTGGAGACACTGTGGTTCTTACTCCCCCTTTTAATGTTGCCGATATGTTCTCCAACCCTCACATGCAATGCACGTGAGGTGCGTCCAACATACTGAAAGCCCATTGGGAGCGTGATGTGGTGTTTAAGGATAGGCCATCACAGTTATTATGTTATCGAAGGTATATCACTTGATCATGGTGTGGGAGGGAGATCTACCCTCACTACAGCAATTCATGTGTAAACTTAATTCTAACAATAAGAATATAGTTTTAACTTGGACCGTTTCCCATGAAAAAATCAACTTCCTTGACTTGGAAATTTTTAAGTCTGATAATATGTTGCTTACCAGAAATCACTTTAAGACAGTGGACCGTAACGGATACATCCCGTTAAATAGTTGCCATCATCGCCTGTGGCTATGCAACATCCCGCGTGGGCAGTTTGTGAGGTTGCGTAGGAACTGTACCCTTGAGTCAGACTATCTCATGCAGTCACAAGAGTTATCCACCCGGTTTGTATCTAAAGGCTACTCACGTCCTCTAATCACCCAAGAGATTGAGAAAGTGAGGGCCCTAGAGAGGAATTCTATTGTTAGAGACAAACCTCGCAATGTAGATAAGGAGCAGGCGAATTTCAATATCCAGCACAAGAAATTTGAAAAAATAGTGGCCAAGCATTGGCCCATTTTGAAAGGGGATGCAATTTTAGGTCCTGCGCTTCCGGATTGCCCTCAATTTATCTACAGAAAGGCCCCTTCCCTGAGAGATAGGCTTGCTCCAGGTTTCATTGACCCACCCATGATGGCACAGCCCAAATTTTTTTACTTATTTTCAGGTTTTTATGCTTGTGGTCGCTGTGCGACCTGCAGGCATGTTAAACAGCGTATTAAGAAGCGGAAACGTTTTTGTTCCAATGTGACACATGTAGAATACCCTATAAAACAGCTGATCACATGTGATACGATCGGTGAAGTTTACATGCTCGAGTGTGAGTGCGGCTTGCAGTATGTTGGACCCACCTCACATGCATTGCATGTGAGGGTTGGAGAACATATCAGCAACATTAAAAGGGGGAGTAAGAACCACAGTGTCTCCAAACACTTTAGGCAGTGTCACCAGAGAGACCCTAAAGGGTTAAAATTCTGGGGCATTGAGAAAGTGTCAAAGCATTGGCGAGGGGGACACTATATCCGCCAACTAAGTCGGCGTTAGTCCTACCGGATTTACGAGACCAAGGTTTCCTCGCCTACTGGCTTAAAACGTGGAATTTGATTTAAATTGCTTTATTTCCAATAGATAGTAACTATGTAATATTTTTTATTTTCTTTTCTAATTGTATATGTATCTGTTCAGTATGTATTCGTTATTTGTTTGCTCCTAAATGTGAGCTGGACCCAGAGGGGTTAATGTATTGCGAATATTGTAATTTTACATATATATTTTTGTATTGGGTATGCGATCATGGATGACGTCCAAATAAACTTTCTAATTTTTATACTTTATAGGTTAAGTTCCTATTAAGTGTTTTAATATTTTTAATTTTTAATATGTATCCAATGATTATTGATATTGCATATCTCTGGCCTGTTTTAATAATGCCCATACTGTCAGCCCTGATTGATGTAATTCCACTGCCTTTTAGTAGTGGCAGTGTACACTCTACTGCAGCGTTAGGTGTTCTATGCTGTGGGAGTGGTTTATGGGCTGTGTGGGCGTGCAGGCTTATTGTATTGCTGTGGTTGTCATGGCAGCGCTATGCTATTTAATGTGAGACAGCGGGACGTCTGTATATTGCTTCTCTTCTCCCCATGCTGATGAAGTCCCGCCCATAGGGACGCAACGATGTACGAGGGGGAGGAGCTATGCGTGACGTCACCCGCGATCGTCAACCCAGGTGAGATTCAGCCGTTTTCCACGCTGTGATCTGGTTTATGCTGAATCGTTCTGTACAGCACAGAGTGTGCTTATTTGTCTATGCTGATTCGTTGCACTCACTGAAGAGTGCCTTTACATGTGAGGGTATCCTTGATATTTTTAATACATTTTACATTGGTTCGCTTCAGAGAGCACTAGATCTCCTCCGTCTTCTTTTGTATTTCATATGCCCTGATTGCCTACCTTACCTTTGAGTGAGTCTACCATATTTTGAGCTGCTGCTGCTTGCTGTCCCTGTTGGAACCGGAGGTTCTGCATTTATTTCATGCTGTGTGACCTACTGCAGGTCGAATAATTAAGGTGGGAGGCCATTCCTGCTATTTGGTGGAGGTTCTCTGGACATCACTTTTTTGGATCTTTCTGCACCTGTTTGGATTTAATTTGCACTCAAGCACTATATGGACTCACTTCTGTGTTTTCTGCCTTCCGCTTTTTGCTTTATGCCATTTCTGTTGTCATGCTTTAAAATATGTGTTTCTAGCTGACATTATTTGAGTGTTATATCACTGTTATATGATGTTGTAGTTTATATTCACTGTTTTGCGCTGCACTAATATTTATTTATATGTGCTGAAAAAGTCCAAGGTTTCCTGGACGGCAGGCACTGTGCACTCCGGAACAGAGTTAGACAAGAACAATGGGTGAAAGCCGTAATTTGCGTAGAACGGGGATTGTCTTGTGGCAGAGTGAATGGAGTTATTATACGCAAACTCAGCTAAGGGCAGCAGGGAAGCCCAGTCTTCTTGAGAGAAGGAGGAGAAACAGCGCAAGTATTGCTCAAGTGTCTGGTTAGTTCTCTCTGTCTGGCCATTAGACTGCGGGTGGTAAGCTGAGGAGAATGAAAAACCAATCTTGAGGGCCTCGCAGAGTGCTCTCCAAAACCTGGAAGTAAATTGTACCCCCCGATCGGATACAATATTTGCAGGGACACCGTGGAGCCTCACAATTTCTTTAATGAACATCCTCGCCATTTCGGGGGCAGAGGGTGTGCCTCTCATGGGCAGGAAGTGTGCCATTTTAGAAAGTCCATCCTCCAAGGTCTTTCTGGTACTGGCAATGGCTTTAGAAGTCCCCAGGCTCTTGACTTACTCCCCTTGTTCCGCATGCATGTGACACAGGACTCCACGTACTTCCTACAGTCCGTTAAAAGTTGGGGCCACCAGAATGTTCGCTGCAGCAGTTCGGACGTCTTATGCACCCCGAAGTGGCCGGCCAGCTTATGGTCATTGCAAAACTTTAAAACACTAACCTGTAGGCCTTCCGGCACGAAAATTTTGTCCTGGTGCCACAGCAGATCATCCCTCAACTGTAGATCCAAACTAGGTACGGGGGAAATACCAGACAAGGCTTGCCTGATTTGGGATAACAGATCCTCTTGAAGCAATAAGAAGTTTCCAGATGACAAGATAGTATCCGGAGGGATAAGTTATTCCGGGTCACCAAACATACGGGAAAGGGCATCAGGCTTGGAATTTTTCGACCCAGGTCTGTAAGTTATATGGAACGAAAATCTGGTGAAGAACAATGCCCACCTGGCCTGGCGTGGTTTCAGTCTCTTAGCGGCTTTGAGGTATTCCAGGTTCCTGTGATCGGTGTAGATCAGGATCGGGTGTGCTGCGCCTTCCAGGAGGTACCGCCACTCCTCCAGAGCGGCCTTGATTGCCAGCAATTCCCGATCCCCCACACCGTAATTCCTTTCTGGTTCCGACAACTTGCGAGAAAAAAAAGCAACAGGGTGTAAGAGGGCCTTGGGGCCCTGTCTTTGGGAGAGGACCGCTCCGACTGCGATCTCTGATGCATCCACCTCCAGGATGTAGGGTAGGCTAGCATCGGGGTGTCTGAGGATAGATGCTGAGGGGAACAAGTCCTTTAGTTTCTCAAAAGCTGCTTGGGCCTCCGGGGACCACTGGAAACGACTGGTTTGTTTGGTCAGGTTGGTTATCGGGGCAATGATACTAGAGAACCCCCTGATGAACTTTCTATAAAAGTTTGCAAAGCCAACAAAGCGTTGGACCCCCTTCTTATGCTTGGGTGTCGGCCAGTCCAGAATTGCAGTGACTTTCTGAGGGTCCATCTTAATGCCTCCCACCGAGATTATAAGGCCCAAGAACTGTATGGTTTGACGCTCGAACGCGCACTTCTCGGGCTTAGCATAGAGTCCGTGCACTCGAAGACGTCGGAGCACACACTTGACGTGTTCCTGATGTTTGCTTAAGGATGGGGAGAAAATGAGGATATCGTCCAAATAAACAATAACAAAAAGGTCAAGGTAGTCTCTGAAAATATCATTCACAAAATGCTGGAAGGTGGCAGGGGCGTTACAAAGCCGAAGGGCATCACAAGGTACTCAAAGTGCCCGAAGCGAGTGCGGAAGGCCGTTTTCCACTCATCTCCGTCTCTCATACGCACTAGGTTGTACGCCCCATGGAGGTCCAGTTTCGTGAAAATCACCACAGCTCCCAAACGCTGGAATAACTCAGGTACCAAGGGGAGGGGGTACCGGTTTTTAATAGTCACTTTGTTCAATTCTCTATAGTCCACGCAAGGGTGGAGATAATAGTCCTTTTTTTCCACGAAAAAGATCCCAGCTCCTGCCGGAGAGGTGGATGGGCGGATGAACCCCTTTTTGAGATTTTCATCAATGTACGTCTTTAACGTCTCAAGCTCAAGTCCTGTCAAGGGGAAAATCATTTAAGAAAACCAGAATGTCGATGTGTCCGAGCCCCATGCTACCAGTATTGGGGACTCCAAGTTTTGAACCAGGGTTAGTAGACCAACGTTTTAAGGAACTAAGGCAGCAAGGAAGGAGTAGGATTGTTCATTTCATGAGAAATAATTATGTAATGGATAGAGGGGAGATTGAAAGGGAATTTGAAGTCCTAGATCCCTTCAGGCAAATCCAACTCAATGCGTTCCTAAGGACACTCACACAATTTAAATCAGGAATTCGGTCACTTTCTAGATTTGAACAGATCTGCCTAAAAGGGGAGCCAGTTAGACATGCACTATCAGTAATGTATGCTCTGTTGGTAGAACTGGAAGCCCCTCAAGAATTGGCCTTTGTACAAGCATGGGAGAGGGACCTAGGAGTCACCTTCACGGAAATGCAGAAAAAGAAAATTCTGTTATTTGCGCATAAATCATCCATGGCAACTAAATATCAGGAAGGAGGATACAAAATCCTAACTAGGTGGTATAGAACTCCGACAATACTGAATCGGATATTCGGATATTCCCCCATGTGTCTAACCAATGCTGGCGCTGCCATAACGCAGAAGGTACTATACTGCACATATTCTGGGAATGTCCCAGACTGAGAGATTTCTGGAAAATGGTGTGGGAAACAATTAAAGAAATTACAGATGTGTCTCTTGAGGAAAAACCGTCAGTTTTCCTACTGCATGATATTCCGCTAGCTAATGAAAATTATAAAAATTCCTTATTGAGGCATTTACTTACCGCAGCAAAAGCATGTATACCACCCCTTTGGAAAAGTACAGTAGCCCCAACAAAAACGCAATGGATGGGGAGAATAGCGGAGATTCAGCAGATGGAAAACTTAACGATGGTACTGAGAGAACAAGAAGAAAAATACTGGGAGATTTGGTCACCATATAGGGAATATAGGGAACGGAATTCATAAGGGTGCGAGGAACCTGTTTTCTCCCCCTTTTTTTTTTTTTTTTTTCTCTGTTTGCTTGTCCCTAATGTTAGAGGCAAGTTGTTTTTCTTTTTTTTTTTTTTTCTTTTTTTTGGGGGGTGGTTGGGTAACCAGGGGGTGTCCCAAGTTAAGAGCTATAAAAGCGGTAGAGCTGTTTGATAAGAAGATGCAGATTAAGATAAGAATGATATTGTATAAATTATATTGTTTAAAGTTTGCGTAGCTATCTGTATGGAAGAAGAAAAAAAAAAAATGGAATTTCAAAAATAAAAAAATAAAGAATTTATAAAAAAGGGGAAAATCCGCCCGAAGGGAATTTCGGCTCCGGGAAGGAGCTCTATCGGGCAGTCGTAGGCCCTATGTGGAGGAAGGGTCTTAGCCCCCTTTTTACTGAAAACGTCCAAAAAGTCATCATAAACACTGGGGACGGCTTGGCGGATCTCAACATCAGAGTCCATACAGAGCAGAGGGGACGAGGACAATGACACTTGTAGGCAATGTTGGCGGCAGTAAGGAGAGCTGAGAATAATTTCCCCCGTGACCCAGTTGATTTGCGGGTTGTGGGCTTGTAGCCACGGCATGCCTAGGATAATGGGGAACATGGGGGACTCGATAACATCCAGGCACAGCAGTTCATGGTGAGTGTTGGCAATTGTTGTGGCCAAAGGCAGAGTTTCTTGGGTAACCGGCCCGGACCTTAAAGCAGATCCGTCTACAAGATGTACAGAAAGTCCAATAGCCTTAGGACGCAGAGGAATTAGGTGTCTGGTGGCGAAAAACTTGTGCAGGAAACAACTTTAGGCTCCTGAATCAATAATGGCATTGGCCAGAATATTCCTTCCGGGAAGCTGAAAAACAATGGAGACAGCCAGATGAGTAGAATAATTCTTGGGGGCAGCGGGTACATGGACAGATGACATGAAGGGACACTTACGAAGCTTCGCCGGACAGGACCTCACAAAGTGCCCGGGCTCCCCACAATACAGGCAGAGATTGTTGACTCTTCGTCGCTGGCGCTCCTCTGGAGTAAGGGACGGACGAAGGAGCCCCAACTGCATGGGTTCCAACGTGTCTGGTGAAGGGGAAGTCGTTGGGACCTGTGGGGCCGGGTTGGAGAAGGAGGGCACTCGTGGCAGCATCCAGGCTGGGCGGGATGGACCGCTGGCCCGTTCAGACCGACGCTCTCTCAGGCGCCTATCAATCTGGATCGTCAAGTTGATTAGGGCGTCTAAAGTTCCAGGGATGCCTACCCGAGCCAGTTTGTCCTTGAGGAACTCCGACAGGCCCAGGCGGAACTGAAAGCAAAGGGCCGCATCGTTCCAGTTGGTGTCTGAGCTCCATCTCCGGAACTCAGACACGTAGTCTTCCGCTGGCCTGCGACCTTGTTGAAGAGCATGTAGGACGGCCTCTGCAGTGGCAACCTGATGTGGATCCTGGTACAACAAGGACATGGCCTGGAAGAAGGTGTCTAGGGTATCAAGGGAAACGTCTTTTTGTTCCAGGAGACGATGGGCCCAGGCCTGTGGTTCTCCGGATAAGAGCGAGATCACAAAGCCAACCTTAATGGCCTCCAGAGAGAAGGTCCGATGCTGCAATGCAAAGAAAAGTTCGCAGGCGTTTTGGAAGGCTCGGTATTTACTCCGTTCCCCGGAGAACCTCTCTGGTAAGGGAACCCTGGGCTCTGGTGGCATCATGATCACCCAAGGCGTTGCAGGGTTGCCTGTGGCAGCAGAGGTGGAAACTGGAGCAGATAAGGCCTGGACGCGGTTCTTCAAATCGTGTATAACCCTCTTGCCGGCATAGTTCCTGCATAGGATCCACTCCTTGTGTGGGCTCAGACATGGCTGTCCAGTACTGTCGCGTACCTGATGGTTGAGCCCGGCGTGCAAGGAGTGGCTGCCCTTGCTCCTCTGATCCCGAGACCCCTGAGAGTAGACAGGGGGTTCAGGGATGCAGAGTCGCACAAGCGCCGGTTGCAGCGCAGGTGCTGGGCTGGGAGGAGCTTCTGTGGATCCTAGGCTGTGTAGAGAAGCAGGTGCGACTGCGGATGGCAGGTAGAGGCACTGGAACAATAGAAGCAACAGGAGCGGGGGAGGTGTACTGTAGTACGGCAGATGCAAGTCCCAGCAGATGGGTCCGCCGACCGGTAGTGGATCAGGCACAGGCGTAGCAGGCAAGACAGTGGTAATGTTCAGGCCGGGTCGGCAACTGGCGGGCAGCAGAAGGTACAGAGGGTCAGGCAGGCGGATGGTCAGACAAGCCGTGGTCAGGGCAGGCAGAAGGCAAGGAGGAACAGGTACAAGCCGGGTCAGGAACAGGTTCAGGTAAGAGTAGGGTACTTGGTAGTCACGGTAACGCTGTAGACTGGACAGCAAGAGGTGCAGGGCTCAGGACCCTTTTAAACCCAAGTTTGGCGCCAGAACGGCGTCCTCACGTGCCCGCGCGCCGCCGGTGCGCGTGTCCGAGCGCGTTGCGGTGCCGCGATTGCGCGTGCCCATGTCCCGCTAATGCCATCTGGTGGACAGGGCTGCTCATGACACTCTCCATGACACATGAACGCTAAACCTGAACGTAAAAGATTTCACCCTTTTCTCTCCCCACATAACAAGTATTTCAGAATTAACCATTTTTTCATTACACATGACGACCTTACACTGCTCACGAAGGCCACCATTGAACCTATGTTACTATTGGACCATCAACCCATAACAATGACTCTGACACTCCCGATAAGAAGATCTAGATCTGCGATCTGGAGACTAGATGATTCCCTACTGTTAGATTTGGATAATACCTAATAATTATCTGAATGCCTTTCCCAATACTTCACAGAAAATTACACTGAGAATATGTCACCTACGGTTCTATGGGCCGCACATAAATGTGTCATTAGAGGATAACTTTTCTTATTATTAGCGGCCAAAAGAAACAAGCTCAGAAAGGTCTGTATTGGGGAATTGTCCAACCATATTAAGACACTCGAACGCGCACATAAACTCAACTTAGCTGACCAATGTCTCACTATTCTTCTGAAGGCAAGGGAAGAATTATTGGAGGAACTTCAAATAACATTAAAAAGTAAATATGCTCTAACCCACAAATTATTTCATGAATTCTGTAATAGACGGGGAAATTGCTAGCAAAGGCCCTACAAAAACAAAAAACAACCCATACCATACATGCTATCACAACCCCCACCAGTAACACTATAGCCAAAACATAAGACATAGCTAAACAATTTGTGCAGTGCTTCTCCAAACTGTATAATTTACCCAAAGACCCGCTCAACTAGCCCTTCCCCTGATCGTTCCAGGCTTATTAATGTCTTTTTATCCAAATATAGCCCTTCTTCACTTACCTTGGACGATCTGATGGACCTAGACCTACCTATTTCGACCGAAGAAGCCCTAAAGGCATAAAAGCAGTTGAAGGCAGGCAAAAGCCTAGGCCCGGATGGCCAATCAACCAGCTATTATAAATACTTCTCTGGCATACTGATCCCTAAATTTGTCAAAGCATTTAATGTAGGGCTGGGGAAATTAAAGATTAATTCCTTGATTAATCTTTAATTCTTTTGATCGATCAAAATAGTTTTGATCGATCAAAATTGTTGATGCCACTGGACAGCCTGGACAGTGAGACTTACCCTGCTGAATGCGAGCAGACTGCACCCATTGGATTGAAATATTATATAATAGGATGCGCTAGTATTAACTTATAAGTGTAAATCATACAACAAAACAAATCAGGGAGAAACAATCTCCATATATGTTACAAAAATGTGATTAGTCCTTAATCAGGTGCACAGTGAAGGCAGCAGCACGGATTCCAAAAAAGGAAACAAACCATAAACGATGCCCTCCTTCACTAAGTGTGTGGATCCCAGTCCTTCAAACTGTGAATCAGGTGATCAGGCACTCGTATGCAGGTAGATATGAAAAGGAAAAAGAAAACCTCATTGCACAAACATCAGGTAGCAAAGGGATAATATGATCCAGAAACATCAACAGATGCACTCACGAATCCCCGCTTGGTACAAGCATGAGACGCCACTCAGTGTGCTGTTTCCCATTGGATTGAGGTACCTTTTGTATCTGTGGAGCAGGAGGATTCATCAGGCTCCATCAAAGGAAGGGGGCAAAAATAACCATCATTTTCCTATCCTAAGCAGTTTTGTACAGACAATTCTTTGTGTATCGGCAACATCCGTGCGAAAGACTGTTTAGTTCTTCAGGGTATATTGTCAATAAAATGCGATCATGTCTGCTTCCAGAAAATGTAAACGCTCTGGTATGTCTGTGTGACTGGCTAAAGTGATGCCTACTTGCCTACTATAAAAGTGACTGACAGTCAATATACTAGATACGTTTTATAATTAAAGTTAAACTAACATTCTACGTTTCTTAAAGTTTAATAAGAAAAAATTACTTACGTCAGTGCTACAATTTGAATTTAAAATGTATTTGTGTGAACTGTGAAGTTAAGTCATGGATTGTGGAAACTAACTAGTGACTAATGCAGAGTTGCAATGCAAGGGGATCAGTTAAAAGTAGTTGGATCTAAAAAAAAAAAAAAAAGTAGTTGGATCTGTATGTGCGTTATTAATCGAAATTAGTCGATTAATCGATTAAAGAAAAAAACGATTAATCGAACACGAAAATTTTAATCAGTAACAGTCCTAATTTAATGCTCTACCCTCCTCCCCCCAACTATAACTGATATACTGGAAGCCCACATTACACCGATTCCAAAACCGGGAAAGGATGCCACGTCTCCACCCCATCTACATACTTAACATAGACGTGAAGCTCTACGCAAAAATCCTGGTGAGCCGTCTGCTCCCCAAATTAATCTCTGTAGACCAAGTCGGCTTTATCCCTGGCAGAGAAGCTAGGGATAACACCACAAAAACCATAAACATACACCATTGGCTAACTTCCACGGCAACTAAAGGTTTCTTTCTTTCCCTTGACACAGAGAAGGCTTTTTGACAGGGTGGACTGGGACTTCATGTCCGCTACACTATGAACGCTGGGTCTTCGACTCGCCTTCTCCACATGATCATGGCCCTTTATTCGTCCCCTACAGCCAGGATCAGGGTCAATGGCCGACTGTCAAACACTTTCTTCTTTGTCAATGGAACCCGGCAGGGTTGTCCCCTTTCAACTCTCATTTTTGTTCTCACCATGGAACCCTTGCTCCGCAGACAGAGAGAATCCAGATATTAACCACTTGCTTACTGGGCACATAAACCCCCTTCGTTCCCAGGCGAAATTTCAGCTTCCGGCACTGCGTCGCTTTAACTGACATTTGCGCGGTCATGCAACGTGGCTCCCAAACAAAATCGGCGTCCTTTTTTCCCCACAAATAGAGCTTTATCTTGGTGGTATTTTATCACCCCTGCGGTTTTTATTTTTTGCGCTATAAACAAAAAAAGAGCGACAATTAAAAAAAAATATATATTTTTTTTACTTGTTGCTATAATAAATATCCCAATTTTTTTTTTAAAAAACTATTTTTTTTTCACAGTTAAGGCCGATACGCATTTTGACGTATTTTTGTAAAAAAAAATAAAAAAAAAATCGCAACAAACGACTGGTTTGCGCAAAAGTTATAGCGCCTACAAAATGGGGAACAGAATTAAGATTTTTTTTTATTATTATTTTTTTTACTAGTAATGGCGGCGATCTGCGATTTTTATTGTGACTGCGATATTGCGGCGGACATATCGGACACTTTTGACACAAATTTGGGACCATTCACATTTATAGAGCGATCAGTGCTATAAAAATGCACTAATTACTGTATAAATGTGACTGGCAGGGAAGGGGTTAACACTAGGGGGTGAGGAAGGGGTTAAGTGTGAGTCCTGGGTGTGTTCTGAATGTGTGGGGGGAGGGGGGTGACTGGGGGAGGTGACCGATGCTGTGTCCCTATGTACAAGGGACACAGATCGCTCTCCTCTCCACTGACAGCACGTGGAGCTCTGTGTTTACACACAGAGCTCCACGTCCCTGCTGTCAGCTGTTCGTTTTCCCGCCGATCGCGTGCACCCGACGGACATCGCGGCCGCCGGGTACACGCATCGGCATCCCAGCGATGCGCCGGGACAGTGTTTACCCGCCGCGCGCCACCCAGTGGCGCGCGCGGGTAATGCAGTTGAAACACGTCCAAAGACGTCCACTTGGCGCCTCAGATCTGCGCTGTTGACGTATTCTGTCAATAGCGCAGGTCTGAAGTGGTTAAAGGGATTGACATTAACCACAAACAATACAAAATTGCTGCTTATGCAGACGATATACTTTTGTTCCTTTCAGATCCCATAACTACCACCCCCAACCTTCTTAAAGATTTCCAACTTACAGATTAATTTTAGTAAATCTAAAGCTCATAATGTAACACTCCCGATTACAACGGTTTCCCTCTGCCAACAGAACTTCCCTTTAAGCTGGGAGCCTCATGACACAACATACTTAAGCGTTATACTCCCTACTAACTTATCTGAACTGTATGCCAAAAACGTTCCACACACGCTTCAGAAAATACGGGGAGATTTGCTCAATTGGAATAAAGGCTCATTCTCGTAGTTTGGAAGAGTGGCAATCTTAACCCCTTCCATACAGGGCATTTTCACCCCCTTCCTGCCCAAACCAATTCTTAGTTTTCAGCGCTGTTGCACTTTGAATGACAACTGCACGGTCTTGCAACACTGTACCCAAATTAAATTGTTATGTTTTTTTCCCCACACAAATAGAGCTTTCTTTTGGTGGTATTTGATCATCTCAGTTTTTAACCACTTCCTTACTGGGCACTTATAACCCTTCCTGACCAGGTGAAATTTCAGCTTCTGGCACTGCGTCGCTTTAACTGACAATTGCGCGGTCGTGCGACGTGGCTCCCAAACAAAATTGGCGTCCTTTTTTTCCCACAAATAGAGCTTTCTTTTGGTGGTATTTGATCATCTCTGCGGTTTTTATTTTTTGCGCTATAAACAAAAAAAGAGCGACAATTTTGAAAAAAAGTCAATATTTTTTACTTGTTACTATAATAAATAGCCCATTTTTTAAAAAATAAAATAAAAAAAATTCTCAGTTTAGGCCGATACGTATTATTCTACATATTTTTGGTAAAAAAAAAAAAAAAAAAATCGCAATAAGCGACTGGTTTGCACAAAAGTTATAGCGCATACAAAATAGGGGACAGAATTATTATTAATTTTTATAATTTTTTTTTTTACTAGTAATGGCGGCGATCTGCGATTTTTTATTGGGACTGCGACGTTATGATGGACACATCGGACACTTTTGACACATTTTTGGCGCCATTCACATTTATACTGAGATCAGTGCTATAAAAATGCACCAATTACTGTATAAATGTGACTGGCAGTGAAGGGGTTAACACTAGGGGGGCATGGAAGGGGTTAAATGTATTCTGGGTGTGTTCTAACTGTTTGGGGGGAGGGGGGGTGACTGGGGGAGGTGACCGATGCTGTGTCCCTATGTACAAGAGACACAGATTGGTCACCTCACTCCCTGACAGGACATGGATCTCTGTGTTTACACACAGAGATCCATGTCTTGTCCCTGTAACCGCCGATTGCGAGTGCCTGGCGGACATCGCGGCCGCCGGGCACGCGCATCGGCATCTCAGGAATGCAGCAGGCACGCGCGCGCCGCCGGCGGCCACGCTCGCGCGCCCTCTAGTGGCCATTAAAAGCACAGGGCGCATATATGCGCCCTGTCAGAGATTCAGGACAGCCCGACGGCCGCAAATATTCGTACGGCCGTCGGGAAGTGGTTAAAGAAGAGTGACAATTTTTTTAAAAAAAACAATATTTTTTACTTTTTTATTTAATAAATAATACAATTTTAAAAAAAAGTTTAGACCGATACGTATTCTATGTATTTTTGGTAAAAAAAACGCAATAATCGTATATTGATTGGTTTGCGCAAAAGTTATATCGTCTACAAAATAGGTGATAGATTTATGGCATTTTTATTTAATTTGTTTTACTAGTTATGGCGGCGTTCTGCATTTTTTTTGTGACCGTGACATTGCGGCGGACATATCGGACACCTTTGACACGTTTTTGGGCAGGGAAGGGGTTAACACTAGGGGGGCGCTGAAGGGGTTAAATGTTCCTTAAAGTATGTTCTAACTGTAGGGGAGGGGGACTCACAAGGGGAGGAGACCGATGTGTGTTCCTCTGTACTGGGAACACACATCAGTCTCCTCACCGCTGATAGGAGATGGATCTGTGTGTTTACACACACAGATCCACACTCCTTCCGTGATCAGCGGTAATCGTGGGCGCCCTAGAACGCCGAGAACAAAGGACGTCATATGACGTCCACTCTCATCGGCGAGGGGTTGCTGCCACCGTCAAATCCCTATGGCCCGGTAAGAAAGGGGTTAAAGATGAACGTTCTCCCCAGATTGTTATATCTGCTGCAAGCCATCCGGATCTTACTCCCCAACGATGTTTTAAACCCGCACATGCTCAGAAGCAAGTTATGAGACGGGAGCTTGAATGGAACTTCCCCTTTAGAGTGCCGTTGCACGTGTTGCACGTCACCGCGCTTTGCTCATCATTTTTTTTAAACGATGGTGTGTGGGCAACATCGTTTTTAATGATGAAGTTGGAAAAACAGTTTTTTCTACATGCTGAAAAACAACGGGTTTTTTTCATGCCGAAAAGTGATCGTGTGTACGCGGCATAAGAGTTAATATAGGAAAAAGGTGTCTCCTCTCCATGGATGCTTTATCACCAATCTTTGTTTCACAAAAAAAATATTAATTCTAAAACAAAAAAAAAATGCCATTGGTACAGAAAGTGAGGTGAAATCTTCAGAACAGGTGCACAGACAGCAAAACAAATGTTGCATGGTTAATAACCCTTCCCTTTGTTTTCCAAAAAGCTTAAAAATATATTTTTCGGCTGGAGCTACACTTTAAAAATGTACCAGTTCAAAATTACAAACATCTACTTAACAACAAACCTACAGTCCCTGTCTTGTTTGCACTGCCTATATACTGCTGTTCAGAGTATATAGGGCCAGGGGGCCCCACGCCTTTCCTTTTTTTTTATTTGGTTGCAGGGTTCCCCTTAATATCCATACAAGACCCAAAGGGGCTGGTAATGACCTGGGGGGGGGGCATGACATTTTTCTCAATGATTTTCATCCATATTGCATTACAGTAAAGTCGCAAGCAGTTTTAAATGACTTTTTTCTATACAAATTTCATTTTGTGCAGGGACAGTTCTAAACACGGGAAACGTGCCACTTCGCAGGCATACTATAGACACCCAGCAGGTACGATATTTAAAGGAATATTTCACTTTTTTATTCACTTAAACATCATTAAAATCACTGCTCCCAAAAAACTGACGTTCTAAAAACTTTTTTTGCATTTATACATGTCCCCTGGGGCAGGACCCGGTACCCAGACCCTTTTTAGGACAATAACTTGCATGTTTGCCTCATCCCTAGTTGGGACTAGTGTTGAGCAGAATATGCCATATTCGATTTCGCGATATATCTCGAATATATAGTCGAATATTCGAGATATATTCGCTAAATACGAATATTCGTGATATTTTTTGGAAATGAAATGATTGCGATTTTTCACTATTGCGATTTTTCGCTATTGCGATTTTTCGCTATTGCGATTTTTCGAAATTTCGAGAAATGCGGAATGGAGCACTCTGATTGGCTCAGAATATTCGTGATATATTACAACACAAAATAATTGCAAATATTCGGCAAATGCGGAAGGAGCACGAATATTCTTGATATATTACAATACAAAATAATTGCGAATATTCGAGAAATGCGGAATGGAGCACTCTGATTGGCTCAGAATATTCTTGATATTTTATCGTAATTTCGCAAAAATGCGAATGAGAAATTGATTGCGGAATTTCGACAGTAACACTCTGAAATCGAATATATGTGTTATTTTAGCTAAAAACAATATTGCGAATTTCTCGAAAATAATCGTGCGATATCGCTATTGCCGAATAATCGCATTGCGATTTATCGGCAATATAAATTGATCGCTGCAGCTACTCGGCCCAAGGTCTCTAATCATACCAGCAATGCTTTTAGACGTCGATGGGGATCTCTAGGATGTGATCTGTTCTAAAAAAAAAAAATACGAATATTCGAAATAGCGAATATTCACCGCAAAATTCGCAATATATCGCGAATACCCGAATATGCCATATTCGAGCCGAATATTCGCAATATGAATATTCGTGAGCAACACTAGTTGGGACCATTACTTTTTAACCTGTTCACTAATAATGTACATACAGTTTGGGATTGTCAGCACCATGTTTGTGTTTGCAGATCATACAATCTATGAACAGTTTTGGTATACAGTTCCTACAAGGTGTCTCAAACTTACAGTATAAGCTGTGGATGCACATTCTAAGTAGGCATCTACTAGAAAAATTTGGTTTAATGCTGAGAAATGAAAAGTTCTGAACTTGGGAGCTAAATCCATGCACAGATTATAAAATCTAGGGGGAATACAACATATGAGTTAGCCAACAACAGAGTAACAGTTGCAGTTTAGTGTGTGGGCAGTGTGAACAGGCCCTTAGAAGTTAGTAACCCTTTGGGAGTTTTTCACCAAAACATACAATTCTTTTTCAGGGCATACCTAACATCTGAATTTTATCTTAGCGTAGACTTCTGGTGAAATCCATCGGCCAATAACACAAGAAGGAAATTACATTTTTGGAGACATTCCGTACACCATCTGTGTACAAAACACTCCTAGGTTGCCATGTTGTATTGAATTTCACAGAAAATTACATCACTGCAGATAAAAAAGATACACCATTTTTATTAACATTAAATTACAGCATGGCATTACCCTTTAAGACAGTAGCTCATTATAGCCACCCTTATAGCTTTTTTTATGTTTAGTGCACATAATATGAATGTCTATTAATATTTTTAAGTTATAACGCTGTAGATTGTGGACCCAGGAAATATCCGATTGCCTAGAGCAGTGGTTTCCAAACTGTGGCCTGTGGCCCAGATGTGGACCCTTGCTTGCCTTTATGCGGCCCTTAGGGCACCATTCCTCCCACTGATACCAACAATGGGGCACCATTCCTTCCACTGACCCAAAAGAAGGAATACTATTCCTCCCACTGCCACCAATGATGGGGGTTATTCTTCCCTCTAATACCAATGATGGGACACTATTTCTCCCACCAATACCAATGATGGAGCATAATTCCAGCTGATACCAATATGAGACATTATGGGACATTATATCTCCCACTGACACAAAGAAGTATTATTGTTCCCCCTAATACCAATGATGGGGCAATATTCCTCCCATTAATACCAACGAAGGGCACTATTCCTCCCATTAATGCCAATGATGGGGCACTATTCCTCCTACTAACACCAATGATGAGGCACTATTCCTCCTACTAACAATGAAGATGGGGCACTATTCTTCTCACCGACACCAATGATAGGGATTGTTCTTCCTAATACCAATGATGGGGCACTATTACTTCCGCGGATACCTGTGTAGCGCCCTGCTCCTGAAGAGTGGGCTATGCTGTACATTTAGTGTGTTGTCTAAATTGTACATAGTTCAGAATTTGTATTTCAAAGCTAAATTAGCTTCTGTTCCAGTTTAGCTGTGTTGTGTGCATTTTTCACTGTTGCCACTAGGTGTCGTCACCACAGGCCAGTGTGAGAAATACAGCAAGCTAAGTGTATTGGCTATTCTTTCCCCAGAAACAGCTCAATCAGGAGCTTCGTAGCTTTGTAGCTCGGCATTCTGGGAGAGGACATTTAAGGGACAGAAGCCATGTGATTCGCTCTCTCCAACCTCGTGCCCTGCTCGCTCAAGGTTGTGTTACTACACGTAGGCCCAGAAGTCTGGCTGGGGGCCTACTAGTCCAGATGTGGTCCTGTGCTGTCTTGCCTGTGGGAAGAAGCCAAGTAATGAGAAGATCCAGGGGAGGACCTTTCTTGGAAAGAACCGAGCGGAAGGCTGGTTTCTCGAGAAGGGCCTTGTGACTCATTTGAAGGATGCATCTAAACCAATTTACCCTCACAGTACTGCCAAATAGCTTAAAGGCTCTGGTACTGTGTATCTGTGCTTCAATCTACCAACTACTGGTCACACAATACTGTGGCAGAGGATTTATCCAGCAGTTTCATTATATTTTTAAATCTGTGGAAGAGACTTTGTGCATCATACTGGCTGCTAGGTCAGTGAGAAAGGCCTATCAGGGTGTGCAAAAAATCCACTGACAGAAAGCGGTATTTGTCTTTTGGATCCTAAAGTTCCTCAGTGATCTGCAATAAGGTATCTGAACTTCTCCTAACCCTCCATTCCTCTACCACTGCAAGTTTTGTTATTAAAAGCATTTTGGAAAACAAGACTAAAGCCGCATACACACGACCATTTTTCATGTCATGGAAAAAAACTATGTTTTTCTCAACGTGATTTTTGTGATTTTTTTTTTTTTTTTTAGCAAATCACTGTGATGTACAACACGTACAACGGCACTATAAAGGGGAAGTTCAATTCGATTGGCCCCACCTTTTTGGCTGATTATGCAAATTTCCCTTCTCATAACTTGCTTCTGAGCATGCATGTTTTTTCCCCATTGTTAAAGCCTACGCACGACCGTTTTTTCTTGACATGAAAAACAATGATGTGAAAAGAGACGAGAAAAAATAGAGGATGTTCTAAATTTTGAATGCCCATTTTTCACGTTGAGAAAAATGCTCTGAAGCCTACACACAATCGTTTTTAATGACCAATTTAAAAAATTGCATTTTTCTCGTCATGAAAAATGGTCGTGTGTACGCGGCATAAGTGATTGGTGCATACATCTGTTTGACATTTTTCTCCAATATAGAAATGGTGAAAGGTGGGGTAATGGCAGGAAACAAAATTATTCTCAGCAGCTCCTACGGGGGTTGTGCTACACCAACAATGGAAATTATTCTATCCACTAATACAGGTGTGGACAACCAGTGGCCCGGGGGCCACATGTGGCCCACGGAGCCCTCTGATGTGGCCCGCGACCTCCTGTTCTGGAATGGTGGGTTGGCAAGCCCAGATCGCAGGTTGCCGACCCGCCATGATGCAGTATCAACGTTGTGAATGAAGCTGGTGGTAGAGGAAGAAAGCGGCTGCGGAGCAGAACCCCATAAGCCGATGCTTCCTCTACTGTGCCGGCTTTTGCCACATGTGGAGTCTATGGAAAAGTTCAGCTAACCTGCAGCATAGACACAGGTGCACTACGCTTCAGTGCGAAAGCAGTCTTAGACCCTTTTTTTACACGATCAGCCCGACCAAATGGAACCCTCAATTCACCTCCTTTAGAGCGACAGATGTCTGTTTACGCCTTCTTACCTCCAAACCGAAAAACAGAATGAAATTTGTTCCTTTTCATCTGGGTGGAACAGAGGGCCTATAGAGTAGCCGTGACCTGTCATCTGCCCGCTCTGCTCATTGTTGGCCTTGACTGATTACCAAGTTGCTTAAGTGGCCCTTGCTCTTCAAAAGGTTGAGCACCCCTGCACGAATACCAGTGATGATGCACAATAACTCCTCCTACTGCCCACAGGCATTATGTAATTTTTTTTACCCCCACTGACCACCAAGTCTGAGGCATTTTCTACTCCCACTGGCCACAATCCAGTCTTATTAAAAACTGAAAAACAGTAAACTGGCTCTTAAAAGTTTGGAGACCTCTGGCCGAGAGGATCAGAAACAATATTTCTCCCATTTTGGAGCAAATGGGACTATGCTTTATAATGTTTTCCCTTCCTCTGGATCAACTCTGGGTTTAGGGTTTTCCAGTTTTTTTTCTGTAACAACAAATTTAAGAGCTGCATATTGTTTCATGCAATTTTCATTGAAGGTTAATTCTGATTAAGCAATTTTCATCACAGTTTGAATTTTCCAGGTTTAGGACATTATTTGGATGTACGTACCTGTACAGCTTGGCCAGCTTGAACTCCAGCCATTATGAAAGCACTGGATAGAGCTTGAGCCTTCTAGGGTCCTGTTTTCTGGGCATGTAAAATAGAGAACTGTACCGAACGGTACTTTTTTATCTTGCAGTTTCGAGCCTACTGTTTGTTTTAGTGTACAGAAAATTCCTGTGAAGGGGAATTATATATATATTAACCACTTAAAGACCTTAGGCGTTTTTCAGTTTTGGTGTTTGCAAGACTAAAACAGTTTTTTTCTGCTAGAAAATGACTTAAAACCCCCAAACATTATATATTTTTTTTCCTAACACCCTAGAGAATAAAATAGTGGTCATTGCAATACTTTTTGTCACACCGTATTTGCGCACTTTTTTTGGAAAAAATACACTTTTTTGAATTAAAAATATAACGTATGCGTTCGCTTCTGCGCGCGAGCTTGTCGGGACGGGGCGCTTTTTTTGTTTTCCTATTTGTATTTATTTTACCATTTTTTACACTGAAAAAAAATAATAATAATAATCACTTTTATTCCTATTACAAGAAATGTAGACATCCCTTGTAATAGAAAAAAGCATGACAGGTCCTCTTAAATATGAGATCTGGGGTCAAAAAGACCTCAGATCTCATATTTAGGCTTAAATGCAAAAAAAAAAAATGGAAAATGTCATTTTTTAAATAGCTGCAAAAAGAAAAATGTCTCTTTAAGACGCTGGGCGGGACTGACGTTTTGACGTCACTTCCACCCAGCGCTGCTATGGGGGACGGGTGGGGGCGATTTTTCCCTCACTCGTATCCCAGCAGAGAAGCCGCACAGACCCGATCGCCTCCGCCGCTACTGACGGCAACGGTAAGCGGCGGAGAGCACGAGAAAGCGGCGGGAGGGGGGGAGGGACACCTCTCCGGTCACCGATAACGGCGATCTCGCGGCGAATCCACCGCGGAGACCGCCATTATCGTTTACAGGACCCTGTACTGAAGAGATGGATACCTCGGTTGTGGCAGCAGCTGCTGCCGTTACCGAGATATCCATCTTTAAAAAGAGGACTTATATATACAGTGCAGGGTCCTTAATTAAACTATGCATATATAAACTGTAGTCATTATACATACAGTATGTACACTGAAATATATAAAAGAAAGTCATTATTGTTTAAAATAAACACAATCTTACTTTTAGTATGTTATTATAATCCAGTAACATATTTGTAATATCTTTTACAGACACATCTATAGTTTAAAGCAAAAAGTTCAGAGTTAAAGTTTAAAGAGTTCTACCCAAAAGTGGAAGTTTGGCTTTAAGCACTTCTTACCCCCTTACATGTCATATTTGGCATGCCATTTTTTTGGGGGGAGAAGGTACCCCATTTTGACAGGTACTTGCTCCCACTTCCGCTCGGGCCACCTAGGTGGCTCGAGCGGAAGTTCTCCTCTCTCCCTCTCTGCAATCTTCTGGGACATGTCACAGGTCCCTTTTACTGTCCATTTCTTTACCTGTCACATGGTAGGATGTGCGGTCTCTATGGTGTTAACTGTGTGGCTCAGGGCCTACTCACGCTATCCCTCTCCTGATGCGGCTCTGGGTCTCCTATGTCTCTGCTGGCGCGGTTGAGCCGGGCCCCGGTATGCAGAGGGACCTGATCTGCCGGCAGGACATGGTAGGATTTAGAACCAATCCGTGACTTGAATCTGGTCCGAACCGAAAAAGCAGAAGTGGGTACCCCCACCGATAGGTAAATCCCTTCTGCTTTGCAAGGTTCAGTACGGGTCATAGCAGGGCTCTTCGTGTCGTCTTGAAAATATCAGGCAAAATTTTAATCTGCTCACCCTCCAGTGTCACCTCACCTTGCTCCCATTTCCTGCGCAGGATAGTGTCCTTTTGCATGTATTGCAACAATCTGCACACAACATTGTGGGTCTGACGATCTGGGACCCAGGGCTCCAGGCACCCTGTCTACTTCGATGACACCTGCCGGGTCCTCCAGGATGGTACGAAAGAGGTCCTGCACCGCCTCCCCCAGGTCCTCAATGTTTTCCATGTGGAGCTGGAGGGCAATAGATGTATCCCGGATGCTGGGGTTGAAACCATGCCAGCTCAGACCCTTGATTTTCTAGTGCAGAGAAAGAAGCCTCCCCTGAGGTCACCCTGTCCGTAAGCGGAGGATGAGTGCTTCGATGTCTGGTCTAGTGGAGAGAGCTTGTAGAAGTACCCGAATGTCTTGGTCTGCCTGGCTACACCCAGGCGTTTGCATGGAGGCTGCCATGTCTGGTAGTAGTGTCCTCTGTGTGTTCGGTGAACAGCCCGGAGAGGCGGGGGTGTCAGGAGAAAGATCCCAATTGCTTTGTTCTAGGGCCTCTGTTGGAGCACCACATGGGGTGCCTTGTGGTGCTGCCACTCTAACTCCAGGAGAATTATTTTGTTTTAGCTTGAAATAGCGATTTATGGCACCGGAGGATGCACTGGAACGGGTCATGTGTTGCTGCTCTTGTCTTGTACTTTTTGGCCGATTGCATTCCGATCTAAATAGGGTGTTTGCCGGTAAGGAAAAGCCAGGAGCTCTAGAGCTCTAGCGAAAAGCAGCTTTACTCAGCCATGTCCAGACCACGCCCCTCACCATCACCACTTATGTAGTGACAGGCACCATGACCACTTTGTGCTGCCAAGGAAGTTCTACCACCTGACTGCACATATGGCTCGAATGGCACCATAGTTCATAGCAGGATCTGGAGATGTTTGAAAAAGCTTTGCAAGCGGTGAATGCCTCCCTCTGCAAAAACTTCAAAAGCTACAAAGACCAAAAATAATCCTACTGTTGGTGCATTGTTTCCCTGTGAACTAGATGAAGACTGTACATATGGCATGGATGCCTATGGCAGAACATTCCTCCTACCAGACAACATGCTTGACTACTCAGGTGAGGAGGGTGGTTGTGACTTAAAGTGCTATGCCTATGAGGAACTACCTGTTCACACCCAGAGGGCATTTCTAAGGAGGGGAACTGTCATGGTTCCTACTGTGCCATGCAAACAGCTAGGCGTGGCCACCCCCAGGCGGCTCAAGGAGGTTTTTAACCCATGACTTTCTGTATACTGGTCCTGTTGTATTACCTCTGAGCCACAACTCAGCTCATTATTCAGCCTGGTTTCCAACTATGCCTTGTCCTGAATGCAGCACCGAGATCTATACTCTGGATCTTGCTTTACAATTAGGACCTGTCACTCGTGGTTCAGCTGAGGCAGCTTATCAAATCAGCTGGGTATAAAACATTGCCTCACTGTGAGGGCTGTTTCGGTTCGTTGTCTCTTGTATTGCCAGAGGTTCCTGGTTTCAAGTTGTAGTGTGCCAAGACAGACCCTGGCTTTGTTCATTGTTAATTCTGACTTCTGGAATCTGTCTACGGCTTCACTTCAATAATCCTTTGGCAAATTCCCTGTTAAGTCCCCGTGCACAGATTCACAGCCCAGGTGGCTGTTTACCTAGTTACCATGGGCTGTGTGTATTTGCAAGGGTGAGCATACATTTCTGCATTATGGACTCCAACCAAGGTAAGCCCTTACATGTGTGTTAGTATCATCTCGGAAACGTAGGTCCAGCAATTGTTTTGTCAGAGCACGGATCTTTTTGTTGCTCCTTTACCACACCTTCCAGTATGGAATTTTTTTCTTGGTAAGTGACACCGAACTCCTGCAGCTCTACAATTTGCTGCCTGAACGGAGCCTATGCATTTGCTACTGTTGTGGACATTTTATTCTAGGATGTGTGTTTTATAGATTGTCATCTGTCTCCCTGTGTCTGTTTAATCGAGGAGCGCTCTAGCAGAAGACACTTGGGATGAATCGAGACCAGCAGTAAAAACAGTATGAAAACCTTCTTATGGGATTGAAACGTGTTCTCTGTGTGTGTGTGTGGGCATTTATTGGTTTGTAGATATCACGCGCAATGCACTGGACTGCTTGCTTTCCAATGACTATACACATTGGAGAAGCGAAATCCGCATAGTGAGAGAAACCAATAATATCTCTCTTGCAGACTTCATTATCCCCTTATGGATACATATCTGTGTGAGAGGACATCGATAGCTTCCTTGTCAGTATACTTGTACCGTATATTGACAACAGCAGTAGCAATGTCCCCGCAGATTGTTTCTAGCCTATAACAACAAGTAGAATGATCTTGTCAGGGAAATGTCCGTAGAAGTACTGGCAATCTTGCCAGTAGAAGAAATGGCCATAGAAGAAGTACTGGCAATCTTGCCAGTAGAAGAAATGGAAGACATAGGCTCATCATGTGACAGGAAGATCCTCCTGCTGGTCTATAAATGGCTGCCACTGTCTGATCCAAATTGCTGGATTGTCGTCAGCCTTCCTGAGTTCCTGAGTCTCTGTAATATTACTGTTTGGATTTCCTGTTGTGACCCGGCTTGTTCCTGACCTGTCTGATCCGATCTCCTGGTTTGACCCCCTGGCTTGCTTTACTGACTTGTTACCTTCTCCAGCACCTGATCACGGCTTGTTTCACGGACTTCGCTTCAGTCATCTGTTCCTGCCTGTTTTCCAACACCAGATCTTAGCTTGTCTCCATTCCTGCAAACCTGCATCTCCTGCCTGGATCCACAGTGTTTGATCCCCAGCCGGCTTCCACTGTTGCTCCTTGTGCACACCTTGCCAAGTATTACCAAGGACTTCTAGAGACTGCAGCCCAGCGGTGTTTACTGTATTCTCCAGCATTCTTCAGACACTCACCAGCTCTCTCTTCTGGATCCTTTTGGCAACCTGTGCTTCTCTGGGCACTACACCCTCTGTACCCAACCTCAGGGGTGTACTGCACTTAGCCGCAAGGGGAGCCCTCTCGGCATTTCGGCCTCCAACCAGGTACGTGACAGATCTTAATTCAGTTATTGTTTTACTTTGAGCAATATCTGAATGGGATCCATGCTAGCTAAGATGGGGGTGTGTGCACTTCCTCCCCCTGCCTTTCTTTGAGTGCCCGCCCCTTTTCTGTTTGTAATTTTCTGTCATGTGATTTTGTATTAAGGGAAGTGATTGGCAGTTGGGGCCATCACGGAATGGAGGTACTTATTGGAGGGTGCCGCTCATGCCATTATGATTTTTACAGACCATAAGAACCTGGAGTACCTCAGGACAGCCAAACGTTTAAGACCCCGGCAAGCCCGATGGGCTTTATTTTTCTCCAGGTTCAATTTTCATCTTACATATCGCCCAGGTTCCAAGAATGGGAAAGCGGATGCACTCTCTCGAATGTTTCCAAACACCCCTGAAACAACAGAGCCAAGTACGATCCTTTCCGCTCAAAATTTTTTACTCATCCAACCTGACTTAAAGACTTTGATTAAACAAGCCTCAACCCAGTGCCCTGACCCAGAAATGTCCTCATTGAGAAGCCAAGATGGATTTTTATGGCACCAGGACAAGATTTTTGTTCCCCAATCAGTTACACTCCAAGTCCTAAAGATGTCACATGATCACAAACTTGCCGGACATTTTGGAATACGAAGAACCACTGAACTTGTTCAGCGCTCTTTTTGGTGGGCCAGCCTAAGACAGGACTGTAGAAAATATGTTAACTCCTGCACCACGTGCCAGCGCAATAAGGGTTCCAATGCCAAACCATGGGGACTTTTGAGGCCACTACCCATCCCTGAACAACCTTGGAAAGAAATATCCATGGATTTTATAGTAGACTTGCCTCCCTCTGGGGGATGCACCACCATCATGGTGGTGGTAGACCGCCTTTCCAAAATGGCACATTTTCTCCCGTCTGCCTCGGAGACAGCAGACATGTTCATTAAAGAGATCGTCAGATCTCCTGCCTGGATCCACAGTGTTTGATCCCCAGCCGGCTTCCACTGTTGCTCCTTGTGCACACCTTGCCAAGTATTACCAAGGACTTCTAGAGACTGCAGCCCAGCGGTGTTTACTGTATTCTCCAGCATTCTTCAGACACTCACCAGCTCTCTCTTCTGGATCCTTTTGGCAACCTGTGCTTCTCTGGGCACTACACCCTCTGTACCCAACCTCAGGGGTGTACTGCACTTAGCCGCAAGGGGAGCCCTCTCGGCATTTCGGCCTCCAACCAGGTACGTGACAGATCTTAATTCAGTTATTGTTTTACTTTGAGCAATATCTGAATGGGATCCATGCTAGCTAAGATGGGGGTGTGTGCACTTCCTCCCCCTGCCTTTCTTTGAGTGCCCGCCCCTTTTCTGTTTGTAATTTTCTGTCGTGTGATTTTGTATTAAGGGAAGTGATTGGCAGTTGGGGCCATCACTTCTGTGCTCTGCCCAGAAGCTTGAGATACCAGTTTGAAGCAGCATTGTTTGATTCTTCCTGGTACTATGAAGTACTTCACATTCCTTGTACAAAGAGCTTGATACAAACATGCTTTTAACACAAAGGAATTGTTTGCTGCATTGTGTGTATTGAGATGCTGGAAGTGCACATTTTGGCGCGGTGTGGATTTGCGTACAAAGCCCAAAGGAATTCTTCCACCACACTACAGCAGTCTCCATGTTTTGGGCCAGAATATTCTGTCAAGATCAGGGGTCAGCCAGAAGGATCACCTGAGGTGCGGAGTCAAAGTACTAACCAGTGTTCACTAGAGATGTACAGAATGGTTCGCCGGCGAACATTGCTTGTTCGTGTTCGCTGCCGGCGAACATATGCAATGTTCAATCCGCCCCCTATTCATCATCATTGAGCAAACTTTGACCCTGTACCTCACAGTCAGCAGACACATTCCAGCCAATCAGCAGCATATCCTCCCTCCCTGACCCTCCCACCTCCTGGACAGCATCCATGTTAGATTCATTCTGAAGCTGCAGTCTTAGTGAGAGGAGGGACAGTGTAGCTGCTGCTGATTTAATAGGGAAATCGATAGCTAGACCAGTGTATTCAGTGTCCACTCCAGTCCTGAAAGACTCATCTGATCTCTGCTGTAAGGACAGCTTCCTGACAGAACCCCAAACAGTCCTTTTTTAGGGCTAGTACATCAGTCTGCTTTTTTTTTTCTCTGTAATCTAATGTGTGTTGCAGTGGTTTACAGAGAGAGAGAGTGTAATTTTTTTGGAGTTAGATAGAGCAGCCAGGCAGGCTAGTCAGTTACAGTGTGTAGAGGATATATATGTATACACTGTATTGAGTTTAGCTAGACTAGATCCGCTCTTCCTAATATACTGACAGGTGACAGTGTATACTGACAATGTAAAGGGGTCCAGAGGTGCAGGGTGCTGTGTAATGTAAAGGGGTCCAGAGGTGCAGGGTGCTGTGTAATATAAAGGGGTCCAGTGGTGCAGGGTGCTGTGTAATATAAAGGGGTCCAGTGGTGCAGGGTGCTGTGTAATGTAAAGGGGCAACACAGAGAGAGAGGAGTCTGAAGAAGAGGAGTCAGAGGAGGAAGGTGGCTTTGAGAAGGTGGAAGACCAACCACAGCAGGCGTCCCAGGGGGCTTGTTGTCACCTTTCAGGGGCCCTTGGTGTTGTACGTGGCTGGGTGGAGGAAGAGACATTCAATGACGTCAGTGAGGATAAGGAACGGGACATGGCTAGCTTGGTATCCAACCTTGTGTAAATGGGGAGTTTGCGGTTGTGCAAATGAACTGTTTGCGGTGCATTAAACGGGGAGTCTGGTCTGTCACTGTGAAGCGGGCGTAACCCTTACACTACCTGATCGATACAACATCATACCTGATGTTTTAAAGCACGTTATTCCAAACAAATTAGGAATGTTAGGTGATTTATGCCCTTTATGGATTAAAACCCGACTCTGCATCAACTATGTGATTTTCCATGGGAGTTTTGCCATGGATCCCCCTCAGGCATGCCACAGTCCAGGTGTTAGTCCCCTTGAATCAACTTTTCCATCACTATTGTGGCCAGAAAGACTCTGTGGGTTTTAAAATTTGCCTGCCTATTGAAGTCTATGAGGTTCGCCCGGTTCGCGAACATTTGCGGAAGTTTGTGTTCGCTGTGCACGAACAGTAAATTTTATGTTTGCGACGTCACTAGTGTTCACCAGAGCTGGTGAAAATGGATTTTGCTGCGTGTTAGTACCAAGTCACGGTCCTCAGGATCACCCCACTAGGAGGTGAGCAGGCCGGGGGTTCAGTAGCGAATGAACAGGTAAAGAATCAAACACAAGCGTGGTCAGTAAACAAGCCAAAAAGTCAGTAACGAGTAGTTGCAGGTTGGGGTCAGGCAGAAGCATAGTCGAGGAACAAGCCAGGGGTTGATAACGAGCAGTAGCAAATATGGACGGCAGCAGGGAAGACAGGAGCGAGATACAGGCTGGAGATTGCACAATATTCTGGCAAGGAGGAGGTGCAAAGACATGGCTTATATCAGGAAGTTTATGGCAGGAGCAAAGCGTTCAAGGTTCAGCTTAAATCAAAGTACAAGGCAGGGTTGGAGTAGCCAGTCACTAATCCACAGAAAATAAAGCAGTACATTTAATAAACCTTTAATTTAATGAATAAAAGATACCTTTGCATTCTGGATTAGGCTGCCATCCATCATCACCGCACTGACTTACGCTTTCAACTTTGTTATCACTACTGCTAAATCCTTCTTTACATTTATATATGAAGTGCGATCCAACCTCAAATACATTCTCATTTGTTTTATATTCCACATTAGCCAGGTTTGGTTTCTGGCAAGATTCTGAAAATGGAAAAAAACACACAAAATGTGATTACACCTATATACAAATATTTGCATGATAGGTTCATATGTTATCACAATAATGCAAAGGACAAGGCATTACAGTAAAACCTTGGTTTGCAAGCATAATTTGTTCCAGAAACATGCTTGTAATCCAAAGCACTTGTATATAATTTTTTTTTTTTTTTTACAGAGAATACAAATATAATTGTAGCAATAAGTTGCTAAATGTTGTACCTTCATTAAAGTGGAGTTCCACCCTAAAAATGAACTGTATATTAACAGCTTGCCTTTAATGTAAAAATATTATATATATATATATACATATACACATATACACATATATATATCTATATATATATATATATATATATACATACACACACACACACACACACACACACACACACACACACACACACACACATATATATACATATATATATATATATATTTATTTTTTTCCTCACTTCTATCTGGCTGTTACTAGGCAGTATTCGTAATCTGGTTCTTGGTGGTTCAACTTCCTGTCCTAAGACCCCATTACCTCCTGCAAATTGATGACACTCATTTCCTAGGAGTCTCTGGGCATTACTGTGCATAAAAATCACCCAGCATGCACCCCTCCCTGAAAACCAGGAAGAAAAAGGAACATGGCTTCACATGCCCACACATATGATGGATACAGCCACAACATGAGCTGGAGGATATAAGGGCAGTGTTTGCAATGATTTATAAAACGATTGGGGAGCTATTAATATGTTTTAGGGACTATTTAATGTGATTCATTTAAGCTTGCAAAAAAAAATTTAATTATGCCCGGAAACCCACCTTAAATTTAACCATATTGCTACACTTAGAGGCTCCTCTTCTCTTTTTTTTTATACTCAGTTGTGACACGATGCTAATCTTATATCAAGACATCGCTTGTATATCAAGGCAACATGTATTAAAACATTTTGCTCATGTTGCAAAACGCTCTCAAACCAAGTTACTCTCAAACCAAGGTTCTACTGTACACTGTTCGCATAGATTACAACAATAAAGCAGAATTATATTCTTCATCTAGATGTCTGTAGAGTTCATATGTAATTATAAGTGGAGTTTACAGTAGATACAAAACACAACAGCAATTAGAACCTCACAAATGTGTTTATAAGACCCCTTTCACACTGGGGCTTTAGTTAAATGCTTGAAAACCACCTCTGATTCACTGCAGTGAATCTTTTCACACTGGGGCGGTGTGCTTGTGGGATGTTACAAAAATTCCTACAAGCAACATCTTTGGGGTGGGTTGGAAGCACTATATTTAGCGCTCCCAAAATGCCCTGCCCATTACCATTAAAAACGTTTTGAAAGCGCAGCAAAACTGGAGTTTTTAACCAAAAACTGCGGCCAAAAATCACCATTAATACAGAACTAAAGCGCTGCTAAAACAAGTGGCGCTTTAGCGCTAATGGCCGGCGCTGTCAGTTTGAAAGTAGCCTAACAGGCTACTTTCACACTGGGGCGGTGAGAGCATCAGCGGTAAAGCATAGTTTTCGGCCACTAGTGGGGCACTTTTTTAACCCCTGCTAGTGACCAAAAAAAATTAAAAGCATTGCTGGCGCTTTGTAGGCTTAGGCTTTTACACTAGGGTAGCTTGAGAGGCGCTTTACAGGTGATATTTTTAGCAGAAAAAACACCTAAAAGCGCTCCAGTGTGAAAGTAGCCTTAAGGCATTTACAACTGCTCTCACGTGCAACTAAACTAAAATTCATGAAAAGTTTATATAAGGTGTAAAATGTAAAGTAAATCTGTGCTTTTACCATGTGTGATAAAACAGGGCCCAAGAACTGCCCAGGAAAGTGTATCCTGAACTTCTAAATATTTGGGAGTCTGTAACAGCAGGTGTTACAGCACTGGTGATTGGCACTTGGCTGCCGACATCGAGGGACGCTATTTTTTAATTAAGGACGTGTCAAAAATTGTTTCTTGTGGTGTTTTTAACTTTGAGACTTTTTATTGCGAATGGTTAGGGGTGCAGTGTACCTAACAATAGGTGGGGCGGGATCTGGGGACCCCTTGTTAAAGGAGGTTTCCATATTCCGATAAGCCCCCCCCCCCCCCGGGGCAGACCCCGACAATCACAGCCCATGGTTGCTTGGAAAAGACAATTGTCCCCATCAACATGGGGACAAGGTGCTTTGGGGTGGGGGGTGCAGAGCCCCAATTATGCCCCAAAGCACCCACCCCCATGTTGAGCGCATTTGGCCTGCTATGTCTTGCTCGCCCCCCCCCCCCCCACCTTTTCCTGACCTGCCGGGCTGCATGTTTGTATAAGGGTTTGGTATGGATTTTCTGGGGGGAACCCCACACCTGAAGAGCCTGGTATTGACTGGGTTTTTTTTTTAACATTTTTCGATTGTCAGAAATGGTATTGTATTGCTGAACTTTAAATATGATTAAATGCATTTTTTTTTTCTTTAGAAATTTCATTTTTAATGCAGCATATTCTATACATGCTACAAAAGCGCCACTTTACAGGCATACTAAGGGGACCCCCCAATCACTGTTTAAAGATTTTTATTGTTTCACTCAAAGTGGATGTAAACCCTCACATATACTCAGTGAAATTAACAGCCTCAGGTGATACAGAGATACAAAAAAAATCCTCCCACATAAGTTTTACATGTATATGTGCGGTCTTCAGCTTTATATACTATTTAGAAAGTGCACATTGTGTTAGAATGTGCACTTCCTCATTCAGCAGTAGCAGTGTAGTGTTGGATTACACTGGGAGACAGCTGATTGGAGAAAAAGCCACACCCCCCCCCCCTCCACATAGGCAATACTTTCAGAGCTGTTGTCAGGAATGGTCCCCCCTGCTGGTAATTCTGCCTGTTATTTTGGCTGCAGTACTGGCCTCCACCAGTGGGGGGTTCTTGGTAGTTTGGAGCACACAGCCTTTTCTGCGCTCAGCTGTAACCTGAGCTCAATCAGCAGCACTATTTATACCCAGCGAGCTTAACCACTTAAGACCCGGACCAATACGCTGGCAAATGACCCAAGGGTTTTTTTGCGATTCGGCACTGCGTCGCTTTAACAGACAATTGCGCGGTCGTGCGACGTGGCTCCCAAACAAAATTTGCGTCCTTTTTTTCCCACAAATAGAGCTTTCTTTTGGTGGTATTTGATCGCCTCTGCGATTTTTATTTTTTGCGCTATATACAAAAATAGAGCGACATTTTTGAAAAAAAAATCAATATTTTTTACTTTTTGTTATAATAAAAAACCAATAAACTAAATTTTAGTCAAACATTTAGGCCAAAATTTATTTAGCCACATGTCTTTAGTAAAAAAAAAAAAAAAATCGCATTAAAAAAAAATTTGCTACCTAGTGGGAACAGCGACACTAATACAGCGATCAGAAAAATGATCGCTTAGTGATGCTGGCAATAGGGAGTGAAAGGGTTAACTAGGGCAGTGATCAAGGGGTTAAAACTTTATTGGGGGGGGGGTGGGGGGGCTACCCTGACACTAACACTAACTGACTGTCACACTGTCTGTCACACTGACACTAAATACAGTAATCATACATGTATGATTACTGCATTCAGTGACACTGTGACAGGGGGGAGGGGCGATCGCGGGGGTTAAATGTGATTTTGTGTGTGTGTGTCAGTGTGCTGTTGGTGCAGACTTACTTGTTGTGTTGTGATCTCTCCTCAGCGGCGCTTGAAACAAACGCCGAGGGAGAGATCAGATAGCTTCCTCCTTCCTGTGTTTACACAGGAGGAGGAAGTGACAGGGCGGGCGGGCGCGCGCATTTGCTGGGAGCGATCCGGAGGGGGCGGGTGATAACGGATAGCCGCCCCCACTTGTCGGATCGCTCCTGCAGCCGCGCGGACCGCCGCATGTACGGGGGGGGGGGGTCCGATCGGACCCCCGATCCCCCCCAAGGCACCAACGTATATATACGTTGATGTGCCATTCTGCCGACGTAAATGTACATGCGGCGGTCCTTAAGTGGTTAAGCAGCGCTCGCCCTGGTATCGTCATACCTTCCGGACCTGAGCCTGTATCCTGAACCCGTCTTCTGATCCTGATTCTGTGCCTTGATCCTGATCCCTGATCCCGCCTGGACTTGTCTGCCCTGTTTCCTGGTTCCTGTCTCCCCTGAGTCCTTACCCCGCAGCTAGTCCATCCATCCGTTCCCTGCTCTGTCCTGTCCCATCTGCTGATATCCCATGTGTATGACCTCGGCCTGGCTTGACTTATGTATACGGTATTCCCTTTTGATTGTATATACTGTTTGCTGTTTGCACTGGTTGTCCTTACTTATTTGTAAATAAACACCTTTTACTTCACTAATAATATTGTTTGGTCTCCTCTGTGCAGTCACACAGTACTGATCTACTATATTCTCCTGACAGCTGTGTTGTAAGTAGAGCAGATTTCTGCTAATCTATTTATAGCACTCATCCTGACACACAGGGCCGCCATCAGGGGGGTACAGGCAGTATACCTGCAAGGGGCCTGGATGGCAACCCCCCTTTTATTTTTCATAAAAATATTATATATATATATATATATATATATATATATATATATATATTATATATATATTTTTTTTTAATTAAAAGGACCCAGAGGTCCCCAGGGCCCCTGGTGACAATCCCCCCTTTTTTTATAAAAAAAAAAAAAATCTATCTATATATATATAGATATTTTTTATTAAAGGGCCCAGAGATTTCCATAGGCCTGGAGGTCCCCAGGACTCCGGATGGCAACCCCCCCCCCTTTTTTTTAAACTAATATATATATATATATATTTCTTTTTATTAAAGGGCCTAGAGGTTTCTTTTTATTAAAAGGCCAAGAGGTCCCAATGGTCCCGAATGGCAACCCCCTTTTTTGTATTTTTATTTATAAAATAAATTATATATATTCTAATTAAAGGGCCCAGGGCCCCAGATGGCAACATATAGTGGTTGGTGATTGAATATATTCTGCGCAGTAACTGCTAAATAGTTGTGGCAACTAATATGAGTAAACCAATGGCAACACCCTTTTTTATTTTTTATTAATTTTATCTATCTATCTAGCCCCGCTGATGAAGTTCTTTGAACGTAACATGTACTCTGGGCGATGGGCTGCTTCTGATGACGTCACCTGCCCTGCTGAATGAACCACACATGACATGCTGTTTTTATCATGATGTTTGTGAGTATATCGCCTTTTAAAGAAATGCCTATGCCTATTTAAAAACAGACAGCTCTTAGATCGTTTTTTTTTTTCCTTATCTTCCCGGTGTTTTACCCATGTTTATGCTGAACTTATTGACAATATACCCTGAAGAACTGAACAGTCTTTCGCACGGAACAGATGTTGCCGATACACAAAATTGTCTGCACAAAACTGCTTAGGACAGGAAAACGTGGTTATTTTTGCCCCCTTTCTCAAAGGTACCTCAATCCAATGGGTGCAGTTTGCTCGCATTCAGGAGGTCAAGTCTCACTGTCCAGGCTGTCCGGTGATGTCAAGAATTTTGACCGATCAAAAGAATTTTGATTGATCAAAAAAAATTTAAGATTAATCAAGAAATTCATCTTTAATTTCCCCAGCCCTATTAATTATACAATGAAATAAAGACACCTTAAAGGGGTTGTAAATACAAAAATATTTTCCTCTTAAATTAAAGTCTGACAGTAGCTGATAAAGTAAAAAGTAATGTTTTGCATTATAACTAGTTTGATACCTGTTGAAATCGAGCTGATTTATTCACCTCTGTCACTCCCGAATCATTATTCTCACTGACTTCCTGGTTTGCGGTGTGCATTCATTCTTGCTACATCACGGCCTAATGGGAACTACAGTTCCCATTAGGCTTAGCCTCCATGCCTGTGAGGGATAAGAGAGCATCTTCACACAGGGCTGTAGTCATAGGGAGGGGGTGAGCACATTCTGCTTTCCACCATGCAGATGCTGGTGGAAAGCAAGAAGAGGAGAGACAGGAAATGGCATTTTCAAACCTGGATTACTGTTATTTTGGATGTCAAAAGGAAAAACGAGGTAAGTGATATTTAAATGCTCTAGCTCACAGCAATCAATTGATCTAATAAAAAAACTAACCTTTAGTGTTCCTTTAATAAACAAAATGCAAATAACATCAGGAGACACAGAGGCTTCAAATCTGTATCCAAGTCCTAGGTTCCCAGAATCTGTGTATTGTTGAGGAGTCATGGACCCAAATCTGAAGAAAACCACTCCAAAAGATTCCCCAGGCACACACCTCCCAAAGAATAGAGCCCCCTCAAAAGCTATGGTCTACAGTCAGTAGACAAGATGCTACTCTGCAGTCCTCTCTAAAAGCCCCTGTCCTTGTTGGGTCTGTCATTCTCCACAAGGATTAAACACTTGTAAAGGGATGCTGACCCTGCAGATTTTCTCATCAGGATACTGAAAGTACACCCTCCCATTCAGACTGCACAGGACATGGTGAAAGAAAGAGCTATTTCTTAAGATGTTAAAAAGTGTAAAAATCCCTGCAACCACGATAGATCACAACAAACCTGATTGATATTTGCTGCCTGATCAGCACTGCTGGCTAGTTTATTTTGATGACAGGGAAATCCCCCCCTGTCAGAATACAATATCTCAGCGGGAGGACTCCCCCCATCCTCATCGAATGTGTGGATGGGGGAACCAAATTGATGGTTAACCAGTTGCCGACCGCCCACCGCAGTTATACGGCAGGACGGTGGCACTGCTGGGCGAGATCACACAGCTCTACGTCCTATCTTTCGCTGCCGCTAGGGGGACTGCGCATGCCCAGCGGACGCAATCGCCGCCGGGCACGCGCGCTTGTTCGTTACAGAGCGGGGACTGGGAGCTTTGTGTGTAAACACAAAGCTCTCGGTCCTGTCAGCGGGGAAAACGCGGATCTCCAGTTCATACAATGTATGAACAGAAGATCAGTGATTCCCACTAGTGGCCACCCCCCATACAGTTAGAACACACCCAGGAACACACTTAATCCCTTCCCTGCCCCCTAGTGTTAACCCCTTCACTGCCAATGGCATTTTTATAGTAATCCAATGCATTTTTATAGCATTGATCGCTATAAAAATGCCAATGGTCCCAAAAATTTGTCAAAATTGTCCGATGTGTCCACCATGTCTCGGTGCTGAAAAAAAAAAGTTGATCGCCGCCATTACTAGTAAAAAAATAATAATAAAAATGCCATAAAACTACCCCCTTTTTTTGTAAACGCTAATTGCGTTTTTTTTTTAGAAAAATATGTAGAAGAATACGTATCGGCCTAAACTGAGGAAAAAAATGTTTTTTTTTTATATATTTTTTGGGAATATTTATTATAGCAAAATGTAAAAAATATTGCATTTTTTTTCAAAAAAGTTGCTCTATTTTTGTTTATAGCGCAAAAAATAAAAAATTGCAGAGATGATCAAATACCACCAAAAGAAAGCTCTATTGGTGGGAAAAAAAAGACGCCAATTTTGTTTGGGAGCCACATCGCACGACCGCGCAGTTGTCAGTTAAAGCAACGCAGTGCCGAATCACAAAAAGTGCTGTGGTCAGGAAGGGGGTAAATCCTTCCGGGGCTGAAGTGGTTAAAAAAAAAAAAATACTCATCTATGGGCTCATCACTGTGCTGCCCTATGAGGGCGATATGCAGTGTTCATACCTATGACCTCTAAAACTTTCTATAATCTGTTTAGGTTAGTTCTAATTCCTATTCCTATTTGATATATACTGTATGTATGCTTTAGCTTGTAAATAAAGCATTCTATAACTTTTGTGTTCAAGACTACAGGACTCATCACAACAGGTGTTATAGTAATAGTTGTCCTGAACTCACAAAATAAATTATTACGTAGTGCACACATACACTTATTACTTACTAGAACATTTTTGCGCAGAAAATTTGCCATCTGGAAGACATTCAATTTTTCCATCTGTCTGTCCATTTGAAGTCTTATGGTCTCTATAACACTGAAATCTTAATTTATCTCCTTCAATATATATTGGTGACCATGAGGAGTGCTGAAAATTTGCTTTTATTGAGGCTGGAGAAGGGACATCACATTTTTCTATAAAAAAATAAAAAATTAAAAATTAAAAACATCCTATAGGATTTTTTTTTTTACATATTACAGGACTTCAAGAGCAGCTAAATACAACACACACACACACACACACACACACACACACACACACACACACACAATATTAGATTATAATATATCACTTAGCATTTGCACAGCAATCCTGAATAAGCCCCATAATGTGTCCAATATGTTTATTACATATGATTGTCAGATCCATCTAATGGTCATAATGCAGTATTTTCTTAAATTCGTTTTTTTCCTTATTGCGGTCTTTCAGGAAAATTCTGCTTTACGACTACAGGATGGAGATGATGTTTACAGGAAATAAACATGCTAGAAACATAATGGGGATTATTTGTGATAGGTGTGCAAATGCTGGAGCCGTGTTCTTTGAGACACACCTTCTGTTGTGTTCTAGGGGAACAACGCTTACCCACTGTTCTACTGTACATCTACAGTATGGCAAAGCAATGTTGTCACCCTCTAATAGAAGTGTGTTAGGACTACCGAATACTTCTACTTCGCCTTTATCTCCATAACATGGGGTAGGGGGTGTTCTCTTTTTCACAAAGCAGAATTGGGCAGGGCTGAGAACACTTACTGATGACAGTGGCAAGCCCAATTTTGGACTTTTTAATATTTACTGTATATACTCAATAGAATTCTACATATATTCACTATGAACCACAATATTGATCATAATATTTATTTATTTTTACAAAAAGAAAAGAAAATTGTTTTGTTAAACCATGCTAAGGGTGCTGTCATGGATCTGCCACCTAAGAGTTAATGGTGCAGACTGATTTCAGTGATTGACAACAGGCTGCCCTATTTAAACACCTCAGCAGCACAGTGTCTTTGCTGCCTGATCTGCAGTTCTTACCTGACTTCCTGTGATCTGACCTGTTTCCTGTTTCCTGTGTTTGACCCCGGCTTGCTGACTACGATTGATCTGTTATCCTGATCCCGGCCAGCTTTGTGACCAACGCTCAGCTCTACAACTGCTTGATTTCCCGTTGCCGAACTTGCCTGTATACTGACCATTCTCTGCCTGTCGTTTATATCTATATCTGATCGTCTGTTACCAAACCCGGCTTGTCTGACTACGCATTCAGTGTCTCCTCAGCCAGTGCACCCACCAGCCAGCTTCCTGCTGCACCTGCTGAACCGACAAGACCCAAGACGAACCAGGCGTCCATACACCGCCAGGCTCTTGTGGCCACTGTCGCAACATCGGTGGCCCTTTAGCCGGGGTTGTACGAGAAGCCTTCCCACTACACGTCAGGCTCATCTGGCAGGTACGCAACAGGTGCTGTCATTGGAACATTTTACTTTTCAGTGATTGCTCCGTTTTGAAAGTAAATATTGAGACTATTCATAGTTATATTTCCCACATTACATTGTGACATCCACTTTAACATTGGCAGAGTATAAGATTTCCTATCATCTGTGACCAGTCTTGCCACACAGAGTTAATCCAGATCTGAGAAATCCTCTTTTAATGTTCAGTGAAAATGAACAGAATTCCAGATAAAAACCTGCCAAAATAAAAAGTCAGTTTCTGTCTTCTTGCTTTGAGTGACAGGTTATTCACATGTCTAGCTTGGACATGTTTATCATATGTTATGTTATGTTTATCATATGTTATGTTAACCATAACATGAGGTGATTCACAGTATAAAAGTGAGAAAACCACCCCTCTCCCACATAACACAGCCTGGTAATATACAATGCACTTTGGATCACCTCATATTATGATAAACATTACATAACATATGATAAACATATCCAAGCTAGATATGTAAATAACCTCTCACTCAAAGCAAGAAGACAGAAACTGACTTTATAATTTGGCAAGTTTTTATCTGGAATTCTGTTAATTCTCACTGAACATTAAAAGAGAATTTCCTCTGTGCTGGATTAACTCTGTGGCAAGACTGGGCACATACGATAGGAAATCTTATACTCTACATTGTGACATAAAAAAAAAAAAAATTTTTTTTGGGGGGTGGGGGGGTTTACATCCACTTTAACATTAAGTATGGATTTGTAAACTCATAAGAGGAGCAGAAAGGTAAAGTTACAATTGTTTCACAGAGTTTGAGGTGTACTGCCTGCCCTGCCATTGTGGTCTTCTTTATGTGGAGTGCACTATGAGGACCCTGTGCAGCAGGTTTGGCGAACACTACCGACTCATTGAACAAGGTGACATGGAACAATAGCGCACCTTGGCATTTCGCAGAAAAACATTAGAATTCAACAGATGGATTGGTTATACGAGTCATCAAGGCCATACCAAAAAGTTTTTCTCCCACAGAATGTTTAAAAAGATATGTGAAGGGGAGACTTTTTTTTTTACAGTACCTTAAACACCATCTCCATCAGGTCTCAATGAAGAAATAGAGATTAACACCATAATTAAATTGGCGCAGTGTACAACTACTTCAGGTAACAGTGCTCTCACTGCAACATATTTACTTTTTTTGGATATAAAGTTTCCATTTGATAAACTATTGTCTTCTTTTATCTTGGACTTAGAGGTTTGATTTCAGTTTCCTCAACTGATCATTTTGGATAATATAGTAGAGCCTAGAAAAGTCCTGTTCGAGGTTTACATATCTCCCAGGCTCCTCTCGTACACTTTTAGAGACCTCTGATTCTGTGTCTAGTTTGGGTTTTGCAGTTCTCCCTCATGCAAGACTTAACGGGTGACACAGTGAGTGCTCCTGAGTCTGGGGAACAGAAAAGTCATGTCTGTGAGAAATGCAAGTTTGGCGAAAGCTGTAAAACTGCATATGTAGAGACTGACAAGCATTAGGCTTACTCAGCCTGTGAGTTAGGATGTGGATGTGTGTGGTTAGAGCCAGTTCAAAGCTAGGATTTTTATTTGGAGTTTTTTTTTTTTTTGCCCTGTTTATTTTTCTGGAACACTGTACAGCACCTGTAAATAGACTTGCAAATGGCACCAAAAAAAACTGTACTGTTTGTTACTAAGTCACTGGACTGATATCTGAGCTTGAAAGTTTACTATCCCTAGATGAGCTTTGGCTCACAATATACTATTGACCTATGCCCTCATGATATATATCTTTTTAAATTAGGAGGTAATTTCTGATCCTTAAAGGGGTTGTAAAGACAAAAATATTTTCCTCTTAAATTAAAGTCTGACAGTAGCTGATAAAGTAAAAAGTAATGTTTTGCATTATAACTAGTTTGATACCTGTTGAAATCGAGCTGTTTTATTCACCTCCAGCACTCCTGAATCGTTATTCTCACTGACTTCCTGGTTTGCGGTGCACGTTCATTCTTGCTACATCATGGCCTAATGGGAACTACAGTTCCCATTAGGCTTAGCCTCCATGCCTATGAGAGTTAAGAGAGCATCTTCACGCAGGGCTGTAGTCATAGGGAGGGGGTGAGCACATTCTGCTTTCCACCATGTAGATGCTGGTGGAAAGCAAGAAGAGAAGAGACAGGAAATGGCATTTTCAAACCTAGATTACTGTATTTTGGAAGTCAAAAGGAAAAACGAGGTAAGTGATATTTAAATGCTCTAGCTTACAGCAATCAATTGATCTAATAAAAAATGAACCTTTAGTGTTTCTTTAAGCCCTGTACACACGATCATATATCTGATGGAATCTCAAGCCCCGTACACACGTCCGAGCTTCTCGGCAGAATCCAGCGAGAAGCTCGCTGGGATCTATATTCTGCCGAGAAGCTCGATCGTGTGTACGTTTTCGCCAAGCAAACTGACGAGCAAGGCGTTGAGCCAAAATAGAGAGCAGGTTCTCTATTTGCTCGATGGGCCATCGGGACTAATGGCTCGACGCCTTGTTGACAAACTCGTCGAGCGGAATGATGAGTTTATCCCGGCGAGGTAATCGTACGCGTGTACGGGGCCTAATCCGATGGATTTTTTTCGTCGGATAGCCTTTGAAGCTGACTTACATCAGTCTTGCCTACACGTCATCAGTCAAGAATCCGACCGTTTCCCAACGCAGTGACAGAAAACACTACGACGTGCTGAGAAAAATGAAGTTAAATGCTTCCGAGCATGCGTTGACTTGATTCTGAGCATGTGTGGATTTTTGACCGATGGACTTCCACACAGATGATCGTTTTTTTTCCTATCGGTTGTTTATCCCTAGGAAAATGTTAAAACATGTTTTTTTTTGACCAATGGAAAACAAACGCGATCGGTTTGTCCGATGAAAACAGTCCATCGGTCCGTTTTCATCGGACAAACCAATTGTGTGTACAGGGCTTTAGATTCCCTCTCTCTCTCTCTCCTGTATAACAATTAACTCCTTTGTCCTAGCTGTCCTAAGGTGGCCTACTGTTTCCAGTAAGCCATCTTCAGAACCTACTAGCCCTCCTGGCTGCAGCTGCCCGAATCCACTGCTCATGACACCACAGTCCCTATTGCTGGCTCTGCACTTATTCCAGACTACACACTCCCAGTCCTCCCAACTGTGCCTGTCACTCACCAGCCCTCCTGGCTGTGACCGGTGGTTCCCTCCTGGGGAATTTCATGGCAACACTAGCTCCTGTTGTCCTCTTGGGTTCCTCTCTGCGCCTCCTGACTGGATCCTCCTTACTTTCCAGAGGAGCTCCATCCTGCACTCAAACCCCAGGCCCATGGTCCACCCCCCCTCTGACTAGGGAGCTCCCTCGAAGGCCCTGATAACCTAGTGCTCCATCTCCAGTTCTTCCACCCAACAACTCCTCCCCATCTGGACTGATCCCAGGTATTTCAAGGAGGCCTGCCCAGTGCTAATCCTAGTTGGGGATTGGTCAGGGCTCCCTGAGACGACCCAGACAGCTCCACCTCTATTACCCCCCTCTCTTCTAAAATCCTTTATAAGGAAAAGGGAGGTGACAGTGGAGTGATGCTGGCTGCAAGTCACAGCTGCTAAACTGGGCCACTACCAGCCTGCACAGATCAAAACAAACAGGCCTTCAGCTAGGCCCGTCTAAATTTACCTGCACTCACCAAAAATCTTACCTCTAGCACCTACCTAAGTAGAGTGTTTTACATGTGATTTCTTTATTCTCCAACCTCCTAATTTGGAGCAGAACGTAAGACAGGTTGGCAACAAAAAGGCCCGCACTTCTCCTCTACCTCTTTCCTCCGTTTCAGAACTCCCAATGGTCAGAGAAAGCTTAATGCCACTTACTGAAAATGTATTACTTGCTGCTAAAGTGCGTGAAAGAAGCCATTATTTATTTCTGAAAATAATCAAATTTGTTGCTAAAAGAAAAAGTAAATTCAATAGACAAAATACTGTAAGTGACACAGTCCCTGTAAATCACACTTTTCCATAACACTGTGTACAACTTGTCTCAAGCCTATAAGTTAATGAATTTCTGTTTTTCCATGTTGCTCTAAGACTGTAAAGCATTTACAAAAAAAATAATAATTGCATTGGTATACTGTCAGGGAAAAAAGTATTTGACCCCCAGTCTATGATTTTAATGGTTGGGTTATTTTAACAGTGAGACAGAACAAAAAAAAATAACCAGAAAAACACATTTCAAAAAAGTTCTAAATTGTGAAATAAGTATTTGACCCCTTGTTGGCAGTCACAGAGGTCAGATGTTTCTTGTAGTTGACCAGGTTTGCACACATCTCAGGAGGGATTTGCAGAACCTCTCCAAGTTAAGGTTTCCATGCTGACCTATTGTAACTCAAACCTTCAGCTCCTTCCAGATATTTTCTATGGGATTAAGGTCTGGAGACTGAGTAGGCCACTTCAGCACCTTAATGTGCTCCTCCCTGCAGGACCGCTGATAAGCCAGTACAACTGGCCCTGTTGTACCGGACCCCGGCCAGCAGGGGGGCCCGGACAATCAGAGAAGAAAATAATGCAGAATAAAAAATTAAAAAAAGCCCTTCTTCTGCCAGCACCCCCCAACCCCCCCTCCCCTCTGCTCTGACTTTTCTGAGGGTGTTTTCTTCTTTCTGAGTACCATCTAATTGATGTTCTTGTGGGTGTGTGGGAGGGACTATTTTTTTCTATTTCGGGTGCATGTCACCTGTGTGCCGCTCCGCATGCTGGCTCAAGTCCCAGTCTGCATATTCCCTTCCCTGGCGGAGTGATTCATCTGCCTCCACAGTTCATGGGAGGTCACACAGAAGTCACCATTGCGACTGGGCTCCATGCTGCAGGGGGCCCTTGTGCCCCCCCATGTGTGAAATGTTAGAGAGGTGGCTGCCAGATACTCAGCTGGGGTGTAAATCGTCAGTGCAGGAGCTCGATCTCAATGTTTACACTGAAAGTTAAAGCAAAGGGAGAGATGTCTTGAAGTGTGTGCTCTCTGCCTCCCCCTACAGTGCAGTACCCCACATGGAGAGTGAAGGTATGGTGCTGCTGCTGACATTTTTTCAAAAAGCAATTATATATGTTTCTATGCATTATGTGTTAAAAATCAGGAGGCAGAGAAGAACAGGCATATCACAGATTATAGTAGATGGTAAACTCTTACAGTATCCCTCAGGAGAGGAGACCATAGACCCTTCAAATGCATGGATTGTGTATATACATTCAAAGTTAGGGGCCTTTTGTGTTGAGAGAGAAAGCATGGCCAGAAATCTAATTTTTGTCACCCTGTTCAAAAAAAAAATGTGCCTGCTGCTATGTAAATCTAGCCTCATGCTCTGTTCCATGTGTAACTGCAGGTCTTCCCCTTGGCAGACAGCTACTGTTTAAGAGGTGTGTATGTATGCGTGTATTTATATGTGTGTGTATTTATATGTTTATATGTGTATGTATATGTGTATTTATATGTGTGTATGTATGTGTGTATTTATATGTGTATTTATATGTCTGTGTGTATTTATATGTCTGTGTGTATTTATATGTCTGTGTGTGTGTGTGTATTTATATGTGTATGTCTGTGTATTTATATGTCTGTGTGTATTTATATGTCTGTGTGTGTGTGTATTTATATGTGTATGTCTGTGTATTTATATGTGTGTGTGTGTGTGTGTGTGTGTATTTATATGTGTGTGTGTGTGTGTGTGTGTGTGTGTGTGTGTATTTGTGTGTGTGTGTGTGTGTGTGTGTGTGTGTGTGTGTGTGTGTGTGTGTATTTATATGTGTATGTCTGTGTATTTATATGTCTGTGTGTATTTATATGTCTGTGTGTGTGTGTATTTATATGTGTATGTCTGTGTATTTATATGTGTGTGTGTGTGTGTGTGTGTGTGTGTGTGTGTGTGTGTGTGTATTTATATGTGTGTGTGTGTATTTATATGTGTGTGTGTGTATTTATATTTGTGTGTGTGTGTGTGTACATGTGTTTACATACGTGTGTATACACACATGTTACTTTTAAACCCGACTCCCTTTTTTTCTGTACAATCAGAACTAATTTTTTAGAGCGGGTTCATAAAACTAAAAAGAAAATATCATTCCTCTTAAAGCAATCCAGGCTCAGATTGCTTTTCAGAGGCAGTTGACAGGCAGTGAAGAGGCAATACATTTTCCTGTGACTGGTAAAATGTTGAGAAATACTGATCTCTCAGATTTCCTCCTGCTGCCGCTTAAAGCTAGGCTGTACGGGGCCCCATGATTTCTATCAACGGCCCTGCCTCCCTGAGCCAGTCCTTTGTTGCCTTGGCCATGCGTTTTGGGTCATTGTCATGCTGGAATACCCATCCACGACCCCTTTTCAATGCCATGGCTGATTTAAGAGGTTCTCACCCAGGATTTGATGGCCCTGTTCATCGTCTTTGATGCAGTGAAGTTGTCCTGTCCTTGTCAGAAAAACACCCCCAAAGCATAATGTTTCCACCTCCATATTTGACAGTGGGGATGGTGTTGGGGTCATAGGCAGCATTCCTCCTCCTCCAAATATGGCAAGTTGAGTTGATGCCAAAGAGCTTGATTTTGGCATCATCGGGTCTCAACACTTTCACCCAGTTCTCCTCTGAATTATTCATATGTTCATTATCAAACTTTGGATGGGCCTGTACATATGCTTTCATGAGCAGGGGGGACCTTGGGAGCGCTGCAGGATTTCGGTCCTTTACGGTGTAGTGTGTTTACCAATTGTTTTCTTGGTGGCTATGGTCCCAGCTGCCTTGAGATAATTGACAAGATTCTCCCGTGTAGTTTTGGGCTGATTCCTCACGGTTCTCAGGATTATTGAAACTCCACGAGGTGAGAACTTGCATGGAGCCCCAGACCAAGGGAGACTTAGTTATATTGTGTTTCTTCCATTTGCGAATAATCGCACCAACTGTTATCACCCTCTCACCAAGCTGCTTGGCGATGGTCTTGTAGCCCATTCTAGCCTTGTGTAGGTCTACAATCTTGTCCCCGACATCCTTGAACAGCTCTTTGGTCTTGGCTATGGTGGAGAGATTGGAATCGGATTGATTGCTTCTGTGGACAGGTGTCTTTTATACAGGTAACAAGCTGAGATTAGGAGCACTCCTAATCTTGCTGATTGATAGGGGATCAAATACTTATTTCACTCATTAAAAAGCAAATCAATATATATATCTTTTTTGAAATGTGTATTTCTGGATATTTTTGTTGTTCTGTCTCCCGCCGTTATAATAAACCAGCCATTAAAATCATAGACTGATTATTTCTTTGTTAGTGGGCAAATGTACAAAATCAGCAGGGGAGCAAATACTTTTTTCCCTCATTGTATGTCCCCTATAGCATTACCCAGTTTCCCATATCTTGCTTAATATTTTGTCTATTAGCCCGGCAAATGGCCAGAATTTATCAACAGGATTTCCCCTCCTGCATAGACTTTACAACTAGTTTGGGGTTTCAAACCGCATTTAATACTGAATTTCAAACCACATTTAATAAAACATATGCATATCAAACCTGGGCAGATTTGCTCATTCTTCTGATATTCTTTCCACTTCTGCTCCAGACATGGGTCAGGTGTCACTCATCCTTGTCACATCTCCTTCTTTCCCAGACAAGGGTTAAGTTTCATTCATTCTTTTCAGGTCTAATTTTTTGGTTCTTCTACAGTATGGCTGCTTTCACACTGAGGCGCTTTGCAGGCGATATTGTGCTAAATATAGCGCCTGCAAAGCACCCTGAAAGAGCTTCTCTTTTATCTCCAGTGTGAAAGCCTGAGGGCTTTCACACTGGAGCGTTGCGCTGGCAGGACGGCATCTTTGAGACGCTGTGGGAGCGGTGAATATACCGCTCTTATAGCGCCCCTTTCATTGAAATCAATGGGGTAGCGCCTCTTAACCACCCGCAAAGCGCCGTAAATCTGCATTTTTGCGGGCGGGTTTAACCCTTTTTCAACCGCTAGCGGCCGAAAATCGCTGCAAAAACGTTGGTAAAGCGCCGCTAAAAATAGCGGCACTTTGCCGCCGATGGACCCAGTGCTTTATTGTGAAAGTACCCCAAGTAATTTATTTTGCCTTTGTAACGGGAGTCACTTCTGGGCACAGATTGAGCCAGGAAATAACGGATATATCTTGAATTGTTTTAGCATGGAACAGTAATCCACAATATATTCCTTACTTCATCATTAAAAACGATGTTGCCCACACACGATCGTTTTTTTAAATGATGAACAAAGAGCGGTGACGTACAACACATACGACGACACTCTAAATAGGAAGTTCTATTCGCCTTTGGGCTGCTTTTAGCCGATTCCTTGTTAGTAAAAGACGATTTGCGCTTTGTCTGTTACAGCGTGATGAATGTGCTTACTCCATTATGAATGGTAGTTTTACCAGAACGAGCGCTCCCGTCTAATAACTTGCTTCTGAGCATGCGCGGGTTTAAAACGTCGTTTTAGCCCACACGATCATTTTTTACAACCTGAAAAATTAAATTTTTTCGTTTTTAAGATGAAAAATTATGTGAAACCCACACACAATCATTTTAAATGACAATTTTAAAGACGTTGTTTTTTTTCATGCCGAAAAATGATCGTGCGTACGCGGCAATAAAAGTCATGATGTCTGCCATGTCATCTATAGTAATTGATTCATGTAGATTCGGTGGCAGAAGGTCTGTCTAAGATGTGGATTGAGGGGGACTCGTTAAGCACCCATTGTGTGATGTTTTAAGTGGAGTGTTTCATTGTCCCTGTGATCACTGCAGCATGCTTTGTAACTGTATATAACCAGCCTGAGTTTAGCATTAAAGCATTCATTCATTTGACTCAGAGAAACAGAGCTTGCGTCTCGTCTTTCTGGGGTATTGATTTGGATCGTGTCATGCTGGATTGTTGGAGTGTCGGATAAGCTGTCGTGGGTTGGTGGAATGGAAAATCGTAAACAGTGTTCACCGTTACAGCCTTCCTCTCATCCTTTCTGCTCTGCACGTATATTCCATGCTTCTACTGTCACTCTTGTGGAGGCATTGGTGATACTACCCTTTCTCTTTCCCTGGGTAAAGCAGTTGGACTGATGTAACATTGCTGACTGGGGGTTTCCCTCGATCCATAGTGGACCTAGCCAAGCTTGATCCCACTTACATTTCTTGCCGTTTATGGAGTTTTTAGCATTCATATGGAAAATTGTGTTAATACTGAATATTATGAAGCTTTTTGGCTAGCATCTCATTAATCACCCTTATCCCAGAATATATATTGCAGATTAATCTATCAGACTGACCGCCACACCTGTCCCCACGGAGTGACAGTACACACCTTTGACCATACCATTGTGCTAGCCCGTGTCCTTGTGAACCCGGGTCTTGCCCCAGGGAACATGTATCAATGGAAAAAAAGTTTTAAAAACGGTCGTTTTTTCTGGAGCAGCGATTTTAATGATGCTTAAAGTGAAAAAATAAATAAAAATTCCTTTAAATATCGTACCTGCTGGGTGTCTATAGTAGTGGCACGTGTTTAGAAATGTCCCTGCACAACATGATTACTATAAGAAAAAATAAATTTAATACTGCTTGCGGCTTTAATGTAATGTTTGGTCCCTGCAATATGGATACAAATCATTGAAAAAAATAGCATGAGTTTCCCCGCCACCACTCCCCCTAGGTCATTACAAGACCCAGTGCCAATCTTGACCTCCCTGGGCCCCCGCGCTGACGACAGTGGCATGTCACATTAAAGAAAGTTAAGCGGGGGGAGGGGGTGTTCTGCTGTCGTAAATGATTTAGCCAGCGAGTTTAGAAGCAGGGTGAGGGGGCAAAAATGACTTCTCACCAGGCGGGGCCCTCCAGTAATTTGGGGGGCCCTTTGCAGCTTTGCGGGGCCCGAAGCGGCTTGCATAGTGAGCCTTAGACATGTGCAGACTGGAATATTTTGTTTCGTTTTTTTCGTTTTCATTTGGAAAATAAATTTATTTAGTTTCATCATTCAATTTGACAAAGCATCGAAAATTGTCGTTCTGAATACAGTGAATAGGTAGGAATTGAACAACGAAAATTCGACAAAGCATCGAAAATCGTAGAATTTTCGTCGTTCAATTTCTACCTATTCACTGTATTCAGAACGACGATTTTCGATGCTTTGTCGAATTGGACGAAAATTTGACAAAGCATCGAAAATTGTCGGATCTGAATGAAAATAGAGCATTTTTTATGACGGATCTTTCGGTTTTCGTTTCTTGCGCTTTCGTTTGTTAAAACGATAACGAAAATACCTGATTTTCGAACGAAAATGCATTCTAACGAAAACGAATGCACACGTCTAGTGAGCCTATAGCGAGGATCGGCCCTGACAAGACCCTTTGGCCCTATATACTTTGAACAGCAGTATACAGGTGGTGCAAACAAGACAAGGACTGTAGGTTTGTGAAGTAGAATCTGAACCATGTCATACTGTAATTGGAGCGCAACAAAGAGCCACGTGCAAAGTATTGCATCAAAAATTGTTATTAGACGCCCCTGCAGAAAAATTGTACCTTAGGCATTGGTGGCGGAGCCCAGAAATAAAACATTTCTTACTAGCTATCAGCAAGATTAGTGAGGAGGAAAAGGATATTCAGTCAGCAGCATAACAGGACAGTCACTCAGCATCAGCATAAGCAGTCTCAAATGGATCTGACATTTCCAAAAAATTATTCAGTTACATTAGCATCAGGTGCTTGGTAGCTGGTGTTGATCCAACCCTGATTCATTTTGATGAAGGTCAGTCGATTGACTGAGTCGGTGGAGAGGCACACCCTGCGATTGGTCACAAAACCTCCAGCAGCACTGAATGTGCGTTCTGAAAGAACGCTGGATGCAGGGCAATCCAGTAGCTCAACTGCGTACTGTGCAAGCTCTGGCCAGTGATCCATCCTCAAGACTCAGTAAGTCAGAGGATTTTCGGTGGGGAAGGTGTCCAAGTCGGATCTTGCCCCTAGGTATTCCCGCACCATGTAAACCAGACGCTGACAATGGTTGCTGGAACCGTCAGACCTTGGGGCTGCGGACTAAAAAATTGTCTGATCGCATCAGTCAGACGGCCACCTTCTCCACCGTTCCTTCTGTGACTCACCGAAGCCTCAGCAACACATTTTCCAGGACCAGGATTTGGTAATCCCCCGGTTCTGGGAACGCATTGCACAGACCCTTCTGCAAGGCCTCCCGCAGAACTTTCATCTTCTGCTCCCTCTGTGACGGCAAGATAAGCTCCGCAACCTTACTTTTGTAATGTGGATCAAGGAGAGTTGCCAGCCAGTAATGATCCTTCTCCTTGATACCACGAACACAAGGATCCTTATGCAGGCTTTGCAGGATCAGGGAGGCCATGCAGTGTAGGTTTGCCGAGACATTCGGGGCACAGTCCTCTGGGTCACTGAGGACAAGAAGATGATCCTCCTCCTCCTTCTCGTAGAGTCAGTGACCTCATCATCCTCCTCCTCCTCCTCCTCGTAGAGTCAGTGACCTCTTCAATCCCTCCTTCCCTCCTCCTCCTCCACGTAGAGTCAGTGACCTCATCATCCTTCTCCTCCTCCTCCCCCACGTAGAGTCAGTGACCTCATCATCCCCTCCCTCCTCCTTCTCCTCCTCCTCCCCCACGTAGAGTCAGTGACCTCATCATCCCCTCCCTTCCTCCTCCTCCTCCTCCTCCTCCCCCACGTAGAGTCAGTGACCTCAGCATCCCCTCCTTCCTCATTACTGCCGGAATCCTGGCAGTATGCTCCAGCTGGGGGAACATCACTGCCAGATTGCTGTCCCTCCCGGCCACCCCCTCTCCCTGGGCTCACATCAATGCCTTCCTCTGTGTTCCATCATAGAAGCCTTTAAAACGCTGCACATCTTCATGCAGCATAAACCCAACACTGTGTTGAAACAGTTCGTGGGACTCCTCAGGAGGACATGGTGGGACCATGGAAGGATTGTGTGATGCCATTGTGCAGAGGGAAAAGGAAGCCTTGGCAGCTGCTTTGCCAGACAAACTAAGATCAGCCTGGGTGAGAGAGTATGAGGAGGATGAGAACTGCTTGGTCATCCACTTTACTAATTTCTCTGCATGTTAAGGCTCAACACGGCCAGCTCCCGAAAAGGACGAGCGTGTCAGACGGCCACGTGCTGAAGAGGACGCACCATGTCCACCACCAGCATTTCCATTAGATGCAGAGCCTGCTTGCCCTTGTGAATCTCTGCCTCTCTTTGTTGTCCTTCCAGACATTGTAATGGTCTGCACAGGACACAATCAGTACACACACCTCGTACCTTTAGGAAAAACTGGAGAGGACAAGTTCAGTAACACCGAGTATGTTTAGGTGCTATTAAACTGGACAAGTACAGTAACACCCAGTAGGTATAGGTGCTACTACACAGCACAAGTGCGGTAACAGCAACTAGGTTTAAGTGCTATTTAACTGGACAAGCACCGTAACACGAGTAGGTATAGGTGCTACTACACAGCACAAGTGCGGTAACAGCAAATAGGTTTAAGTGCTATTAAACTGGACAAGTACAGTAACACCAAGTACGTTTAGGTGCTACTAGACAGCACACTGGCAACACAACACGTTAGAACACTGCAGCTAGCACAATCTACTGCCTGACAAATAGGAATAGCTGATCTAGCTAAGCTATACAGTGTATAAATATATGTACAACTCCTAGGGATGTATATATATCCTCTACACACTGTAAATTAAGCTAAACTGACTAGCCTGCCTGCTCTATCTAGATATATAAAAAGACAATCTGTCTCTCTGACTGCTCTCTGTTCAGCGCTGGAACACACTACACGAGGCCGCCCAGCTAAAGCCCCGAGCCATAATTGGCCAAAGCCACTCTGGCTTTGGGCAATTATGGCTCTCCGTTTTTTGCGCGCTGTGATTGGCCAAGCATGCGGGTCATAGTGCATGCTTGGCCAATCATCAGCGCGCAATGCCGCAGTGAATTATGGGCCGTGACGCGTCACTCGAATTTGGCGCGAACGACCTGTTTTGTTCTAATTTCGACGAACAATCGAACAGCCAATGTTCGATTCGAACATGGGTTCGAGTCAAACGCAAAGCTCATCCCTACTCGTGTGTGATGCTGGGCTACTCTGGTTTGCTCCCCTCACCTGCTGAAGAAGGTGGGTGTACCTGTGAAATGCATGATCATTGATACCACGCGCGGTCTATGATTTCTCTGTAGTAAGAGAGTCATAGTTTTTGGTAAGCCTGTATTTGTGACCGAACTTTGGTGGTTGAAATCCTGTTCAGAGTGGGTCCACTTTTCAGATTCTGTTCAGTGTGGGTTTAATCATTTTTTGTCAGTTTGTGCACCAAGCGGACTCTTTGCACGAGTGGTCATTATGTTTATATTAATTTGTTTTAAATTGTTATTTATTAGCACAGCCTTTTCATTCACATTTTTTATCTTTGAAAAATACTGTACCTCAGTGTGTTTGCAGTTATTTTTGGGTATATTACTTTTAAACATTAGCGCTGTATATTTTTTGTTTTTTGAAGGCAACTTGTGACCAGAGGGTTCCTTACCCCTGCACTTGTGATATTCCATTTGCAGTTCAAAATGTGTCCTAAGAGGTTTACCCATAATCTCTGCTGCAGTGCAGTGTGGGGGGATAAGCCTTCTGTGACAAAGCACTATAAGCTGATGCAATCATTTTAAATATACAGGGCCAGATTCTCCAATATTTTCGGCGGCGTAGCGTAAGCCAGTTACACTACGCCGCCGCTGCTTGCTGGAGCAAGTGCTTTATTCTCTATGCACTTGCTCCGTAGGTTTTGCCTGCGTCGCGTAAATCGCGCAGCGTAAACCCGCGCAATTCAAATGGGGCGGCTTGTATTTAAATTAAGCGCGCCCCCGCGTCGAACGAACTGCGCATGCGCCGGCCGGGGAAAAAGCCCAGTGCGCATGCTCCAGCTCACGTCGGAAAGCGTCGTTGAAACCGACGTCAAAACGACGTGAGCGTCATTTACGCAAGTCCCTATTCGCGAACGAGTTAGTAAAATGACGTAAGCGACGGAAAAAGCCGACGCTGACCCGACGCCATACTTAACATGGCGTCCGACGGGACACGACGGCATCCGACGGGACCTCGTAAGGTTACTCCACATAGAAGCTGGGGTAACCTTACGAGTTCGTAAACGACGTACGCGACGACGGGGCGGCGTAAAAGCGATCGAGAATCGGCGTAATACTTCATTTGCATATGCAAATGAAAAAACAACGTAAAGGCCACCTAGTGGCCGGAGTTGTCATTACATCTACGATCCGAAAGTGTAATTGTATTACACTTGTCGGATGTAGAAGCGTATCTATGCAAAAGTGATGCTCAGCATCACTCGCATAGATACGAGTCAAAAAAAAAGGCGATACGACGGGGTATCTGAGATACTCCGTCGTAACGCCTCTGAGAATCTGGCCCACAGAGTATGTTTACATATTAGGCATATGTATACAATAGGTGTGCTGGTGGTTCTCAAAATACAGACCCAGCATTGGACAGGATTGTTTCCCCTGAATGGCACAAGTTCCCTGAAGCCCCTCAACCTGCCTACATGAGAATCTGGGGTCATTAACTACTTTTATACTGTGGCAAGGCACATAATGCCACAAGGTACACATATCCAAGTAGGTCATATCACATCAAGCATAATATAGCTCAGGTATTTGCTCCACTGTTCAATCACACCAACAAAAATACATGTATATAGGTAGTGGTGTATTTTTGTTTCATGCTGCCCTAGGCAAGACTGAAATTGGGTGTCTAAATTTGTCACACCCCTCCTGTCCATTGACACCCACCACCATCCAATCATTGCAAAAGCAAGAGCTCTTAATTTTTTTACAACTTAATTTTTTGTTGTACAGGTACATTTTTTTATTTTTTACATTTTTGTATTTTTTTTTGGGGGGGGGGGGGCTTTGGAGAGACATCAGGGGACCCAACAAAATAAGGGAAGGGAACAAAATAGATTGCTGCCTCCCTCTTCCATGGATCAATTAGACAAACCCTCCGGCGCCCCAGGCTAAACAGGGGTGGTCGTGAGGAATCCTTTGCCCAGACAGGACACGGCTAGGAGGGGGGTATCACCTTCTCACTCACGGCCTGCGTCAGGAGTTGGAGTTTCGGCGGTGGCGCCAGGAGGGCCTTCCCCCCTGCACAGCGTCACTTTGTGGGGGAGGCCTTCCAGGACGGTGGCGAGCACCTCCACCAGGGCGACTGTGGCCATCGGGGACAGAAGCGGAGGTTCTGCGGGAGCAGACAGCGCCGGGTCCAGAGCGTCGGTGCCTCAGCGTGGACCCGGAGTGGCAGCTGGTCGGTCGGTTTCCCCTGGTCAGCCTGGTAAAGTCTCCTTCTATCCCTATAAATGTTTCTTTGCCTGTTCCCTTTTCTCTTGTTGTCATTGCCCTCCCCTCCCACCCCCTTGCATTGTTGTCAGGGCATCCGGTGGGAAAAATAACTCCGACACAGGCTGTAGCAGGGGGGTCAGTGGTGGTCGGCATCCCAGGGTTTGGGATGGCATTGCTGCAGCACCTAATGACATCTTTCTTACAGAGCTGCAAGGACGCTGTGGGGGGTGGGTCCTACGCTACCACGGGTTCGCCAGTGGCGACTTGGTTGAAGGGGGATAGGGGACAAGCAAGGGGGGTATCCTTGCCGGCAAAACCTTTGGGGGTGCCCGGGGAGGTCAACAGCCCCTTAGGGGCCCTCGGGGGGTCTGCGGCTCCTTTAGCTGTGGCTGCGCCTGCCTCTACGTAGCTCCGGAGGGGGCAGTAGAGACTCAGGTGAGTACACCTAGCCCCATGGTAGTTGCTCCCCCGTCAGCGTCGCCCTTAGCAGGTACGGGGTCGAGTGTCACTTCACCGGCGTTAGATGGAAGTTCTCAGGTGAGTAACGCAGGGAGTACAGCGGCTGGGGTGACAGCGGATGGGGTTCATTTAGGAGACACTGCTCGGGGTGAGGTTTACATCTGCTACGAGGGACTTCTGGGGTCACATTTGAAGTCGGAAGTGAGGGAGAGGATATGGAAAGGAGACTACGTGGAGATATTCTCGTTGCTGCCGCTGGGAAAATTAAGGTGAAGCTGGATGAAAACAAAAAGGAGGGGGAATCGTCTCATCCCGCGTACGTTTGTCAATTGGGCACAACCGTTTTACATTTTAGCTAGTGTGATTGGCGAAAAGGCACCGGAAAATTGTTCGGGGTTATTTTGCTATATTGACTCCATTAGCAAAGCGCAGAGGGTTTATGGGGGAGTGGCTTGGCTGCGGTATGATGAGTTCTGGCAGCACAAGGCCTTGAAACCAGCCCTGCGTTGGGATCAGAAGGACATTGGTTTGTGGATGAGGATTATGTCTCAACCCAAGTCAGAAAGCGCAAAGGGTTTTGCTGGCAGTACAATAAGGGCTCCTGCAAGTTCGGGGGTTTCTGTTTCCGCCATGAGTGTTCTGGCTGCAGGGGGGCCGACCCTTTGTCCAAGTGCTTTAAAAAAGGAAAGAAACCGGGTGAAGCTGAAAAGAGGGACGACGCCAGTGGGGGTGAAAAAAATGGTGCTATACCCAAGTAGTTATCCAAACAGGGGGCGACGCGTACGTTGTGGTTGGGCTTTAGGAGGGTTTCCCGATTCCCAGTGAATTGTGCACTATCCCCCCAGTCAAGGCCAACCTGCATTCGGCATACAAACATCCTGAAGCGGTTTCTGAGAAACTGTGGAAGGAGGTTATATTGGGCAGAACGGGGGGGGGCCATTTTCTGTATTGCCAATTGGGGACTTTGTGGTATTGCATTTGGGGGTGGTGCCAAAGCGGGAGCCAAATCAGTTCTGGCTCATACATCACCTTTCCCATCCAAAGGGAGGGTCAGTGAATGATACAATAGATCCAGCCCTGTGCTTAGTATTGTATGCATCATTTGACGAGGCTGTGCGGTGGGTCCAACGGTTCGGTAAGGGGGCACTTATGGCTAAGACTGACATTGAGTCAGAGTTTTGCCTGCTACCAATGCATCCGGAGGGTGTCAGAGTTGTCGGGTTGTCATTGGGAGGGAGAGTTGTTTGTGGATAGGTGTTTGCCAATGAGTTGCGCTATTTCTTGTTCGTATTTTAAACGGTTTAGTTCATTTCTGGAATGGGTGGTTAAGGATTTGTCGGGCCTGAGCGCGATTTTGCATTACCTGGACAACTTTCTGGCAATAGGCCTGTCAGATGATCAGTCGTGCCTGATTTTGTTGTCCACCATTCAGAATGTTTTCAAGGTTTTTGGTGTTCCGCTGGCGCAGGACAAGACTGAGGGGCCAGTCACGATGTTGAAATTTTTGGGTATCATTATTGATACCGATAGGATGGAATGCAGGTTACCCAGTGACAAACTGGAGGATCTGCGTCAGACTGTGGCATCGGTGGCTGGGGGTGGAAAAATGTATTTGCGGGACTTGCAGTCTTTATTGGGGAAGCTCAACTTTGCTTGCCGCATCTTGCCTATGGGTAGGATTTTTTGCAGGCATCTGGCGGCTGCCACGGCTGGGATTAATGCTCCTCATTATTTTGTTTGTTTGGGCAGGGAACAACGGGAGGATTTGAGAGTGTGGGAGACGTTCCTTGACCGATACAACAGGAGATCATTTTGGTTAGAACCTGTGGTGCAGGCAAGGGACTTGGAGCTCTTCACTGACATGGCTGGATCAGTTGGTTTTGCTGCTTATTTTTAAGGGCGTTGGTGCGCCGACCGGTGGTCGGAGACCTTGGCATGTTCGGCATTGATCAGGAAGCTGATGTTACAATTGTTCCCTATAGTACTGGCGGTTGAACTGTGGGGGTTGGAATTTCAGAACCGGAGGGTTCGATTTCATTGCGATAATATGAGGGTAGCTCGGACAATTCCTTGATGGCATCATCCTTGCCTGTGGTGCGTTTGCTGCGTTATTTGGTGTTGAAGTGTTTAACGTTAAACATTGTGGTGTGTATGCTGTGCATATTCCAGGAGTAAAAAAAATTAGGTGGCTGACGCGCGCTCTCGTTTACAGTGGGACAGGTTTTGGCGGCTGGCTCTGGAGGCGGAGTGGAAGGGGGTGCCGTGCCCCAGTGGCTTATGGAACCTCGTGTCGGAACAGTGATGTCTTTGGTTTAACGGTCAGTAGCGTAATCTACTTGGCAGTCTTATGAGCGTGTATGGCGGAAGTGGCTCCTCTGATGAAGCTCCACGCCTTATTGTATTTTCTAGGGCGAAACTGTAATCCAGGTGTGTCTGTAGCGGCGTTGAAAGTAAAAATGGCAGGTTTGGCGTTCTTTAAATTGTGGGGGGTTGCTAATGCTACAAAGTCTTAAATGGCCTTATGGGAAGTGGCTAAAGCATTGTCCAGGGAGACACAAAATGCCAGATCTACTGGAAGCCTAGCTTCTCTTCCAAACATCAGGCGATAAGGGGAGTATCCTGTTGCATCACTGGTGGTGCTATGTGCTTACTCCACTGCTGCTTCTTTACTACCCTCAAGGTTCTGAGCATATCCAAGAGAGTGCGATTAAAGCGGCTGAGCATCCGACTGGGGGTGATGAGTACAGGCATACCCCACTTTAAGTACACTCACTTTACATACACTCGTGGGTATGTCCTTACTCACGAGTGTATGTAAAGTGCCTTAAAAGTACTGTACAGACATTTTGCAGCTGTGGTAGAAGGAGCTGAAGCTCAGAGAGCATAGCCTGCCCTGTTCCAGTGTGCCCCTGACACCTCCACCACAGCCCCTGAGACAACTACAGCTCCCGACACCCCCACTAGAGTCCCTGACCCCCCACTACACCCTAGAAGTGAAAAAAGGTATTCTTTCACTTTAAGTACATTCTCGTTTTACATACATGCTCTGGTCCCATTGTGTACTTAAAAGTGGGGTATGCCTGTAGTTCTGTTTTTTTTTATTTCCAGCAAATCCAACAGCTTCCTAATGAGGTTACTCTGGAAGTCCCTTCCCTGATCGAAATGTATACATTGGGGCATCCATAATGGACGTAAAACTTTTCTACTAGCACCTTCGCCACTGTGGAAGCTTGTTGATCCTTGGTTGATCCTTGGTTGAAAATGCTTGGGCATATCGGTAAAATGATCAGTTATCACCAAGACATTCCCCAACCCACTCAGATCAGGTTCTCGGCAAAGGAAATCAATGCACACCAGCTCCGTGGGTCCTTGGCTTTGCAGATGGCCCATTGGGGCATTCCGATGTGGCAAAGTCTTCCTTTGGATGCACCGCATACAGGAATTGCAGTAACCTTCGACTTCAGCCCGCATATAGGGCCAGTAAAACTGGTCTCTGACAAACTGTAAGGTTCTCTCGGATCCTAGATGGTCATGGTTGTCATGAAGGGCATTCAAGGCCACCTCTCTGTATTTGGTGGGAAGACACAGCTGCCATCTCTCTTCTAAACCATCGGAGGGGCCTCTTTGGCAGACCACCACCTGATTTAACTGCAACCGTTCCCATTATCTATGTACCAGTTGAGCCTCCTTAGGTGAGTCTGTGAGAAGTACTTCTGGCCATTTCTCCTCTAGAGCTTTTAATATTAATCTCCCCAGGGTGTCTTCCTGTTGGTCCATCCTCAGCTCTTTTTTTGATAGCTTCGGAAGACCCTCTTCTCTCACATGTTACGTTGCAATAGCACTTGGGCACTCCAGCAGACATGGATCCTCACCTGGCCTTTACTTCCATTCCTTGGTAAAGGGCCGTACTCCTTCTGGGGTCAATTGAGTCCACTCAGTAGAATCATCCTGGCCATGGGGTCTTCTGTATAGGGCATCCACATCTATTCCCCACACCTGGTCGATTCTTCAGGCTAAAGGTAAATCCTGATAGGTAAATGTGATAGCAACACTCCTGCATCAAAATGGTGCATGCAAAATCAAGATTCCTTGTGTCAAAACACAACAAAAAAGCAAACAGTAGAGTCCTATAAGTAAAACTGCTGAACTTTAATGATAGAATAACACAAAAGCACTCACATGGTAATTTGGAGTTCACAGGCATAAAGTGAGGTGAGGGTCTGCATGGATCGTCAAACCAGCCGAGGATAAATAGCGTCCCAGGGAAATCATCCAGCTGATGTCTGCTGTGCAGGGAAGGTAAAACCAGCAACGCTGAATCCGAAAGCGTGCCGGTGTTTGTATGCGAGTGAATCAGCAAGAGGAGCTGGAACCTCTTGCTGATTCACTCGCATACAAACACCGGCACGCTTTCGGATTCAGCGTTGCTTGTTTTACCTTCCCTGCACAGCAGACATCAGCTGGATGATTTCCCTGGGACGCTATTTATCCTCGGCTGGTTTGACGATCCATGCAGACCCTCACCTCACTTTATGCCTGTGAACTCCAAATTACCATGTGAGTGCTTTTGTGTTATTCTATCATTAAAGTTCAGCAGTTTTATTTATTGGCGCCTGTTCTTTTGTTTTGTTTACATGTCCTTGGAGCATTGCTTCGGCTCCCCACACAAGGCTGCCTTATATCCAAAAAACTGTGACTCACCACCAAGCCTGTTACAGCTTGTAGGACTTTTGCACTGAGGACAGTCTAAATTACAGTAGGTTCTTGTTTGCGCCAGCATTGTGTATCTTTGTGAAGTAAATATGAACCAACGTGGGTTTATTGCAGAAAAACAGAAGTAAAATCCAACAAAATAGAATAAAATCCGACAGACTCAAAAAAAGTAATAATCAAAAGAATAGAGACGGAGCGATCGTTCTACCGCCAGTATTCTGTTGGCCTCCGGCTAGTGCGGGTGTCACGTGATCTCGACTACCTTCCCTACGGCGTTACGTCACGTGCCTCGTGACTTCATCAGGGGATTCCTATTGGTTGTCGGCTCACGGCTTAAGAATGCTAAAAACCGGATGTAAACACACCACCATTTTCTTGAGGTCTCGTTTTGAGGATATCTTACATTGTAATGGGGTATTATTAAAATGAAACAGAACTAATCTTTATATTAAAAATTATAATAAAAAAGGTGTATGTCTACACCACAAGCAATGATACAAGGCTCAGTATGTAGTACCAACGAGAATCCTGATAAGGCAGGATATTGCATGCACGTGGGGGATGGACATCTCTTCCCAACCGCTGCATGTTAATTAGGTTGGACTAGTGATGAGTGTTGAAAATATGACAAAAAATGGTTTTAGAATATACAAGTAAAAAATTTGTATAAAAATATACATAAAGTATATGCAATATATATATATATATATATATATATATATATATAAAAACACTGCTTAAATTCTGGGTATTGCTAGGCTATCCAGAAAGTTACTTATAGTGCTGGGTAAAGTTAATAGCAGTGGACGACAAATAGGAGTAAAACATAAAAATAAAAATGGAAAATGAGAATAGTGTTAGCATACATGAACAGACGCCTTACTGTAAAATGTGGGCGGCTGTATGATCATGTTCATTGACCCTATCAATCACAAGGATCAACGTGATGGGGACCAGAAGTAATCAATAAAAGGGATACAGTACTCGATGATTGCTAGTGTGGAAGATCCAATCTTGTTTAGAAATTGTTTAAAAAGCAATTCAAATCGAAGTCCACGTTCATGCCTCCAGGTGACAGGGTATTGAGGGCATGTATCCAACGTGATTCTTTCTGGCTAATGACTCGAATTTTATGGCTACCTCTCCAGGATGCCTTATACTTCTCAATGCCCCAAAATTGTAATGTGGTGGGGTCTTCATTGTGTACCTTTAAGAAGTGGCGTGAGACACTGTGTTTGGTGTAGCCATTTGCTATATTGCGTATGTGTTCGTCTATTCTCAATTTTAGCTTTCTTTTTGTTCTACCAACATATTGCAATTTGCAATCGCACTGAAGAACATAAATGACACCCTCTGTGTGGCATCCAATAAAGTCTTTGATTGGATATGTGTCACCTGTATTGGTGCTGGCAAACTGTAATCTTTTGCCTTGAAATAATTTGGCATGCCTGCAGGCAAAACAGTTCCTGCAGGGATAAAATCCTTTGCCATCAAAAAAGGAAACCATTGGTTTCGGGGGTGGAGCAATTATTGATTTAACCAATACATCTCTTAGAGTGGGAGCTCTCTTATAGATGATTTTGGGTTTGGTAGGGAGTATGGTTTTGAGATCTTTATCTCCCAGTAATATGTGCCAGTGTCGTTGGATGAGTTTGTTTAGGTCCCTATGTTGGACGTTATAGTCCAATATTAAGCAGGGTGCTGATTCCTTAAGGGTACCTTTTTTCTTTTGTCTTGTTTACTAGCATAGGTTTTCTATCTAGGGTTTGTACTATTTGAATTTGTTCTTCTATCCCAAGGAGTTTTGTATCCTTTTTCCTCAAACCTTTTGCCGATGAAGTGTGCCTGTTCATTAAAGTCCTCTTCTTTAGTACAGTTTCTTTTGAGTCTGATCAATTGACCATTCGGAATGTTGTATAGCCATGGTTTGTGATGGCAACTCTCAACTGACAGGTAACTATTTGTGTCTACCGTTTTAAAATAGGTTTTTGTTGTAATTTTGTTGCCTTCCAATGTTATGCTTAGGTCCAAAAAGTCTACTGTTTTTGCATCTATCTTCCAGATGAGTTGGATGTTTTTGTCATTGTCATTTAAACAACACTCCATAAATTTCTCCAGGCTCTCTTGGCTGCCATTCCATAGAATGATGACATCATCTATGTATCTTTTATACAGTATAAGTTCTTCTGGCATATGGGCATAGATGGCCAGTTCTTCCCATTGGGCCATAAAGGCGTTTGCCACACTAGGGGCAAATTTGGCGCCCATGGCAAGACCTATGGCCTGTTTAAAGTAGTTCTGATCATGCCAAAAATAATTAAATTTGAGGCAGAACTCCAATCATTTAATAAGGTATTTACGTTGTTTACAGATCATATTGCTATGCATCCGCAATAACCACTTGATGAAGTCACGAGGCACGTGACGTAACGCCGTAGGGAAGGTAGTCGAGATCACGTGACTCCCGCACTAGCCGGAGGCCAACAGAATACTGGCGGTAGAACGATCGCTCCGTCTCTATTCTTTTGATTACTTTTTTTGAGTCTGTCAGATTTTATTCTATTTTGTTGGATTTTACTTCTGTTTTTCTGCAATAAACCCACGTTGGTTCATATTTACTTCACCATTGGAGATTCGTTTTTTCCCTATCTATATCCACTATCACTACCATCACTCTGTGGACTGCTGAGCCAGAAACAGCACCATCACCTGCATACACCAGAGGGAACCCTTCCGGGATAGCAAGATCTCCATACCTGGACGGACCCTACTATATGTTCACATATAGCACCCTGAAGGTAAGGGAACTACAATACCAGTTGGGGATGTCCAGTATTTATCAACATCTAGAGTGAAGTTCCTCTACCACACAATCATTCAACCCACCAGCAGACACCAGCTATAGACTGCCCGGTGCAACTGTTCATAGCCCAGCACAGCTCTCACTGGCATATAGGACTCTACTGTTTGTTTTTTTGTTGTGTTTTGACACAAGGAATCTTGATTTTGCATGCACCATATTGATGCAGGAGTGTTGCTATCACATTTAGCTATATAGTGATTGTTGATTTAATTTGATTTTCATCTTTCACATTGATGTATTGGGTGTTTTTGTAGTGCTCACGCATCACCATTTGAAGCGCTCATCACTTATTTTATTTTACTTTATACTTATTTGTGTTTTGTGGACACTATAGATTGAGCTGCCTCAGATTTGTGGTTGCTATCCAGTTTTTTCACAATTGTTTACTCACAGTAGCGCATTAGACTTTTCTTATCTAAATCCTGATAGGGCTGCCAGCCACCGATGTCCTGTAGCATCCAGTTTTGCGGTAGTGAGGGTTTTTATGGGGGGGGGGTTAACCACCAAAGCCGTAGAAATTCCGGATGAGCCCCCACGTGTAGCACTACCGCCGGAAAAGCTGCTTGTTTGTTTTGGGTCTACACTCCGTGGCTCAAAACCCTCCCTTGGCACACCTAGTAACATGGGAGTTGTGATCCCCAATAATTTGTGGGGAAGCACAATGTCCCGTTACACTACAACAAATTATACAAATGAAAGGGGTTACCTTAAATGAAGAGGGTCTTGCAGTATGAAAGATAGGCTGCACACAGACTTCAAGAAATCAAAGTAATGCTTTACTTAAAGAAGAACAAAGAACATAAGCAAAACAGTGACATTCTATCTGCAGATCCCTGCAGTATCAATAATAATAGCAAGGCTTAAATGTGAACTAGGCTACAGTGTTATGTAGACCTGTGTAAGCACACAATAAAACATACACATTAAAACCCAGCTCTCTACCTCTCTAGCAATACTGTATTAGGTGATAGAACTAATTGCTCAACCAGCAAGCAATAAAATGAATATCATCAATATACAACACTAAATAGATAACCCTTAGGTACTATAGCTAATCAATATGACCTGGCATCCCAGGCCAAACTTTAACACAGTCTCCTACTAATAGTTTATGCACTCATACGTTGGCGCGCAAGAAACAATTTGTAATCCAAAAGGTATACTAGTAAACTGTTGAGAGTTTCCCGAATAGTTAAACCACAAAAATAGCTGTTAACGATCCAACCTCCAGCAACACATTCAGTACTCTCAGGCAGGTGCCCGTCTCACCCAACCAGTTCAGGCCCTGTCCTTCTATGGCACTCCGTCCCCGATCAGCAGTCACAGTCCGGTCAGCCAGCAGTCTCCGGTCCTCAGACAGGTCACAGGGTTACTGGGAACTCGTCTGATGACTCCGGCAATGGCTCCGTCTCTCTTCTCCAAGCCGCTCCGCCCGGGCGTATGTAGGCCTCAATCATGGCCTACTCCCTGTGGAGACACTCCTGACAGTGTCCTCCTGGGTTTAAGAGGCGGTCCCGAGAGAACGAGACAAAATCGTCCTCCCTTAAATTATCTCCCCTAGCAGGCGGCATGGAAGGCAAAGCATCTTGGGGTTGTCCAGCTGCTCTCTGGGTGATGTAGTTTATTACAGGCCAGGGCAAAATAGAGTCTCTTCTCTCCTGAACTCAATCCCCCCACATTCTCTGAGAATGAAATGTAAACAACAGGTGGCTCTAACTCAACTTGGCCACAGGAGGGAGCGGAGATCCTTCACGAATCAATGGTAGTCTTTCATATCACAACGAAAAAAATAAAAAAAAGTGATACCCCGCTACATAATAAAGGGGCCTTTGTTGGCCATTTAATCCAGAAGGTGTTATATGTTTAATCCAGATAGAAATATATGCAAGGGGTGGTAAGTTGGTTAGGCCAGAAACCAAGCTGGCAGTACACCAGTCAAGAAAGCCCCAGAGCAAAGGGAACCTAAGTGCAGGGGCCACATGACTGAAGGGGATGCCGTGAAGGGTGCACATAGGAAGTGGTGTTAGCCAATAGTTAATTTCTCTGCACAGGGGGGCAGGGCTAGCCGACCCACCCTGTGTTTGTTATTTAAGCTGCAGGGGGCAGGGATAGCCATTCAGGCACAAACAGCAGAAGGGTTAGCACACAGTTAGCTTTGTCCCTCCCTCCCTCCCTGTAGGAAGCTGTCTGGTATGGGTTTGTATATTTTATTTCAGGTGGTGGCAGGGGTCTATGGTTGCTTAGGGTCGGATTGTGGTTGATATATACATATTTATATGGATATATTTTATATGGTTGGTACGGGTTGGGGCCTGTAGCGGTATAGGCACCCGCCCTATCTGGGTAAATGGGCTATTAGTCATCAGACTATATGGAGAAAGTAGGATCGAGTCATTAGTCTCTGAGCTAGTGGGAGCACGGCTAGAGGCCAGGATACGATGATGATGGACAGCCGATGATATAGCATTTGTTCTTACCTTCTCTCAGGAACCTCTGACACAGCAGAAAAAAAGTTTTTGGTTAAAATGTTTATCTGTTAATATATATTGTGAGGGATTAACTCGGTAGTGGGTGTGTGTGACCCCCCTGGATGGGTTCACTACACGCTGAACTGTCCAAAAAGACACTTGAGGATGATTGAAAACAAATGATATGGTTTATTTGTCCTTCTTGCGGGATACATGTGCAAGCAACAAAACAGCATAAACAAAACATAAAATAAACCCTTGCCACTTGGGGCGTCTACCTTCCCAACACAGGAACCTACCTATGGAGTCTGGCACAGCCTACTGCTGGGCAGACACTGCTGGTCCTACAACAGAAAACAACAAAAAAAGTCTTTGATATTTCTCACTCAGAAATATCCTTCAGCACCTCACCTCCTCAGAAGTGCTTCTGACTGCTCCTTACTCACAAAGCCTTTTGAATGCAGCAATCAGTCGTTATCCTTAGGCTGGCTTTATAGGGCTTTAATTGCTTCATCTTGAACAGCTGAAGGCTTCTAACTCCCCAAACCTCTCTGGCCATTTCTACAGCCGACGCCCAATAGTAATTGGTGTGTTGTCTACACAAGGCAGAAAGTATCTTCCTTCGGGGACAACACACACAGATTTACCTGACTTCCTGTCACAATAAATATATATATATATATATATATATATATATATATATATATATATATTCTATTAAAGAGATATAAAATAACCATTTTAATATAAATATTTATAAGTTATTTGTATATCTTTTGGATTTAATAAAGGGGCCTTTGTTGGCCATTTAATCCAGAAGGTGTTATGTGTTTAATCTAGATAGCAATATATGCAAGGGGTGGTAAGGTGGTTAGGCCAGCAACCAAGCTAGCAGTACACCAGTCAAGGTGTATTGAATGTAGCAGTCCGTGGTGAAATTTACAGAGCAAAAGGACAAAGTTAATCCAAGGGATTGGAGAGAAGAGCAAAATTAAGACACGGAGCTGTCGGCAGCCAAAGATGTACACTGGCACAGAAAGCGCATGCTTTGCTGAGCGTTTTCGAAAATGTGCAAAAAACGTGCATTTCACTTGAGTAGCCATGTAGGCTACATTCGCATCTGCGTGTTTCCAAATGTGTGGCAATTTTTTTTTCTTTGCCATGTGTTATGAAAAATGTGAGTTTCTCTTGCATTACCATTCATTTATGTCTGCGCCTTTTCAAACCCACAAGATAAGGTAAGGTTTGCCTCTACATCTCCAAAACATGCACCAAGAGATTTCCATACACAGGGATGATATTGACAACTGCTCTGAGATCCTCAAAGTGATTTCAGTATGTCCCATAACATTACTTCTCCCAGTAAGGGCCCTTTCACACGTGCGGACCGTTCGTCCGTTTTTTTACAGATGAAAAACGGACCGCAATGCATCCCTATGGGATAGCGGACGTTAGCGGATGAGCATCCGTTAACGGCCGTTTACATCCGTCTCCGTTAAGCTCCGTTTTTTTTTTACGGAAGAAAACCCTAGTTTTTCATCAAAATATGTAATAAAAAAAAAGTTCTAAAAAAAAAAAAACGGATGGAAAAACGGATGGAAAAACGGATGGAAAAACGGATGGAAAAACGGACGGAAAAACGGACGGAAAAACGGACGGAAAAACTGATCAACTGATGAAAAAAAACGGACCTAAAAAACGGTCCGCACGTGTAAAAGGACCCCAAGGCTGGGTTCACACTACGATTTTCCCGTCCGTCAGCCACATACGATTTCAGTTTTGAAAACGTACGGGCCCGTACGGGAAAACGCATACATAGACAATGCATTGCAAATCGTATGCACTCAGATGCATCCGGGTGCGTACGATTTGCTGGCAAAACGTTTTTTAACAGTATGCAAAACCGTGTTCGACCACGGTTTTGAGTTAGTTTTTGAAACCGTATGGCAAACGCATACGTTTTTTTTTTAACATTAAAGTCATTTAGTCTGCGCATGCACATTTTCAAAACAAGAAAATCTTTATTTATTAACCACTTAAGGACCCCCGCACGCACATATACGGCCACAGAATGGCACGTACAGGCACAAGGGCGTAAATTTACGTCCCCGCCTAAGTGCGGTTCGGGGGTTCCATCGGGACCCCCTCCGCGGCGTGCGGGGGTCCCCCTGGCTCCGGGAGCGATCCGGGATCTGCGGGCGGATGTCGGCGAAAACCCGCCCCCCCGCGATCGCTCCCAGCCAATGGGAGAGCGCTCCCAACCTGTCACTTCCTCCTCCTGTGTTTACACAGGAAGGAGGAAATGATGTATTCTCTCATCGCAGCGCTGTTTCCCAGCGCTGCTGATGAGAGAAGACATGACAAGTAAGTGTGCACCAACACAACACTGACACACACTCACATAGGCATATTAACCCCTTGTGATCGCCCCCCCCACCCCCCTGTCACAGTGTCACTGAATGCAGTGATCTAATCACTGCATTTAGTGTCAGTGTGACAGGCAGTGTAAAAAACAGTTAGTGTTAGGTTCAGGATAGCCCCCCCACCCCCCTAATAAAGTTTTAACCCCCTGATCACCGCCCTAGTTAACCCTTTCACTCCCTATTGCCAGCGTCACTAAGCGATCATTTTTCTGATCGCTGTATTAGTGTCGCTGTTCCCGCTAGGTAGCTATTTTTTTTTTTATTGAGATTTTTTTTTTTACTAAAGACATGTGGCTAAATAAATTTTGGCCTAAATGTTTGACTAAAATTTAGTTTATTTGATTTTTTTTTAACAAAAAGTAAAAAATAGTGTTTTTTTTTCAAAAATGTCGCTCTATTTTTGTATATAGCGCAAAAAATAAAAATCGCAGAGGTGATCAAATACCACCAAAAGAAAGCTCTATTTGTGGGAAGAAAAAAACGCAAATTTTGTTTGGGAGCCACGTCGCACGACCGCGCAATTGTCTGTTAAAGCGACGCAGTGCCGAATCGCAAAAACACCTTGGGTCATTTACCAGCGTATTGGTCCGGGTCTTAAGTGGTTAAATGACACTAATTCCAAAAACGTATGCATTTTTTTAATCAAAACCGGATGGAACCGTACACACTTTTTGAACCGTATACGTTTTATAAACGCATACGTTTACGTGCGGTTCAATCCGTTTCAGCCGCATAAGTTTTTTCATATAAATCGTATGCGGCTGACGGACGGGAAAATCGTAGTGTGAACCCAGCCTAACACAACATTAATGGAGCATCTATCTCCAGCAGCACTCAAAACAGAGTAAAAGATTATGAACTAATAAATAAGTTTGGTTGAAATGGCCTTACCAAACTACTTTGTATGAATGTATTAATTTCATTGTCAAAAGTTGAAGTCTGTTATTCCAATGTCTGACTGCAATGATGAAAAACATACAATGTATGCATTAGTATTAGAGTTTACTTACTAGAACACTTTGGCTCAGGATTCCACCCAGTTTTTGTACAAGTTGTTTTTCCATAGTGATCTCTCCTGTCTTTAGATAGATACCCAGGATCACAGTAATAATAAATTGAATTATAATAAGCATCCGGACTTATTGGGAAAAAATACCGATCTTTGATAGATCCATTTTGTATATTAGGTTGAGAACATGTTTTGCCTGTAGAAAAGAAACAACCCACATTTAGTTTTAGAAGAATACAATAAACTAAAATAATTCTCCTATTATGTAAACATTTATGCAAGCTGTATTTAAACCCAACATTTCACATTTCTGATATATGCCTGCTGTACCATGTACTTGTATGAAACATTTCCTGTTCTCTTTGTATTCCTTTATGTGAAATCCCAGCTGTTCCTGCCAGCCCCTCTGCTTTCCTAATAAATCAACTGACCACACTAAACATGAGAGCACAGCATGGTCAGTTCTATAGTTGTCCTGAGAACTCAGCCTGCCCTGCTCCAATGAACAGACCTCTGCTTAAATGCCCCCTTCCCCCCGCACAGCCTTTCACTGGGCAGTTTCTCCCCCAGTTCTTTGAGCTCCTTATGCAGCTGAGAACAGAGATTATGTGATCACTTAAAGGAGAAACACTTACTGTATACATAAAGTTTTTTTGCTTTTGTTTTTTATGTATACATACATTTTTTGTCTTTCATTTATATTTTAAACTGAATAGGTTGTTTTACAAGGTGAGGGTTCACATATACAGTACTTTATCTATAGGTTTGCAGGTTTAGCCAAATCTGTTCCCATTACAACAAACTTTGGTCTAGAAGTCCTTCTTTACATCATTCTTGATTCTCATACACAAACTGCTGGTTTGAAAGGTATGTCTTGTACATGCTTATGTTACTGTATATTTTTTTCAGGCTCTAGAAAAAAAGATTTTTTTTCAACTTCATCATTAAAACGGCCTTGTCTACACAGGATCGTGAAAAAAAATGCTCTAGCAAAGCACAGTGATGTACAACACGTACGATGGCACTATAAAGGGGAAGTTTCATTCGGATGACGCCACCCTATTCACACTTCAGAACAGAACCGCAATGCTGATTTGGGTGCCATTATCCTTCAATGGCCCCAAAAGTGATAAGATTCTGACGCGATCCTTGTGTTGGCAATTGTGCCAATATGTCACTTTAATAAGTGTGTGAAGCGTATTGCTTGAAAAGGAGCAGGAACTTTTTTGGGGGGCACAAATGTGCATAGGGAAGCTCATTCAAGTGAATGGGCTGGCCTTATGTAACATGCAGAATCGCGTAACAATCGCTCTTTGAAAGTCACATAATGTGAAAGCTTGTTTCCACTATGCATATGTGAATGGGGCCTTAAAAGGGGTGTTCCAGCCTTTTTTTAGGTTTATTAAAAGTCAGCAGCTACAAAAGTGTATATTTAAAATTAAAAAAAGGGCGTGCCCCCCCCCAAATCCACACCAGACCCTTATCTAAATATGCAGCCTGGCAGGTCAAGAAAGGGGAGGGGACAAGAGAGTGCTTCCCAAAACCAACCAGGCCACATGCCCTTAACATGGGTGGGTGTGTGCTTTCGGGCTGGGGGGCTTCACAAAAACTGGGCATTAGCTGTGTACACAAATATGAGAATGAGGCCAGCGATACATGAATGGAAATTCAGCCAGTTCAAAAAGGACCGGTGGAATTTCTATTCATGTATGTGCATGTACAACCAGTGTACAATTGGCATATGTACAACCAGACTGTCAGAAGATTTTCTTTCAATCTTAGCTGATGGCTATAGCTGGTGATGCTGATCTGATCATTTTGATGGCCGGAAAATCTCCCTGCAGTCAGAACACAGTAGCTCAGTGGGATATGGATGCGGACTGGGAAATTAGTCATTCTCAATTTCTTTTGCTCAACCCGCTGATAGAATGAAAAAAAAAAAGTCCACAAGAGCAGAAAAGGAGGCAGATCTTTGCCGTTTTCTGGCTGAACTGTTAAACTGACTTGTATAAAAAAGGTGGACATTTGTCCGTTTACATCTGCCTGCCCATAGACATACTACATTGTGGTTCAGTCTGCATTTGTCTGAAAAGCTAACAGACTGATCCAGGCTAAACACCGGTGTGAAAGGCCATTAAAGGGAGGATTTAAAGTGTTTTTACTTTGTCTGATTTTTGTAGTTATCTGCCTTATAAAAAAAATATCCATAGCTTGGTGCATTGTATAGGTCCAAAGGTTAAAACAAGACATGTCCTGCCATCACTTTCAAACAAAAATAAAAATCCAGCAGATGTAGAAATATTGTGATAAAAATTAACCTTTTCTCTTGGAAATCATGAAGATTATATAATAGAGGACAAAACCATGGGATGAAAAAATATATTACAGCGCATACTTACAAAAATTACATTTAAATCCTGCAAGGCTATTTAACACACCTGCAGGCCCGTCGCTACAGGACAGGCAAAACAAACACTTGCTTGGGGCCCCCGAGCTGGCCTGGGGCCCCCAACTTCCCCTACCCAGGCTGAAGCGTGGCCGAGCTCCTCTTCCTTTCTCCTGGAGTCCTGTCAGTCCGGCCGGGAACACAGGAAAGTGAATCTCCTGAACCGCGGGGTTACCCCGCCCGGGCACTATCTGATAGGGGACTGGGGACCTATTATGATAGAACACCGGACTGACAGGAGGAAGAGGAGCTCGGCCACGTGGCAGCCTACAGGGAAGAAGGGGAGGGGAGAATATAAAAACATAGGGACTAGGGAGGGGGGGTGGAGGAGTAAGAACATGGGTGTAAAAAAAGCGCTTTGCGTGCGAGGGGGGTGCTTGGGCACGTTGACTCTGTATGTATCAGGCCTTGAATATCAAAGGGAGAGTGAACCTGCTCTCAGCATAGTCAAATTTAAACGTTGCCACACTCGCCAGAGTGGGTAAAGTGCCCCCGGACAGGCGATTCACTTGAGCCTGGCAGCCGAAGGGCCACTTTTAAACAAAGTCACTGGGAGGAAAGAGGGCCTCTGCCACAGGCCTGATGAATTTCTCTTAGATTTGACAGCTAAAGTGTACCTGTCATGTGGCATGGTGACCGGATGCCCGGTGGTTCGTCCAGGCCTCGCAGACAACCTCTGCCTCTGGGTTCTCCCGAGCCGATCCCCCACCGTTCAGCTCCCGCTTAGGATCTGGGACCCAGCAAGTTGCTGGGGCCCCTCTCTGCATCAGAATAAGGTTCCGCTGGGTACGCAACCTCGGCCAGACGTGCCTCGATGGCGGGGCCCATGGATTCGCGCACCCTGAAGGTGGATGCCTCACCTGGAACTCGGGCCCCGCATAGCACAACTCACGCAGGCGACTGCCCCAGATATACCCTTCCACCAGCATGTCCAGAGAAGAAAGCGCTCCTCTGATTGGTTGCTGGGTGAAGGTTGGTCTGAAGAATCCCCTCTAGCGGCGATTGTCACTCAGGAGTAATAACACCCCCCTGACATGCAGACCGACATACAAGGCAATTCCAAATGGCAGCAGCCCAAATTTAGACAATTTGTGAATGGGAGTAACTTTACAGTACAGGTACAGTATTTCAGAAGTTCATCTCAGAGGTAAAAGGCAGGAGAAAGGCTAGAGAAAGGCATATCTAGGTGCGGATAGCACATGTGAATGCTATAGCATCAACCATGTTCAAAAGACATAGCCTAATGTAGGTGGCAAAAGGGATAGTGGTTAGGGACTGGATGCAAGCCAAGGAGTCAACCCAGTACTTCTGGATAATGGGACAGCCTTAGGAAATGTGTATGAAATAAGTGCCACTATTAAAACAGCGCCAATAGGGAGGAGAGTTATTCCTATAAAAATTGTAACCATTTTAGCAGGGATTAAATAAATCCTGTGCATGAATTTACAGTGGATCAATTGATCCCTAGCCAAAAAAATAAATCTTGTAAAGGGAGCTTCTCATACGTCATCCTAATCATCATCATTCATATTGGGGACATCAGACACCCACATTGCCTGGAACACTTGGGGCAGTTTACCCATTTCTGGGAATAAAAATATATACCCATTCAAGGTTGAAAAAATATTTAACAGGGATCAAATTGTGCTTGTGTAGCGTTACCCCCTTAGGAGCCACTGGATAGATTTGGGATCTACTCTCACTAATTTACAGACCCCCTAAAGTGTCTTGAACCCTCCCCTGGCACACCAGGCAAAGGCAATAGTATTGTGTCCCCCACTTGGCTGGGGCCACAATGACACACATATAAAATATGCAATACAAAACAATAGTATGATTACCTTCTGTAGCGCCACCCCCGGAGGAGCCGTTGGTTAAATACTGGGATTGGCACACCAAGTTACCCTGGTGATGTCTAGGGGTGAAATGCCAGTGGCAGAGCAATGAGCGAATGTCAAGACAGTCAATAAAGTTTCTTTCGATGCCTTTTTATTTTGCAGTAAACATCATCTTCAGTTTAAGGAAAGGAAAGCTGATGAAGGAAGGATAAGAGAACCTTGTGGTATCAGGCCTGGATGTGAACAGGACAGACTTGCCCTCGACAATAGCAATAGTTGAACTCGTCGCCACTCCCGAATGGAGTGGGCAAAGTGCCCACGGACAGGTCCCCCACACTAACCTGGCAGCCGAGGCGTCACTTCGAATCGCTGGGAGGAACAGATCTCTCTATCTCAGACCTGGCTATAGGGCCTCTGCAATCGGCCAATTGCTTCAGTAAGTTAGATGGGTGAACAGAGCGAATCCTCCCAGTAGATTTTCTTTAGCATCGGTCACAGCAAAGTGTACCTGTCAGCATCCCGGCCACCAGATCCCCGATTGGTTCATTCAAGCCCTGTTGGACGACCTGCCTCTGGGTCCTCAAGCCGATCCCCCCAATCGTACGGCACCCAGCCTGGGATCTCCTCAAAAGAACTGGGAACCCAGTAGAGCACTGGGGTCCCCTTCGACCTCCGGTTGAGGTCCAGCATAGCCTGTGAGTTTGGCCACGCTGGCAAGGTCCATGGATGCGCGCACCCTGAGTGTGGATGCCGCACCTGGAACCTGTGAAAATCAAAAAATTATCACATCTGATCACACCTGATGTGCTGAAGGCCTATCTCATTTCTTGAGACCCTAACAAGCCAGGAAAGTACACAGGTGTGTGCTAAGCCTTCCCTTATGGGCACTGATGAGGTGGAGCAGATGGGCACTGATGAGGTGGAGCAGATGGGCACTGATGAGGCGGCACAGATGGGCACTGAGGTGGCACTGATGAGGTGGCACAGGTGGGCACTGATTGGCAGCACAGGTGGGCACTGATGAGGTGGCACAGGTGGGCACTGATTGGCTGAGCAGATGTGCACTGATGCGGCACAGATGGGCACTGATATGGCACTGATGAAGCAGCACAGGTGGGCACTGATTGGCAGCAAAGGTGGGCACCGATGAGGTGGCACAGGTGGGCACTGGCTGAGCAGGTGGGCACTGATGAGGCGGCACAGGTGGACACCGATTGGCGACAAAGGTGGACACTGATTGGCGACACAGGAATGGCACTGGGATGGGCACTGTAGTCTGTTACACTCACCGATCTGTTCTCCCTCCTCACACGATGTCTCTGGGTGAGGAGGAAGAGGCGGCAATGAGAGATGATCTCATATTTACATATATAGAGCTTACATATACATCTCTCATTGGCCGCACGGATCGCAACACAAACGGCCCCTCTGATTGGCCGTTCGCAGCGATCTGTAATTGGCTGTGTCCAAGGGACACGGCCAACACAGAATTTCCCCGCTGCGCGCTCGGGAACGTGCACAGGGAACGAGCAAAGGGGAGGACGTCAAAAAGGATTTTCAGGTCCGCGCTGAAACCGTCATTCGGCTATAGCGCGGGCCTCAAGTAGTTAAACATACACATACAATTATATGAAAAATGACTCTGCAAAGGCCTTTTGCAGAAGTCAGCAATTAAAACAGAATTTAAACTAAGCCGGCAATATTCCTAAATAATAAAGTTGCTATAGGCAGTCTATGCTCGCGAGCTTCCCCTAGTGGGCAGTTCTATAAAACACAAATGCAAAAGACCCTGGCCAGGGTGGGTCCAAACAGCTTCAAGATGTTCTTACAGGATGAAGTCTTTGTTGGTACCGTTGGTGCACTTATTTAAATTATAATCCAAACAGGGAAATTAAACTTGGTGAAAAAGGGTATGAGGAATTCAAGCGTTAATCAACCCTGCTAGTGTGACCTTCCGACACTAGGCCTATCTGTTAAACAGCACACAACACGTAGCTCCGTATGATGGAGAACTGCTAACTTTATAAACTGAGGTAGTATTGAAAGTCGGGCAGGTCCCCTCTTACCTGAGTGGACTCAGTCCGTCTTAGGCGGGTGTCACTAAATGGCAGACCGTGCTCCGGTTCCGGCCCCCATGGCCATTCTGCCTGGACCGCAGCCTCGCCAAGTAGTTTTCTGTGTCCTCGCTCGCCTGAACGCCCGCCCGCCTGCCGCCGCTATATACATAGCATAGCAGGCACGGAACTTCTCTAATATCTCAGCACCCCCTCCCCACACTGCCTGTGATTCACACAAGACATAAAGCGCGGCCACTCTCTGGACAAAGGGTGGGACTTTTTAGGTTACGGAGTGAGTGATTGCTTGATAGGCAGTTCCAGCAATAAATCACTCACTTTTAACAAAGTCCCGCCCTTTGTCCAGAGCGGCCATGCTTCATGCCCTGTGTGAATCAGGTAGGGTTCTGTGGGGAGAGGGGGAGTGCTGTGCTGTAAAGGACAGGGGTTTAATATCGAGAGAGGACTGTGATTGGGGGGGGTCAGTCTGTAATGAGAGGTCTGTGATGGGGGTCAGTCTGTGTGATGGGTCGGGTCAGTCTGTTATTTGGGGGGTCAGTCTGTTATTTGGGGGGGTCAGTCTGTTATTTGGGGGGGGGGGGCAGTCTGTGATGGGCCAGTCTGTGTGATGGGGAGGTCTGCGATGAGTCAGATCAGTCTTTGTGATGGGGGTCAGTCTGTTATTTGGGGGGGTCAGTCTGTGTGATGGGGGGGTGTGTGATGGGGGGGGTCTGTGATGAGGGGTCAGTCTGTTATTTGGGGGGTCAGTCTGTTATTTGGGGGGTCAGTCTGTTATTTGGGGGGTCAGTCTGTGTGATGGGGAGGTCTGTGATGAGTCAGGTCAGTCTGTGTGATGGGTCGGGTCAGTCTGTTATATAGGGGGGGGGTCAGTGTGTGATGGGTCGGGGTTGTGATGAGGCAGGGAGGACATGACATGAGGGGGACTGAAGACTGATGTAAAAGGGGGTCTGATTTCTGCACAAGAAAAACACAGGTCTCTGCAAGGGCAATAGAAAACAATTGTTTTCTATGTGCCCTGTTCACACTTCAACAGCGCCCCTGCGTGCTGAGAAGTGTGGTGCAAAATGCATTACTGTTTTTATGCACTGCAACTGAGCTGTGCTGCATAAAAATTTAAGAAATGTATTTTGAGATTTCAATAAAGTTAAAAGAAAAAAAGCACAGAGTGTGATGTGTGGTGGGGGGCACTGTGAAGCGGAGGATATCATGTGGAGTCATAGCACCAATATGACATTCGGACCTCCGTTGGATGAAATTTTTTCTCACTGGACCCCGTGAATCTTAATTCACTACCCCTGGTCTAAGGCCTTCATGGAAGAAAAGCGTGCCAAACAGTCACCGCTCCGCAAAACACAATCTCCGGATCAACGGCTCTCCACTGGTATGTTAGTCAGCTGGCCAGTTCCTCTGGTCTTCTAGAAGCATAACTGTAGGCACTCAGTCTGGTTCCTCTCCGGATGGTTGGTCTCCAGATGGATCCTCTTCCAGGCTTCAGGCCTAGCTGCTTGGCTGTAGCGGCTCTCCCCTGTTCCGCATAGGGGAAAACGTAGATCCCAAGAGAGAAAAAACAGCTCCTCCCTTCCTTTAAGTATGAATGTATGAGGCTCTTTCGCCACCAAATAAATAAAAGTGAAAATGAATGTGAATGCTGCTCAATCTGACTTTACTTCCTTTAAGTAACCTCCCCCATAAGGCTGTGCGGAGGTGTCATGTTCTCCAGGAAGGCTAAGCATTGTGGGAAATTTAGGCTGTTCCTACAAATTGTCAATGGAGTCCATTTCTCCTGGTACTTTAAGCCCTGCAATGCATTGCTATTAAGAAAGACAACACATAAATCCAATACCACTGGAACACTGGTGGGGATAAGGTCTGCATCGCTATCAATAGTCAATGATGGCATGACCCTGCTACACTTGAAAAACATGTTTAACCACTTGCCTACTGTGCACCTACACCCCCTTCCTGCCCAGACGAAATTTAAGCTTCTGGCACTGCGTCGCTTTAACTGACAATTGCGCGGTCGTGCGACGTGGCTCCCAAACAAAATTGGCATCCTTTTTTTCCCACAAATAGAGCTTTCTTTTGGTGGTATTTGATCACCTCTGCGGTTTTTATTTTTTGCGCTATAAACAAAAATAGAGCGTCAATTTTGAAAAAAAAAATGCAATCTTTTTTACTTTTTGCTATAATAAATATCCCCAAAAATATATAAAAAAAATATTTTTTTCCTCAGTTTAGGCCGATACGTATTGTACATATTTTTGGTAAAAAAAAAAAATGCAATAAGCGTTTATCGATTTATAGTGTTTACAAAATAGGGGATAGTTTATGGCATTTTTTTTTCTTTTTTTACTATTAATGGCGGCGATCTGCGATTTTTTTATTGGGACTGCGACGTTATGGCGGACACTTCGGACACTTCTGGGACGATTTACATTTATACAGTGAACAATGCTATAAATATGCATTGATTACTGTATACATGTGACTGGCAGTAAAGGGGTTAACCACTAGGGGGGCAGGGAAGGGGTTAAATGTGTGTCCTATGAGCGTTGCCGCCGGGGACTCGCACCGGGATCCCAGCAGAGCGGCGGGTGCGCGCGCGCCCGCGGCTTTAAAGAGACAGGACGTCATATGACGTCCTGTCAGAACAATGGAGTCCTCCGCCCGCCGTCATTTGACGGTGGGCGGTGGACAAGTGGTTAAATTTGAATTAACAAAAAAAGTGAGTGCTGGGAATTAGGGCTCCATTACGCACAACATCCTGAATGCCAAATCTGGATCATAAAACAGGTTCTGGGTAGTTGTAGAAGTGAAGGAAGTTGGGGTTCTTCCACAGTGGGAAGTGCAGAGATAGGGGGGGCGGGCCACCAAACTTTGCCCCATATGCCACCCCCCTAGCTCTAATAACCAATCTCAGAGTAGGTCTGTGTATGAAGAGATTTCAGCCCCCATATACTAACTGTGCCAGTGCTTCATACTCCAACTACTGCTGCTGCACCCAAAGACAATGCAGCATGGTTTAGAGGGGTGGTTAGCCATTAATGTTCAAATACTTGTTGACCAGTGAAAAGTTATTTGTAGGAATTTGGTACTGCCAGGCCTCCCTTCTTCCAAGGTTGCTGCAGGACTACACATTTGATTGCCAAAGAAATTCGGACAACAATTGATGTTTTTAAAGATTCTTTTTAGGGATACACAATGGGGAATTACAGAGAACAAAGAAACAGGGGTAGCATTTTCATTTTGAGGAGGTTAATTTCCCCAATTAGCAAAAGAGGAAGATTCCTTTAGATATTCAGCTTGTGTTTAAAGAACATTAAAGGGGAAACATTCAAGGGAATAAAGTCAGAGACTGAGTTTGTAATATTAATGCCCAGGTACTTGGGTTACCCATTGAAGGGGGGGTAGAAGGGTTATGTCAAGAGCCTGCATCTGAGTGGTAGAATCTTATGCCGCGTACACACGGTCGTTTTTTGCGATGAAAAAAAACGACGTTTTTGAAACGTCACTTTCAAAGACAATTTTGCATACACACCATCGTTTTTTCACAAAAAGCAAGGTTACGTTCACCACTCTTTTCCATTGAAGCTCGCTTCATAACTAGCTTCTGGGCATGCGCGGGTTGAAAAACATTGTTTTGAACGACGTTTTTGCTACACACGGTGACTTTGTGAAACAAAAAACGACGTTTTGAAAAACGACACAAAAAATTCAAGCATGTTGGAATTTTTTTTGGTCGTTTTTTTGAAGACAAAAAACGACGTTTTGCCCACACACGATCAATTTAAATGACGTTTTAAAAAACGTCGTTTTTTTTCATCGCAAAAAACGACCGTGTGTACGCGGCATTAGACTTGTTCAAATGAATGCGAGAATGAAGCAAAGTTGTTTGGTATAGTCACGGCAGCTAATAAGGAAGATTCAGAAACTTCCAGGAACACCAAGGCCTCGTACACACGATCAAATCTGTCCGCTGGAAACGGTCCGCTGGACCGTTTCAGCAGACAGATTCGATCGTGTGTACGGCCGAGCTGACGGATTTGGCCACCCGACAGATTTCAAAGCATGCTTTGAAATCTATCGGGTGGGAATCCGTCCGCCCGACATGTCTGCTGGTTAGTACACTTACCAGCAGACATGTCGTCCCGCACCGAATGGATTCGGCGCATGCGCGGAAGTGTTTTACTTCCTGGTGCGGTGACGTGGCGGCGTCAACGTCACCGCCACGTCACCGACACGTCAGCGCGCCGTCTGCTGGCGGGGATTTTGGTTTGCTCGTGTGTACACGCGAGCAAACCAAAATCCCAGCAGACAGATTTGTTCAAATCTGTCGGACGGACAGATTTGAACAAATCTGTCTGCTCGTGTGTACGAGGCCTAAATCATCTGTATAAAAAGGGCATTTTTTTCTGAGACTATCTATTCAGATGCCCCAGACAAATTAGGAGACACGTAGCGCCATAGTACTGGGTTCCATCATCAGGCAAATAACCCTAAAGATACAGCCAGCTCTGTCTGGTACCATGGCAGGCCAGAAAAAAAAAAAAAAAAAACTTGTAAATCATCCCATCCATCCTGATGGTAATATAGCAGATTCATCCATTTCAAAAGGCACCATTTTTTGTTATTTTTTCGTTTTTGTTTCATTTGTTTTTTCTTTATTCAGAAATCCATAAATCCATAATTTTTTTTCATTTTTAAATTTCCGATATTTCAAATTTTTTAATTTTCGAATTTTTCAATTTTCAGAAATGCGAAAATTAAAACAAATTGCAATATTCGATTTTTTTTTCAAATTTTTTAATTTTCAAAATTTTCCGAATTTCGAAATTGCAAAATTAAAAAATCTAAAATTCGAAACATTTCCATATTTCCGAATTTCCGATTTGTTTTAATTTTCTAATTTTTCAATTTCAGATATTTCAAATTTTTAAATTTTCTAATTTTTTAACCTCTTGCCACCCGCCCTATTACAAAATGACAGCGCCAAAGACTCTTTACCACGCGATTATCCGTGTCCAATCACGTCTGATCACAATTTAAACAGGCAAATCCGGTAATCGGCTTTTCCTCACTCGCGTCTGTTATACGCGAGTAGAGGGGAGCCGATCGGCTGCTCCTCTGACAGGGGGGTTTGTCGATTATCAGCACAGCCCCCTCCAAGGATGCCCACACTGGACCACCAGGGATGCCACTAGACCACCAGAGACTCCCAGAGACGCCCACCACAGGTATGCCACCCTAGACCACCAGGGGTGACAATCGGAAATTAATGGATGCCAATCAGTGCCCACAATGGGCATCACTGACTGGCAGGCATTGTTTGGCACTGATTGGCATCCGTTAGTACAACACATTACAGTACATTAGTGCCACCTATGCCCATCTGTGCCACCTATCAGTGCTCACCTGTGCCACCTATCAGTGCCCATCCATGCCCATCCGTGCCACCTATCAGTGCCCATCCGTGCCGCATATTTTTTTTGCAGAAAATAAAAATCCCAGAGGTGATCGAATACCACCAAAAGAAAGCTCTATTTGTGGGAACAAAATGATAAACATTTAGTTTGGGTACAGTGTAACATGACCGCGCAATTGTCATTCAAAGTGCAACAGCGCTGAAAGCTGGTCTGGGCAGGAAGGTGTATAAGTGCCCTGTATGGAAGTGGTTAATTTTTGAATTTTTTTAAATTCACAAATTTTGAATTTCCGTTTTTTTTTTTTTTTTTTTTTTTTTTAGGCAGTTCGGATTTTCAGAAATTTGGATTTTCGAAATTCGTAATTCCAAATTTTAGAAGTCTGGATTTTCTAATTTCGACATTTTTGAAAATTTAGATTTTTCGAAATTGCTAAGTGTTTCTAATTAAATTTCCAAATTTCTGAAATTCTGAATTTTAGAATTAAAAATAAATAAATTTGTAAATGCGAAAATTTAGAAATCCAAAAATTCGCAAATACGAAAATTAAAAGATTCAAAAAATTTGAAAATCTAAATTTCTGAATTTCCGAAGTTCAAAAATTTGGAAATACAAAAATTTGGAAATTTAAAAAGTTCGAAAATTAAAAAATTTGAAAAATCGAAAAATTCTGAATTTTCGAAATTCAGAATTTTATTTTCCAATTTTCGAAATTCAGAATTTTCTAATTAACTTACAGTAACTTAATTAACATGGTTTCGCTAAGCTCCTGCATCCAATGCAAACTTAAAATTTTACACTAAGATATCTCAAGAAGATTTCAGCTTTTCTTCAATTTATCTGGAGACGATCTATGCCACTGATCACAAGCCAAACTATGATTTGCATCATTGGATGTGGGGACAAATTTACCCAATATTTGCATATATAACCTAGTTAGCCTATCATGCCATCTGTGATATTGGGTGAATAGAAGTTCCCAGTATACAAATTATATTCTTGAAAGCTTATTCGTTAAACCATGTCCACTGCTTGTAGTATTACATACCCTTTTGAACCAACTACCCACATGTATCAAACATAACACTTTATTATGAGATACACTCATCCTCTGGTAAATTAATCACTGGTACTCAGGCAGTAGCACTCAAGGGGAATCAAGAAACTCTTATGCTGCGTAGAGATGATTCTACATATTTTTGGCAAAAAAAATTGCAATAAGCATATTTGATCGGTTTGCGCAAAAGTTCTAGCATCTACAAAATAGGGAATAGAATTATGGCATTTTTTTTTTTACTAGTAAGGGCGGCGATCTGCGATTTTTTTTTTTTATTTTTTATTTTTATTGTGACCATGACATTGCGGTGGACACATCTGACACTTTTGACACATTTTTGGGACCATTCACATTTACACAGTGATTAGTGCTATAAAACTGCACTGCTTACTGTGTAAATATGACTGGCAGAGAAGGGTTAACACCAGGGGGCGCTGAAGGGGTTAAAAATGTTCCCTAAAGTGTGTTCTAACTGTAGGGGTCGGAGACTCACAAGGGGAGGAGACCGATGCGTGTTCCTCTGTACTGGGAACACATCTGTCTCCTCACAGCTGACAGGACATGGATCTGTGTGTTTACACACACAGATCCATGGTCCTGCCATGATTGCGGGCAATTGCGGGTGCTCGGCGGACATCGCGGCCACCAGGCACGCACACCGGGTCCCCAACAATGCGTCGGGGGCTCGCGCGCCCCCTAGCCGCCCGAGGCGGCTAGGACGTCATGTGACATCCAGTCTAAAGGACGAAGGGTTCCCGCCGATGTCATTTTACTATGACTTAGTAGGGAACAGGTTAAGAACGAAACAAATCAAATGAGAGCATCATGGAGGGGAATCCAATTCAAACATAGGTCTTATTAGATATATAGAAACATACGGATGAGAAATACTATTATACAGTACCTTTTTCTACCTATGTTGTTACATTACAGCCTTTAGCTCAATGTTTTTTTTTTTATCTGAATTATGTGTGATGGATCAGAACACAATAGTCTAAGTTGGTGAAGTAAAATTAGAAAAATATATACATAAAACTATTTTTCAGAAATAAAAAAAAAAATGATAATTGGCACGTGCGTATGTTTTCACCCCCTTTGTTATGAAGCCCATAAAAAGCTCTGGTGCAACCAATTACCTTCAGAAGTCACATAATTAGTGAAATGATGTCCGTCTGTGTGCAATCTAAGTGTCACATGATCTGTCTTTACATATACAAAACTTTTTTGAAAGGCCCCAGAGGCTGCGACACTTAAGCAAGAGGCACCACTAACCAAACACTGCCATGAAGACCAATGAACTCTCCAAACAAGTAAGGGACAATGTTGTTGAGAAGTACAAGTCAGGGTTAGGTCATAAAAAAATATCCACCTAGGAGCACCATCACATATGTCACAACCAAATGGTCAGAACATGGCACAACAGCAAACCTGCCAAGAGACGGTCAAAATTCACAGACCGGGCAAGGAGGGCATTAATCAGAGAGGCAGCACAGAGACCTAAGGTAACCCTGGAGGAGCTGCAGAGTTCCACAGCAGAGACTGGGGAATCTGTACATAGGACAACAATAAGCCGTACACTCCATAAAGTTGGGCTTTATGACAGAGTGGCCAGAAGAAAGCCATTACTTTCAGTAAAAAAACAAAATGACACATTTTGAGTTTGCAAAAAGGCATCTGGGAGACTCCCAAAATTTATGGAGGAAGATGCTGTGATCTGATGAGACTAAAATTTAACATTTTGGCCATCAAAGAAAACACCATGGGCCAGATTCAGGTAGATGGGAGCATCTTTAATCTGGAGTAACGTTCCTCATTTACGTTACTCTGCCGAAATTTTAGGAGCAAGTGCTGTTATTCATCCCGTGGCGAAAGTACTGCGCATGCGTCGACTGTCAATGCATCCCAGTGCGCATGCTCCAAATTCTGTCAGTGAACGTCAATGACGTCAAATCCCCCATTCATGGACGTTTTACGCGAGCGACGCGTTTTTTTCCCGACGCGATGACGACGGCTATACTTAACATAGGATACTCCACTAGGGGGCTGCTTTATCTTTACGCCACGTATCGCTTACGGAAACGTCGGAAAGTCACTGCGTCGCGCCCGAATACGATCCTGAATTTCCGATTCCCGCTGATTAACATATTCTCAGCGTTAATCAGCGGGAACGCCCCGCGATGTGATAAAGTTGCGATGTGATGGTGAAATTCAATTACGCCGCTCGCATCGGAACTCCAACCCGGCGTTTGTTTTCTGGTTACAGAAAACAAAAACGTTGGCTTAAAGTGACAGTTAGGCTGGAGTATCACTGATACTCCAGCCTAACCCTACCTGAATCTGGCCCTATGTCTGGCGCAAACCCAACACATCACATCACTCAAGGAACACCACAGTGAAACATGGTGGTGGCAGCATCATACTGTGGGGATGTTTTTCAGCAGCCGGGACTGGGAAACTGGTCAGAGGGAAAGATGGATGGTGCTAAATACAGTGATATTCTTGAGCAAAGCCTGCACTACTCTGTGTGTGATATGAGGCTAGGATGGAGGTTCCCCCTCCAGCAGGATAATTACCCCAAACACACTGCTAAAACAACACTAAGGGCATACTGGCTATATCCCCTCATCCTGCACCCAGCAGCTCAGTTTGTCAAAAGCAGTACAAACTTAAAAAGGAGGGGTGGGTGCTGTGTCCGTTCATTAACTCAGAAAAAAGGATTTTACGGTGAGTATAAAATCCTATTTTCTTTCGTTCATGGACGGACACAGCCTAAATCTTGACAAAGTGGGAAAAGTAGTGTAAAAAATGAGGGATGGGAACAGCATAAAATAAACTTCACCCCAAAACAAAACAGAGCTCCTCAACCGAGGAGTTGCAACTTTAAACAGCCGCCTGCAAAACTTTGCGGCCGAAAGAAGCATCCAAAGATGCACTCACATCAACCTTGTAGAATTTAGTTTACAGACGACCAAGTCACCGCCTTACACACCTGGAAAACAGATACTTGATGACGGAAAGCCCAAGAGGCACCTATTTCCCTGATCGAATGTGCTATGAATGGAAAGGGGGGTGCCCAACCCTTTATGGCGCAAGTCTGAATCACTATCTGTCGGATCCACCTCAAGATGGTGGCCGAAGAGACCGCTAGGCCCTTTTTGGGACCAGGCACTGAAACAAACAGCGAGTCTGACCCCTGGAACGGAGCAGTAGCAGATAAGTATACTCTCAGAGTTCAGACAACGTCCAAGGAATGTAACACCGCCTCTTTATGGTGCGACGGATGAGGACACAAGGATGAAAGTACAATGTCTTCATTGAGATGGAAGTCTGAAACGACCTTAGGTAGAAAAGAAGGCTGGAGATACAGCACCACCTTATCTTTGTGGAAAATCAGATACAGAGCCTTGCATGACAAGGCTGCCAGCTCAGAGACCTGTCTAACTGATGTAACTGCCACCAAAAAGATTACTTTATGAGAAAGTGTCAACAAGGGGTTTTCCCTAATGTTCTCAAACGGTGGCTTCTGAAGCACCGAGAGGACCAGATTCATGTCCCATGGAGGTAGTGGGGGACGGACTGGAGGGGCCACATGCCGAACCCTCTGTACAAACATTCTCACTAGAGAGTGAGCCACCAGGGGTCACTGAAAAAAAAAAAGACTGGTAGGGCAGATATCTGACCCTTAATCGCACTTAAAGCAAGCTTTTGGTCCACCCCAAGAACAGCAGGACTCTGGAAACCAAGTAAGTCCACAGATTCCACGTTATTTCCTCACAAAAGGCTATGTAGGCCTTCCAAGTGCGATGGTAAATCTTCCTAGAGGCTAACTTCCTAGCTTTCGTCATGGTAGGAATCACAGAATCCGACAGGCCCCGATCTCATAGCACCTGGCTTTTAATAGTCATGCTGTTAAAGCCAACTGTAAAGCAGGATGAACTATGGGACCTTGTAACAGCAGGACCTCTCTCAGCGGTAGATGCCAAGGGACATATGCTACTAGATGCACTAGATCAGCGTACCAAGGACGTTGAGGCCAATCCGAAGCATAGGATCATTGGAATACCCTCTGTCTCCAATCTGTGAAGTAGATGAGGAAGGAGCCTTAGAGGAGGGAAGGCATAGATTAGCCGGTACTGACTCCACAGTGCCACTAATGCATCTGTCGCATCTGCCCATGGGTCTCTTGACCAAACCTTAATACCTTCTGATTGAGTCGAGATGCCAGGAGATCTACGTCTGGCGTGCCCCATCTTTGGCAAAGGAGCTAGAACACATCCGGGTGCAGAGACCATTCTCCTTGGTCCAGCAGCTGGCGATTCAGGTAGTCTGCTTGCCAGTTTTCCATGCCCGGAATGTAAACGTCTGACAGGGCCGGTACGCTCCTTTCTGCCCACCTTTAGAATGTGAGTGACCTCTGACGCTGCAGCCGAGCTTCTTGTTCCTCCCTGAGGGTTGACATATGCCACAGCCATGGCGTTGTCTGACTGGATAGTGACTGGACGCCCCTGTAGCCTCTGAGGCCAAGTGGAGAGTCACAGCCTGATTGCCCGAAGTTCCAGGACATTGATCGGCAAGTGGGATTCCTCTGGAGGCCAGCAACCTTGGGTTGACTGAACCCCCCAGAGTCCCCCCCCCCCCTCAACCGGAAAGGCTGGTGTCTGTCGTTATCAACATCCAGTGAAGGGGAAGGAATGTTTTTCAAGCCAGAAGTGCCGGTGATGTCAGACACCAAACTAGGGAGGTCCTCACCATCCAGGAACAATAGACACTTGTCCCACCTGGACAGAATTTCCATCTGTAATACTTGCATGTGAAATTGTGCATATGGTACTGCCTCAAAAAGGAGGCCACCATGAGGCCCAGGACTCGCATGCAATAGCGGAGTGACAACCATCTTTGATGTCAACTGCCGCACCTCAGCCTGAAGGGTCTGCAACTTTTCCACAGGGAGAAAAACTTTTTTTCTCTGAGGGGTCCAGAATTAACCCCAGATACACTAGACGTTGAGTCGGTACCATTACTGACTTCTGAGTGTTCAGCACCCAACCAAAATCTCAGCGGGTTTGACAGGTTATAAAAACACTCACCTCTAATTCTGAGCTTGAAGTGGCCCTCAGAAGAAGATCGTCCAAGTAGCCCACGATAGCGATGCCATGTTGTCTTAGTAGGGCCAAAATTGGGGCAAGCAACTTGGTGAATATCCTTGGTGCCAATGCCAGGCCAAAGGAGAGAGCCACAAATATATAGTGGTCTTCCCCAACCGCAAAGCGCAGACATCTGGTGCATATGGGGACATGCAAATAGGCGTCCTTGATGTCCAAGGATGCCAGAAAGTCCCCCGGCTGGAGGGCAGTGATGACAGAGCGAACCGATTCCATCTGGAATCTTTGTACCTTCACAAAGCAATTCAAGGCCCTGAGGTCCAGGATTGGACGAACGCCGTCCTTCTTTGGTACTATGAAAAAAACTAATTTGAGTAAAACCCCTGAAACCATTCCTGTACTGGGACAGGGATAACCACCCCGCGTTTCATAAGGCCTTGAACTGCCCCAAGACGAGTCGACTGTAGCTGGAGGTTGGAGGGGAAAAATCTGTTTGGTGGGCAAGATAGGAATTCTATCTTGTACTCTATAGAAACTACTTCGTAAACCCACCGGTCAGGGACCTGAGATGTCCACGGGGTCGCAAATTTGCGAAGACGTCCCCCCACCCAAAAGATGGGTGGGGACACACCTTCATGCGGAAGTAGATTTGTTTGCAGGCTTGTTGGGTTTGCGAAACCAGGGATGTCCCTGTCCCTGAGCAGGTGCTTTATCAGCCTGAGGTCTTTTACCTGCCGCACTGGGCGGATGAAAAAAACGCTTGTGCGCGGTGAAGAAGGGCGCTTGCCTACTGCGTGGCTCCTTCCCCTTTTTAGATCATGGGAGCAGCATGCTCTTACCTCCTTTGGCATCTTTTATAATGTCATCCAGGGAAGCTCCAAAAAGTCTGTCACCCCTAAAGGGCAAATCCATCAGGGCCTTCTTGGAAGATCGGTCTGCAGACCAATTTTTTAACCAACGCAGGCCATCTCGGTCCGCATCCTCAGATACCTCAGAGCCAGGGCCATAAGCTGTAGCTGGATCCGGCTCCGCATCCGAGTGGTCACCAGAAGATGACGGGGGGAGGGGGTGCTTTGTAGCCCCCATTTTCCCATGTGCTGCTTTCACCTTGGCAACAAAGGCATCTAGGATAGGGGAAAAGGTGTCTGCTTCTGACCCCATGCTGACCCATGTGCCTGACACAGGGACTCCCAGGTAAGGTACAGTAACCCAGCCTCCTAGCTGCGGCAGAGACGAGAGGACTCACCACCCTGAAACAGTAGTACGGCTGTCGTCCGCTATCTAGTAGAGCTGCTTCCATGTCAGCTATACCGTCTGACCAGTCTGCAGCATGTGTCTGTAGGTTTGCACCGTTTAAATGCTGTCTGTTCAGAGGAAACATGGCCGCCAAGCGTCTGATAGAAGCCAAACAACGTCGCTGGCCAAACAACGCCGCAGGCCACAAGAACATGGACATAGATGGAGCACAGAAAAAATAGCTGCCGAGCGGACGCTAGAGGCCAAACACAGCGCGGCCACAAAAACATGGCTGCCGAGTGTAGATCGAGCATGGAGCACAAAAAAAAAAAACGGCTGCCGAGCAGACGCTAGAGGCCTAACACAACGCGGACCACAAAAACATGGCCGCCAATGCAGATAGAAACAAACACAGCAAGGATCACAGAAAAATGGCCGCCGACAACATGGATCAAATCTTTCAAGTTAAAAATGCTTATTTTCTGGGCTAAAAGGCATGGGGGTGTTGAAAATAGCAGAGGGAGGGGCACTGCCCTGGGGAACATGTCAGGAGTGGTGATTTTTTAAAGCACTGACATATACAAAGAAAAAAAAAGTTTTAAATTGCTAGAAAATGATTTCTCCCTCCTGGTTTTGTTTTTTTTAAAATGGCACACCAATCTCAAAAGGTCCTCCAAAATACATAGAAGGGAGTAAAAAAAGAAGCTGGTATTGAAGTGAAATTTTTTTTTTCTTTGTAAATGTCACTTTTGCTTCAATTCATCCTGCAAGAATAAAAAAAAAATGCATAGAGTCCCCCCCAAATGCACAGGAGGAACTTTGAGTCGGTGTTCCCCCTAAAAATCCACACCAGACCCTTAATCTGAGCATGCAGCCTGGCTGGTCAAGAAAAAGGGGGTGGGGCAACTGTGCTCCCCCAAACCATATGTAGCACCCCCTTACTTTCAGTATGGGCACTACGCTAAAGTTAGTGGGGGGAGAGAGAGAGTTATGTTGCTCGCACTCCTAATTTTGCTAAATTGGGCTGCTGTCATATTAGAACTGTCCTGTGGGTCAGTCTGCGCTCCGGAGGTGTCAATCTCACCCCCGGACGACATATGGCGCCAGAGGGGTTCTAACAGAGCCACTTTTCCCCAGCAGCCAATTGAAGGAGTTTTTCCCTCGTGGGGCATGCTGGGGGAGGGTATATGTGGCAGGTGCCATTTTTTGGGGGTCTTCGCAGGTTCCAGGTGCAGCACCCAACTTCAGGGTGTGCGCATCCAATAGACCCTGGCGATTTGGCCTACCAGGCCGGGGTCGAAAGTTACGCGGAGTTCCTGGCGGATGCTGCCGGGGTGCCCCAGTGACTTGCTGGGTCCCCTCACCACCAAGAGAGAGATCCTAGGCCACTGGCTATACGGTGGGGATTCGGCTCGAGGAGAACCCAGAGGCAGGTTATCTGAGAGACTTGAACAAACCATCGGGGATCTAGTGACCGACACACTGACAGGTACACTTCAACTGTCAATTGGTCACCCAATTGTGATTGACTGGAAGGATTCGCTCTGTTGTTCACATTGTCAGCATAGAGCCTGTGGCAGAGGCCTCATCTGGCATCTTAAATCCAATCAGAGCCAGGTCCATAGCAAGGACCTGTTATTACCAGCAACCTTAAAGTAGAACTCTGGCTGCCAGGCTTGTGGCAGAAGTCTGTCCGGGAATCGCTTCACCCACCCTGGCTAGAGTGGCGACAAAATATGTTACTGAGAGCAGGCTTGCTCTCCTGTTCATCCAAGCCTGATACCGCAATGTTTTCTCTACTTCATCAACCTATCCTATCTACCTCCTGTTGATGTTGGTCGTGTTGGACCCAAGAAATAAAGCATTTTGGAAAACCATATCTACTGGCTGGACATTCGCTTACTGCTCGGCTCACTGATTTCACCCCTAGAAAAAATATGTCTTTAAGAGTCATTTGTTTGTATGGCAGCAGTAGGTAAGCAATAACCAGCAATGCCAGAAAGCACAGAGTTAGGCTTTTGTGACTCATCAGAAGCCTTTTGCCCAATCACAGCTAATCTCACATTGAGCAGTCTTGACCAGTCACAGCCAGCTTTGCAAACACTCTGTCTGGGAGGTTCATAATACTGCACATGTGCTGCTAGATTATTCATTCCACGTAGAGACAGAACAGAGCAGACATGCAGAGTCTTGTTTTATGGAAGCAAGGGGCAAAAATAGGTATGTGACACAGTTATATATATGTTCTTATTGTAAATAGTGTAGAACTGTATACTGATCTAGTTGTGTGTTCACTTGTAGTTCCACCTAACCTAATTCACAAACCAAACCCAACTAAGCTAACCCTGCAAAAGCAACCCTGCAAACCAAGTTGCAAACAACAGAGTTATACGCTTCAGAGAAATTAGAGAATGCTTTGATAACTTACTGAGAGAGAGTATAAATACTGAAGAAAGAAATATATCCACCATCTTATGTTAAATGACAAGATTAAATTTTTGAACCACCATTTTGTTATACTTTATTCATCACATGTTTTTTACATGGACTGTCTGCTGCAAAGCAGCAGTATTATATATGAAGAGATGTGAAGTTAATAAAGAAGTTATTTTAAGCATTTGGTGTGCTCTTTAAACCTACTGCTTCCATAGAACGGCGCTAGAGGAATTTTCAGAGTAATAGACAGTCTTGTTAGACTGAAAAGTCAGAGATATCACAATTCTTCTAATGCCACAGCACATGAGGCACTTTATAGTGCTGCGCCTGCCACAGTGGAACTATTATTCCCTTTGAGAGAAAAGCGATAGCACTCCTCAACTTGCACAGCAAAGAGCGCATTTGAGCAGCGGAGCGCCAGCATATACCGCCACGCAGCAACCGATGCCTGAGTGATCAAGTAAAGACACCTCAGGCCATAGAAGCGTGTTTACTCAAACTGCAGCCGACTCTTAAAGTGGCAGAACGGCAAAGGCAAGATAGTCACGGAAAAGCACCAACCCTCCTGCGACCCTAGAGAGAGAGAAATAGACGCATGGTGGGAGACCAAAGTCCAGACCTAGAGTGCCTGCACCGCCACTAATGAAGAAGCCACGTACTGCAGCCAGCTAGTTTCCCACCACTAGGCCCAAAGCCTGCAGCAGTGCATCGCAAGTCATCGCAGAGCAACGCATCGCAGCTCATCGCAATTAATCAGAGCATCGCAAAGCATCGCAACGCATCGCAGCTCATCGCAATTCATCGCAGAGCATCGTAAAGCATCGCAAAGCATCGTAAAGCATCGCAAAGCATCGCAACGCATCGCAATTCATCGCAGAGCATCGCAATTCATCGCAGAGCATCGCAATTCATCGCAGAGCATCGTAGAGCATCGCAGAGCATTGAAATTCACCGCAGAGCATCGCAACAAATTGCAACTCATCGCAGAGCATCACAAAGCATCGCAAAGCATCGCAAGTCAGCGCAAGCTTCGCATCAAGAAAAGACAAGTCTCCTCTAAGACTGACATTTGTTCCAGCAACCTACAGATCACAGTATCCTGCTCTTCAGAAATAAGGTCAGAGCTTTCCTTTTATTACTTATCATTGCACATGGGCTTTGGCATAAAGAGACATTTTCGTGTTCAAGAATAAAAGACTGAAGTAAAACGAAAGGACAGTTTGTAGTATACAGACTTTAATGTATTTAAAGTGAAAGTAATTTATTGCCTAAAGCTTTTGCTATTGCATTTAAAGTGAAAGTAATTTATTGCCTGCATCTTTTGCTATTGCATTTAAAGTGAAAGTAATTTATTGCCTGCATTTATTGTTATAGCATTTAAAGTAAAATGTCTAAGCCTACTGTTAGAGGATACAAAGATAGATAGGATAGAGGGTGAAGAGCAAGTGAACCTGTCTGAGGTAGAAGAGTCTGATGCAGCATTAGCCTTGCCCCAAACAAGTGAGCTAAGATGCTCAGAACGTATCAAAAAACTGACCCCAAAAATGCAGGAAAATTTGGAGCAAGAAGCAGCATTAAAAGGAAAAAGGTTTACCAGAATATATGATAGGTGGAAACTATACATTAGATGCTCGTAGAAAGCTAAAGCAAGTTAGTATAAATGAAAACTTGAGTGATCTGGTAGAGACAATAGAATTGTGTGAATCCAAGCTTATGGCAGTGTATGCCAATCTGCGGTCATCCACGACACCTTCCCAGGATATTATGAGGAACATGGACACATGTACTGCAGTCACTAAAGATTTAGTAAAGCTCATGAGAGAATTATCATCTGAAGCCAACTATGATGAAGTTAAGGCGAGAAAGAGAATGAACGAGCTCTTCACGAGAGACTATGCTAGGTCCTTAGGGGAACCACAATCTCAAGTGGGACTTCCTTCACTAGCAGAAGTGCCAGTCACACAGCAGAGTCCTCAAGTACTCTAACCAAAAGAAAGGAACTTGTTGAACAAGTTGCTGTCAAGAAAGCAGAAATCGAGATGGAACCTGCCATTAAAGCGCAGCGTCTACGAATAGCCGTAAGGGAGGCACAGCGCCATCAAATGGAAGCTGAAATGGAGGCACAGCGCCATCAAATGGAAAGTCTGGAAAGGCTCAAAGAAGTTAGGATTATAGAAGCCAGACCAAGAGTACACGAAAAGGACATGAATGGTAGTCATAGGTCCAAATCTGTACTAAGTGATGAAGCAGACTCCTACTCCCCTCCATACATCCAGGAGAATGAAAGGAAACCTTCAGTATGTAGTGAAAAAAATAATTGCCCTTCCATTCCTGCTCAGAAAGACGAAAAGAGAGACTCACTTAATTTAGAACTAAGTGAAAAAATAAAACAGGATAATTCTACCCCTAGATGTCACTGCAACGATCAGGAGAATGTTGCGTCTATTGTCCCAGCAAGACGGCAGAGTACAGATCCCAGCAAGACTTCCCATTCCAGAACCTACTGTATTTTCAGGGGACATACTGAAGTTCATAGAGTGGAAAGCAAGTTTTGAAATGATCATTGAGCATCATTGTTCCAGACCAGTCAACAAGCTATTCTACCTTCAGAGATATGTTGGTGGAGAAGCAAAGAAAGCTCTTGAAGGTAACTTCTATAGAACAGGTGAAGAAGCCTATAAACAAGCCTGAGAAAAGTTAAATGCAAGATATGGTCATCCTTTCTTAGTACAAAGAGCCTTTAGGGAGAAATTGAATAACTGGTCTAAAATAGGTCCCAAGGAACACTTCAAACTCCAAGAGTATGGTGATTTCCTGCAAGCATGCAGCAATGCCATCCCACATGTACGAGGACTAGAAGTACTGAACGACTATCTAGAAAATCACAGGATGCTAGTTAAGCTACCTGAAGAAGTGGCTTCTAGATGGAATCGCTATGTGAAGAGTTAGATCTAAATAAGGACTTCCCAAGTTTTGAAAAGTTCTCCGAGTTCGTTAATAGGAAAGCACGAATAGCATGTAATCCAGCAACAGCATCTTACGCCTTAAAATCCTTAGAAGAAAGGCCTGCAAGAGATATAAGATGTGGAAGAGCAACTAGCTTTGCAATCAACACAGCAGCTAAAGGTCTAGATACCTGCGAAAGCAAGCTGAAAGTCACTACTGGGTTCAGTAAAGAGACAGAACCGACAAATCCTCAGACTACCTTTAAGTGTATGTTCTGTGGAGAGAACCACTCCATACACAAGTGCCAACAATTGAAAGAGAAGTCCTCAAATGAAAAGAAAAGATTTGTACTTGTTAACCAACTGTGTTTTGGATGCTTAAAAAAAGGCCATGTTACAAAAGAGTGTAAGAAAAGGGCTACATGCAGCGTCTGCAAAGGACGCCATCCTACACCACTACATGAAGAACATCCAAAGAAGGATGAATCCTCAATACCTAAAAATGCTGAGGAAAAAAAGAAAGTATCAGTATTCTCTTGCAGAATTCAAATCCTAAAAGGAGGAACAAGAAGGTATACGCCTATGCACTACTGGATGCCCAAAGTGACGTCACCTTCATTGATCAAGAAATCTGCAAGATTACAAGTGGCTACAGAACCAGTGAAGCTCAAGCTCACCACAATGACGGGGAGAGACACATTCGTGAACAGTCAAAAGGTTAAAGGACTGAGAGTTAGAGGACTTCATTCAAACCTCACATTAAATCTACCTCCATCTTATACGAAAGACGACATACCTCCTAGATCGAGATCGTATACCTACCTGTGAAACAGCCAATAAATGGGAGCACCCATCTATCATATCTTATGAGATGTCCCCGCTGAAGGAATTTGGTGTTGACTGTTGATAGGCTACGATTGTCCCGAAGCTTTGGTACCACGAGAGGTAATCACAGGAGGAAAGGGTGAACCCTACGCTGTTCGAACTGATCTAGGATGGGGTGTTGTTGGAGGAAAACAGCAGATTGCAAACTCAAAACAGGTGACAGGATTGTGTCATCGAATATCTGTCCAAGAGCTACCAACTGTAAGTTCAGCAAAGGTAATCAAGATCCTTGAATCTGACTTTGCAGACTAGTGTTGAGCGGAATACGCCATATTCGATTTCGCGATATATCACGAATATATAGAAGAATATTCAAGAAATATTCGCTAAAATCGAATATTCGTGATATTTTGTCCAAATAACAATATTGCGAAATTTCGCTAATGCGAATGCGAAATTGATTGTGAAATTCTCGTCAGCACTGGGAGTAACTGGGAGGCAGGTTCCTATTGGTTGCTATGGAGGTTGCTAACCTCTGACAACTGTGGTAGGAGAACTTTGATTGGCTCTGATGCAAAAGAAGGGCGGAGAAAATAATCGCGCAATATTCCTTTTGCCGAATATTCGCATTGCGAATATTTCGGCAGCATAAAAGGATCGCCTCAGCTACTCGGCCCAGGGTCTCTCTCTAATCATACCAGCAATGCTTTTAGACATCGATGGAGATCACTAGGATGTGATCTGTTTTAAAAATAAATTTGAAAAAATACGAATATTCACCGCAATATTCGATTTATTCGCGAATACTCAAATATGCAATATTCGTAACGAATATTCGCAATGCGAATATTCGTGAGCAACACTATTGCAGACATAAGTTCTGAAGAAGAAATGGTCCGGCAGACCGATTTCATCGGATATGTCTCCTGGAGATTTTGGTCTGATGTGTGTACACACGATCAAACCAAAATCTCCGTGGACGGACAGCGCAGTGATGTGGCGGTGACGTTGACACCGCCACGTCACCGAACCAGGAAGTAAAATACTTCCACGCATTCGTCGAATCCATTCGATGCATGCAGGGGATTTATGTTCGCTGGTTAGGCGTACTAACCAGCGGACATGTCGGACAGACGGGTTTTTCTTTTATAGCGCAAAAAACAAAAAACCCAGAGGTGATCAAATACCACCAAAAGAAAGCTCTATTTGTGTGAAAAAATTACAAAAATGTCAAATGGGTACAATGTTGTATGACTGAGTAATTGTCATTCAAATTTTGAGAGCACCGAAAGCTGAAAATTGGTCTGGTTAGGAAGGGGGTTTAAGTGCCCAGTGGTCAAGTGGTTAAAACTTTTGTCTGCTGGAAACCGGTCTGTGGACCAGTTTCAGCAGATATATTTGATCCTGTGTACGCGGCCTAGAAGAAAGTATTCAGCAGAATCAACAAGGTCATCTTGAAATGCCCTTACCCTTCAGAGAACGACCTTGTCTGCCAAATAACAGAACTCTTGCCTTAGCAAGATTGAAAGGCATACTTGAAGAAGGACATGCAGAGAAGGTGAATAACCAACCTAAAGTAAGAGAAGTGTGGTACATCCCACATCAAGGTGTTTACCACCCAAAGAAACCAGATAAAATTAGAGTAGTATTTGATTGCTCAGCAAAGTATGATGGTGTTGCATTGAACGATCATCTACTAAAAGGACCAGATCTTACAAACACTCTGCCTGGAGTACTCTGTAGATTCAGAAAGTATCCCATAGCGGTCATGTGTGACGTTGAAAAAATGTTCCACCAGTTCCATGTGAAGAACGAAGATAGAGACTTCCTGAGGTTCCTATGGTGGGAGGACGGAGCTACAGATACAGAGCCAGCAGAATACAGAATGAAGAGGGAGCTGTGGTGGCTCAACGTGATTGGCACTGCGCTGACAAGCCATTCACCTCTGCAGCCAAGGGTTCGGATCCCGGTCTCGGCTACATGTGAATTGAGTTTGGTGGTCTCAGCCCGGCTCCCGGTGGGTGTGCTATGCAAGGTACGCCTGTGCTTAGTACGCCCACCCCCCCCCCCCACAAAAAAACCACCACACTTGCACGCACACGAAATTGGTTTAAAACACATGCACTTTGGCCATGCGGTCTCTTAAAATAAAAGAGAGGCGAAGGACCTACGGGGCTGGCTGGGTGGGCTAGGCCCCCTCACTCCCTCATAGGGGGAGTCCCTCTGCCCAATTGGGGTCCCGTTGGGCCCCAGTTGGGCTCCCAAGAGGAGCAGGTAGGGCGGGGTGAGTGGGAGGCCCCCCTTCACACCCGCCATTGCCACCAGGGGCATGGAGAAGGATGGCGATTGCCTCCGGGGGGAGGGTCTGCCTACTCCCAACTCCTACAGTCCGGCTCCTCTCTCTCGAGTTCACGCACAAAAATACACTTTAAAAAAAAAAGAATACAGAATGAAAGTACATTTGTTTGGAGCAGCATCATCTCCAGGTTGCGCCAATTATGGTATGAAGTACTTGGCTAATAAAAATGAAAAGTATTGTCCATCAGCAGCAAATTTTCTTAAGAAAAACTTCTATGTAGATGATGGTCTTATACGTCTAGAGTCCATAGAATCTGCAATCAAATTAGTAAAGGAAAGCCAAGAATTATGCGCAAGAGGAAACCTGCGCCTTCACAAATTCATCTGAAACAACAGAGAGGTACTGGAATCCATCAGTGACTCTGAACGTGCATCAACAATGAAGAATATAGATCTCAACTATGATCATCTTCTAGTTCAGAATGTACTTGGCTTGGGATGGAATGTAGAGAACGACAAGTTCTTCTTTGAAGTATCCTTTGAAGAGAAAGTTGCAACCAGACGTATCATTCTCTCTGCTGTGGCTTCTATATATGATCCACTGGGATTCTTGGCCCCAGTAATCCTCAAAGCAAAAGAACTACTACAAGAATTATGCAGACGGAAGTTGGGATGGGATGAACCTATACCTGAAGATTTGAGGCCAAGGTGGGAGACTTGGATAAGAGACTTGCAAAATTTGAAAGAAGTTCGGATACCCAGATGTTTTGTACCTCATGATTTCAGAGAGTACAAGAAAATAGAACTTCATCACTTTTCAGACGCCAGTAGTTATGGCTATGGTCAGTGCTCCTACATCAGAGTGATAGGAGAAGGAAAAATACATTGTGCCCTGGTTATGGGAAAGACCAGAGTTGCACCTACCAGTATTCAGACAATACCAAGACTTGAACTGACAGCAGCTGTTTCAGCATCAGTAAGCAAGTTTCTAAGAGAAGAATTAGAGTTAAAAATAGATGAATATTTTTGGACAGACTCACGAGTTGTCCTAGGATACATAAACAACAAAGCTCGAAGATTCCATGTCTTTGTCGCCAACAGAGTTCATAAAATTCAGGAAATTACAAATCTGGAACATTGGCATCACATTGATACAAAGCATAACCCAGCAGATCATGCTTCAAGAGGTCTGAATGTATGGCCCTGTACACACAATCAAACATATCTGCTGAAACTGGTCCGCAGACCAGTTTCAGCGGACAGATCCGACCGTGTGTACGGGCTAGCAGACAGGTTTTTCCAGCAGACAAGTTTTAAAGCATGCTTTAAAACTTGTCTGCTGGAAACCCGTCCGCCCAACATGTCCGCTGGTTAGTATGCCTAACCAGCGGACCGAAATCTCCCGCATGCGTCAAATGGATTCGACGCATGCGTGGAAGTATTTTACTTCCTGGTTTGGTGACGTGGCGGCGTCAATGTCACCACCACGTCACCGCGCTGTCTGTTCGCGGGGATTTTGGTTTGATGATGTGTACAACCATCATACCAAAACAGCCCAGCAGACATATCCAATGAAAACGGTCCATCGGACCGCTTTCATCGGATAAGTTTGATCGTGTGTACGTGGCCTATCAGAATTGAAAAATTCTAATTGGTTCACCGGTCCAGAGTTCCTTTGGGAAAAGGAGATCATACCCAGTGAAGGTAACACAGAATTGTCTATGGGTGTTCCAGAAGTAAAGGTTGTACAAAAATTAAGCACTGCTGCCAAATTTCAAGATGACATACTTGAAAGACTAGCCAGATGTTCAAAATGGAATACGGTCATAAATGTAGTAGCTCGATTTCAACGTTTGGCAAAGGGAATCAGAAAAAAAGAATCATTGAATCTAGAGGAAAGAATGAAAGCTGAAGAATACACATTCAACAGAGATTCTATAGTGAAGAGTTGACAAGACTTAGGTCAAGAACCTAAAAGGCTTCCTAACAACCACCCACTGTACAAGCTCAATCTTGTTCTACAGGATGGTATACTGAAGGTGGAAGGGAGACTGGAAAATGCATTGTTACCCAGCAGAGTGAAACATCCAGCAATTCTACTTTCACAAGATTGATTATTAATCACTACCACAACAAATCCTTGCATCAAGGAAGAAGCTTTACCCAGAACTGTTTGAGAGAAGGTGGTTACTGGATAGTGAAAGGAAGCAAAGTTATAGCAAAGCATATAAATAAATGCGTAACCTGTAGAAAGGCACGTAAACCTACCGAAGAACAAAGAATGGCAGATTTACCAGTAGATCGTGTAAACCCATCATCGCCATTTCTTCATAGTGGAATGGATTGCTTCAGCCCATTCATCACCAAGCAAAACCGCAAGGAGTACAAGAGATATGGACTAATATTCACATGTCTGAGCTCCAGAGCAACTCACCTGGAAATGTTAGAAGATATGTCAACTGACGCATTCATCAACGCCTTGAGATGTTTCATAGCCATTAGAGGTACTGTCAGAGAGCTTAGATCTGACCAAGGATCTAATTTTGTCGGAGCAAAAAATGAGTTGAAGAAAGCTCTAAAGGAGATCGATAAAGAAAAGGTAACTGAGTACCTGTCACGGAATCAATGTGACTTTCATATGAATGCTCCACATGCAAGCCACACAGGAGGAGTTTGGGGAGAAGACAAATCAGAACTGTAAGAAATGTGCCAAGTTCAATGTTGAAAAAGAACTCCGGAAGACCCTATTCTATGAAGTAATGTCTATTGTTAACAGTCGTCCACTTACAGTTGACAACATCAATGATCCAACGAGTTTGGAACCTTTAACTCCTAACCATCTACTTCACCTTAAGTCTGATTGCACACAACTACCGCCTGGCAAATTCACCAAAGAGGATTTAAATGCCAAAAAGAGATGGCGAAGAGTTCAATATCTATCAGAACAGTTTTGGAATAGATGGAGGAAAGAGTACTTAGCCAATCTTACGCTGAGAAGTAAATGGCAAACACCCAGAAGAAATGTCCAAGTTGGTGATATAATATTAGTGAAAGAAGATGATTTACCTAGAAGTCAATGGAAATTGGCCAAAGTTCTAGAAGTTCAAAAGGATGAAGACAAACTAGTAAGTAGAGAGTTGTTACAAATAGGAGACTCAAAACTTGACAAAAAGGGAAAACGTCTCACTACGTCTCCTATACAGAAGTTAGTTGTTCTACTTGAGAGTGATAAGAGACACTTGGAAAGTTGAGAACCTAATAGAAAATTCCCCAAATTCATGTTCACCTACTATAGAGAACAATAATTATAGGCAATTTTGGTGGGAGTGTAGCTGGCCATCTAGAACCTGTCCTAGGTAGCGAATATAACCTACATGTATATACAGCTAAGCCTGCTAATAACCTAATGTAGAGCACATGTTTATATGTGAGAGACAAAGGCAGAGTTACTCACTGTGATTTTATGCTTGGATGTCATAACAGTTGTATGTTGTTTTCACAGAAGCAAAAGAAAAAATATGCCTTTAAGAGTCATTTGTTTGTATGGCCGCAGTAGGTAAGCAATAACACAGTTGAATTCATACCAGAAAGCATAGAGTTAAGCTTTTGTGACTCATCAGAAGCCTTTGCCCAATCATAGCTAATCTCATTTTGAGCAGAGTCTTGACCAGTCACAGCCAGCTTTGCAAACACTCTGTCTGGGAGGTTCCTAATACTGCACGTGTGCTGCTAGATAATTCATTCCACATGGAGACAGAGAGCAGACATACAGAGTCTTGTTTTATGGAAGCAAAGGCAAAAATAGGTATGTGACAGTTATATATATGTTATTATTGTAAATAGTGTAGTTAGAACTGTATACTGATCTAGTTGTGTGTTCACTTGTAGTTCACTTGGAGTATAAATACTGAAGAAAAAAATATATCCACCATCTTATGTTAAATGACAAGATTGAATATTTGAACCACCATTTTGTTATAATTTATTCATCATGTGTTTTTGTACATGGACTGTCTGCTGCAAAGCAGCAGTATTATATATGAAGAGAAGTGAAGTTAATAAATAAGTTATTTTAAGCATTTGGTGTGCTCTTTAAACCTACTGCTTCCATAGAACAGCGCTAGAGGAATTTTCAGAGTAATAGACAGTCATGTTGGACTGAAAAGTCAGAGATATCACAATTCTTCTAATGCCACAGCGCATGAGGCACTTCATAGTGCTGCGCCTGCCACAAGTATCGCCACACATACAAGGCAGTGACATTGCTGTGGGGGTGCAGGGGGTGCGGTCCGCACCGGGTGACACCCGCCAGAGGGGTGTCGCTGCTAAACACTACAGCTTGCAGTGGAGTGGTGCGAGCAAGGCAATAAGCCGTGCAGGAGAGGCTCAGGCTGCCTATAACACTTCCCAGCTGTCACGCGGGTATCACCAATATCTCCCGAGGCAGCCAGAGTAGGTGGGTGGAGCTGGGGGTGTGGCCACCTCCTCCACTCCTCCCACAGACCAGTTCATGCATATCCCACAGCTGAAGGAGATAGAGGCGACTGGCGAGGACACAGCAGCACCTCCTACACGCCCAGGTCTTCATCTGCAAGCATGAGATATGCTATAAGTTACTGCACAGGACACTGTTACTACATAGAGTCCAAACCTGACTTGTACCACCCCCAACCTGTCCTGCACCACCCCCAACCTGCCTTGCACCAACCCCAACCTGCACCAACCCCAACCTGCCCTGTGCCAATCCAACCTGCCCTGTGCCACCCCACTATACTACCCTAACCTGCCCTATACCACCCCAATCTACCCTAACCTGTCACTATACCACTATACTATCATTTACTGGGGCAAGTTTGGGGTGCGCCCCATGACCGTGTGACCATCTTCAGGGTGCTGGGCAGCCTAGACAGGAGGGAGTGACACCATGTTTTACTGCACCAGATGACACCAACCCTAGTGACGACACTGATACCAGGCCATATGTCCTCAACATGGAGGGGTTGCCCTGGCAAAGCACCTTGCCCCCCTTGTTCATGAGAACAAGGGCTTCTTCCCTACAATCCTGGCCAGTGGTTATGGTGGTCTGTGGACAGGAGGCATATTAGAATCTGGAAGTCCACTCTCCCATGTAAATGAGCAGTCCTTTATTAAATGATAAAAATCCCTAGATCTCCCTAGTTGTAAACATCATCAATCATGGTGCTCACCCCTTCACCTAAGAGGAGCAGGGATTTCATCTGACATCAGTGGTTCCAAGGGATGCCACAGATGCAAGCACCCCACGTTTCCTTGGGAACCAGTGACAGCGGGAAGCTGATTATATGTATATGTATATATTATAAGCAGTAGAAATACCGCTTCTATATATGACTAGAGTTGAGCGGACACATGGATGTTCGGGTTCGCCCGAACTTTGGAAAAAAAGGCCGGGTTCGGGGCCCGAACTTGACCCCATTGAAGTCAATGGGGACCCGGACTTTTGACTACTAAAATGTTTCTAAAAAACTAAAGGAAAGTAGTGTTGCTCACGAATATTCGCATTGCGAATATTCGTTACGAATATTGCATATTCGAGTATTCGCGAATAAATCGAATATTGCAGTGAATATTCGCTATTGCGAATATTCGTATTTTTTCAAATTTATTTTTAAAAACAGATCTAAAAGCATTGCTGGTATGATTAGAGAGAGACCCTGGGCCGAGTAGCTGATGCGATCCTTTTATGCTGCCGAATATTCGCAATGCGAATATTCGGCAAAAGGAATATTGCGCGATTATTTTCTCCGCCCTTCTTTTGCATCAGAGCCAATCAAAGTTCTCCTACCACAGTTGTCAGAGGTTAGCAACCTCCATAGCAACCAATAGGAACCTGCCTCCCAGTTACTCCCAGTGCTGACGAGAATTTCGCAATCAATTTCGCAATCGCATTAGCGAAATTTCGCAATATTGTTATTTGGACAAAATATCACGAATATTCGATTTTAGCGAATATTTCTTGAATATTCTTCTATATATTCGTGATATATCGCAAAATCGAATATGGCGTATTCCGCTCAACACTAAGGGAAAGGGCTAGAGGGCTGCACATGGCAGCAAAATGTTGGTAAGTTCAAGTACTATGCAATCAAATGTGGATAGGGAAAGACTTAAAATAAAAAAAATAAATAAAAAATCTTCACAAGCAGGAACCTTCCCCAATGACGGGACACTATTCCTCCCACTGATACCGATGATGTGGCACTATTTCCCCACTGACACAAATGATGGGGCACTATTCCTCCCAATGATACCAATGTTGGGGCACTATTTCTCCCAATGATACCAATGATGGGACACTATTCCTCCCACTGATACCAATGATGGGACACTATTCCTCCCACTGATACCAATGACGGGGCACTATTTCTCCCACTGACACAAATGATGGGGCACTATTCCCCCTAATGATACCAATAATGGGACACTATTCCTCCCAATGATGGGACACCATTTCTCCCACCGACACAAATTATGGGGCACTATTTCTCCCACTGACACAAATGATGGGGCACTATTCCTCCCAATGATACCAATGATGGGACACTATTCACCCCACTGACACCAATGACGGGGCACTATTTCTCTCACTGACACAAGTGATGGGGCACTATTTCTCTCACTGACACAAGTGATGGGGCACTATTTCTCCCACTGACACAAGTGATGGGGCACTATTTCTCCCACTGACACAAGTGATGGGGCACTATTTCTCCCACTGACACAAGTGATGGGCACTATTTCTCCCACTGACACAAGTGATGGGCACTATTTCTCCCACTGACACAAGTGATGGGCACTATTCCTTCAAATGATACCAATGATGGGCACTATTTCTCCCACTGACAAATGATGGGACACTATTTCTGCCAATGATACCAACAATGGGACACTATTCTGGTGCAATTAGATTTGTGAAGTAGGACTGACTCCTAACTAATTCTCTCCCTATAAGCACAATCAGGAACCTTTCCCTACAGTAGCTAATGCAGAGTATGTTACAGGAAGATATGCAGTGCTGCTGCAATATGCAGAGTATCTGACAGGAACATATGCAGTGCTGGTGCAATTAGGTTTGTGAAGTAGGACTGACTCCTATATATTTCTCTGCCTATAAGCACAATCAGGAACCTTCACCCTAAATTATCTAATGCAGATTATCTGACAGGAAAATATGCAATGCAGCTGCAAATAGATTTGTGAAGTAGGACAGACCCCTATCTAAATTTCCCCTATAGGAACATCAGGAAACTTTCCCATAGCTAATGCTATGTAGATCGCTGAGTATTGTAATTCGATTTCTGAAGCAGGACAATCCTATCTAAATCTGTCCCTGAGAAGAAGAAGAAGAGCAGCAGCAGCAGCAGCCTTTCCCTACCATAGCTAAAGCAGAGTGATGAGCTGTGCTGTGTGCCCCTAGCTTATATAGAGGCTGGGTCACATGCTGCACTGGCCAATTACAGCCATGCCATTAGTAGGCGTGGCTGTGATGGCTTCTAGGTCACCCAAGTAAAATAAATGCTGATTGGCGGAGGTGCAGCGTGCCGTTACATAGCCCAACTCCGAACCCGAACTTTCAGCAAATTATTTGGGTTCAGGTTCATGTTCCCTCAAGCCTATATATGACGCATGGTTTGCACTGAACAGGGGGCTGAACAGGCTATTCATTTGAATTCCCAAACAGCCAAACCTAAGTTCAGACTGAACCATCGGTTCATCCCTAGTGTTGGCTAGAAGGTTTTATGTTATATGCTATATGATTTATACTACAAACTATGTTCAGATATGATTAGCACTGCAAAATATTTCCCACTTTAACTTTTCAAGGTTCAAATATAAAACTACATATTTATTTTTCATACATCATGGGACACAGAGTCAGGCTAATAAACATTACCTGCCAGGTTATACTTCAGCACTGCTGGAACAGTTTGTTCGGCGGCTTTGCCGCACATGCAATAGTAGCCTTTATTTGGCGTACGAAGATTTGCATCATACGCAAATACAGCCATGCCTGTTCGCCGGGACACGCACGCACAATACATTCTGGTGCCCACCCAGCTTATTTAAGCTGTGTATGCCAAAACATGCAGTGCTTCCAGAAGGCAGCTGTGGGACACAGAGCAGGTTCTAAACAGGCACTTTCAGCAGTTAATTTTTCCTTACCCAGTGTGACAAAGTCGTAGAAATAGCGATAATGTCATGCAGCAAAGTCGCTGATCTTAAGCAATAAATATGGTTTTATTGCACTCAAAAATAAATAATACAAAAACAAAATGGCCTACTCCAATTTAGGAGGCTGACAGTAGTGTCCCTCACTACACTGTACTGGAGGGGCTATTCCGGCCTCCAGTACAAAACAAACAGAATACCAGTCCAAAATAAACAAATCTATGACAGACCTTGTTCCTTCCATGCAGACAGTTTCCAACCTGTCCGTCCAGCTCAGCATACCTCTCACACTGAGCTCTCACTTCCCATTTCCCTACCAGGTGACTGTTAATTAATAGGGGGAAGAGGAGGAGGTTTACCTGTTGGCCAGGCTTAACCCCTTCCAGGGCAGGGAAAACTGACCTTTCCAGCCTCTCACTGGTGTACATACAATCGTGTACCCTGTCACACATCCTCCCCCCCAGCTTAACACTTGGGTGGGAAGCGGCCATCTCTACAAACCCATGCACTCGGGACAGAGCATCTGCATTACTGTGGAGGAGACCTGCCCTATGTCGTACCACAAAAGTAAAGGGCTGTAGGGACAGAAACCACCTTGTGACCCGAGCGTTCTTGTCCCTATTGGTGTGCATCCACTTTAACGGAGCATGGTCTGTGACGAGGGTAAACCGCCTGCCCAACAAATAGTAGCGAAGTGTTTCTACTGCCCACTTGATTGCCAAACACTCTTTTTCCACTGTGGCATAGCGCTGTTCGAGGTAACAACTTCCGACTCAAATAAAGCACAGGGTGTTCCTCACCATCCACATATTGGGACAAAACTGCACCCAGACCCACCTCTGAGGCATCGGTCTGGAGAAAGAACTCCTTTCTAAAGTCAGGAGCCACAAGCACAGGTTGGGTACAAAGCGCTGCCCGCAGACCAGCAAAGGCTTCCTCAGCCTCGCTGTTCCACTTTACAGTGTCTGGACTTCTGGCTTTAATAAGGTCTGTGAGCGGAGCAGCCCTCGTAGCAAAGTGAGGAATAAACCTCCGATAGTAGCCTACAATCCCCAAGAAAGCTCTGACTTGTTTTTTCCTCAATGGTCTGGGCCAGCTCTGTATAGCTCCTATCTTGTTCATCTGTGGTTTAACAAGTCCTCTGCCAACCAGGTAACCCAAGTATCTAGCCTCTGCTAGACCCAAGGCACATTTAGAGGGGTTAGCTGTCAGACCCGCTCTTCTAAGAGTGTCCAAGACTGCCTGTACTTTATCCAGATGGCTTTCCCAGTCCGGGCTATGAATGATCACATCATCCAAGTATGCGGCTGAATACTCAGTGTGGGGCCTGAGCAACTTATCCATTAGCCTTTGAAAAGTGGCTAGAGCCCCATGGAGGCCAAAAGGCATGATCCTGTACTGGAATAGGCCATCAGGAGTGGCAAAGGCTGTCTTCTCTCGGGCGTGCTTTGTCAATGGGATCTGCCAATAACCCTTTGTCAGATCCAACGTGGTGAAGAACCTATCTTTGGCTAATCGCTCTACTAGTTCATCCACCCTAGGCATGGGGTAGGCATCAAAATTGGACACCTCGTTTAACTTCCTGAAGTCATTACAAAACCTGATGGACCCATCAGGTTTGGGCACTAGAACAATGGGGCTGCACCACTGGCTATGAGACTCCTCTATCACTCCAAGCTCAAGCATTTTCCTGATTTCAGCCCTTTCAGCTTCCCTCTTGGCCTCCGGAATGCGGTAAGACTTCACTCTTACGACAACCCCTGGTTCTGTAATAATGTCATGGGTAATCTCTCGGGTTTGTCCAGGGTTGGGGGAGAAAACATCGTTATTCCTCTCAACCAAGCCTCTAGCTTCTTGTATTTGCTCAGGTGTCAGCTCTGGAGAGATTGTCACCGAAGGACTAGGTGCCTGTGGACCAGGTGTGGTGTCCCCCACTGCGGCCATGCAGTCCTCTCTAGTCCTCCATGGCTTAAGAAGGTTTATGTGGAACACGGCCTCCTTCTTCCGGCGTCCCGGCTGACTAACTTTATAATTTACTGGGCTCACTTTTTCCAACACCTCATAGGGTCCCTGCCACTGTGCTAGAAGTTTGCTTTCTGTGGTGGGTACTAGAACCATTACTCTGTCCCCTCTTTCAAACTGTCTCACTAGGGCCCTCTGGTCATAGTAGGACTTCTGCCTACTCTGCGCCTGCTCCATATGCTGGCGAACAAGAGGGGCAATCTGAGCCATACGCACCCGCATATCTTCAACATACTGGAGGACATTGGTCCCAGTTACCCCCTGTTCTTCCCAGGTTTCCTTTAGGATATCCAGAATACCCCTGGGATGCCTACCATATAAAAGCTCAAACGGGGAGAAGCCCGTAGAACTTTGGGGAATCTCTCGAACTGCAAACAACAGGTAAGGAAGTAACAAGTCCCAATCCTTCCCATCCCTGCTAACGACTTTCCTCAACATCCCCTTTAGGGTCCGGTTAAACCTTTCTACCAACCCATCTGTCTGGGGGTGATACACTGACGTTCTCAGAGTCTGTACATTAAATAACTGACATAGCTCTTTCATAATACGGGAGACCACCGGAGTCCCCTGATCCGTGAGCAATGTCCTGGGTATCCCCACCCGTGTAAACATCTGAACCAACTCTTTTGCAATACTTTTAGCATTCGCCTTACGTAGTGGAATGGCCTCTGGGTATCTGGTGGCATAATCGACGATGACAAGGATGTACTGGTGACCTCGAGCTGTTTTCTCTAAGGGACCCACTAGATCCATGCCAATTCTCTCAAACGGAACGTCAACTATGGGGAGAGGTATGAGTGGGGCTCTCAACTTCGGTCTGGGAGATGCCAGCTGACATTCCGGGCAAGAAGCACAATACCTTTTAATCCCCTCATACACCCCAGGCCAAAAGAACCTCCTGAGCACCCGTTCTTGGGTTTTCTCTACCCCTAAGTGTCCCCCCAGAAGATGAGAGTGAGAGTAATCCAGGATTTTTCGGGTGTATGATGAAGGCACAACCAGTTGTTCAAACTCCTGTCCCTCATCGGAGGTTACTCTGTAAAGAAGATCATTTTTAAGGATAAAATAGGGATAGGCCTTTCCTGTAACCCCTTCCACTGGTACCCCATTAACCTCTACAACATTACTCCTGGCTTCCTGCAACAGGGGATCATCTGCCTGGTCACGGCCAAAGCCACTACCCGAGATATCCAGGATATCTGTATCCCCCTCATCGCCTTCACTGGTAGCCTCTGGGGCGGGGTCTGGTTGACCAACCTCTGGCTCATCTTCTGTCTGTCGTGGGGCCCCGCCTCTCCTAGACTGCTCCCCACGCTGATTCAACAGGACTTCCTTGACAGCCCTATTAAATCTTAGCTTGCTCTCCCTGCGTTCCCGTCTTGTTTTACCTCTTTTTGGATTAGAGATATACAAGTCAGGATGAGCAAAGGGAAATATTTCATGAACCCCTGTATTTCTCTGCTCCACTTCAGGTTCCCCTTGTTCTTCCATCACAGGGGGCTGTAATAGAGCATGGAAATTAGGGAAATTTCTTCCTATTATCAAAGGGTATGGTAGACGAGGAACTACCACTGCTACGATCCTTACCAAACTGCCCTGTACTGACACTTCTATGTTGGCAGTAGGATACCGCACAGTACACCCATGAATACACAACACCCCCATGGTTCTATGCTTCTGAATCCAACAAGGTTTTACCAATTTACTGGCTACCAAAGTCAGGGCACTGCCAGAGTCCACCAGGGCCACTGTCTCTTGTTTGTCCAGCAGGACAGGTACTCGGAAGGTATGTCCCCCTTCTACCAGGCCTGCTAAACAAATGAGCCCACAAAAGTCAGAGGAATCTTCCCCTAGTCCACACTGCATTGGCTCAGGAAGATTGGGGCATCTCGCCCTGACATGTCCTTTGGCGCCACACTCAAAACAAGTTATGGAGTTTCTCCTAGGGTGGTCCTCTTTCCCAGGGTTTTGACTTCTAAAGTCTGTTTTGGAGAAACGGGCTCCGGATCCGAAGTCTGCTTCCACTCCACTCCTCCGGTCTCCTTGTCTCTGTATTTTCCCGATCGTCCTAGAGAGAGATCGGTCCAAACTTTTGGTAGATAGGTACCGCTCCACTTGTGCGACCATACTATCACAGTCCAGGGGATTTCCCTGAGTGACCCACTCCCGGAGGCCATTTGGAAGCTCTCTCACGTAACGGTCCAGTACAAGCGCTTCTATAATCTGTGCAGGGGTTTGAGTCTCTGGTTTGAGCCACTTCCGCGCCAGATGAATTAAATCGAACATCTGGGATCTTGGCGCTTTTCCTTCTTTAAACCTCCAGTTGTAGAAACGCTGGGCCCTCACTGTGGAAGTCACCCCTAAGCGAGCCAGGATCTCTCCTTTCAGTTTGGGATAGTCTGCAGCAGCCACCTCATCCAGATCAAAATAGGCTTTCTGTGCTTCTCCCAGGAGGAAGGGTGCAATGATTCCAGCCCACTGTTCTGGGGCCCAGCCTTCTCGGGTAGCGGTCCGTTCGAACGCCAGTAGGTAAGTCTCCACATCATCATCCGGGGTCATTTTCTGCAGACAGCTGCTGGCACGTATTTGGCTTACCCCCCTTGCTGGTGGGTTAGAAGACCCTTGGGTAGTCATGTGATCCAGGGTTGCTTTGAGAATAGCATGGTCTGACTTTTGTGCTTCAGCTAGCTGTCTATTAGTCTCTTGTTGCACAGAGACCGCTTGTAACAGGGCCTTCACAATATCTTCCATTTTCTGGGTCCTGTACCTTTAAGGCCACTGTAACTGTACATTGACCGGTACCACCCCCGTTTCTCAAATTTAATGTGACATGTAATTTTGCTTAGGGCCCCAGGGAGGTCAGGATTGGCACTCGTAACGTGAGTCACCAAGTGTTGCTTGGCAGGCTAGTGCCGCGTACACATGGTCAGAATTTCTGACAACAAATGTTACACAAAGAAAAAGTATTTACAGGTAAGTATGACGAAAAAAATCCTATTTTCTAACTGTATATCATGGTGAACATGCATAACTGCTTTTATGTATAAAAAGAAAAGGTTTCAGCAAAAACTATCTGGGTTCATTTATATACAATATGTACTCACTGACAGGAGTTCAACAAAACTGGAGCAGACAGAATCTGGAGCAGCTGTGCATGACAACCAACTACCTTTTATATATATTTTATTTTCAAAAGCTTAAAGTGGTTGTAGACCCAAACATTTATTTTTATTTTTTATGTCACAATGTAGAGTATACGATTTTCTATCATCTGTGCCCAGTCTTGCCACACAGAGTTAATCCAGCGCTGAGTAATCCTCTTTTAAAGATTAGTGCAAATTAACAGAATTTCAGATAAAAACTTGCCAAATTAGGTTAAAGCGACAGGATTTTTTTTTTTTAAAACAACAAACATGTTATACTTACCTCCACTGTGCAGTTCGTTTTGCACAGAGTGGCCTGGAAACCTGTCTTCTGGGGGTCCCTCGGCAGCTGTCTGGGCTCCTCCTCGCAAAAGCTTTCCATCTTCATGCGAGGGCGCTCGCACGGTGGAAAGCTTTCGCAAGAGCGCTCCCGTGACACAGCGGTGGCCATAGCCGCCGACTGCATCACTCGGCTCCGCCCCCCGGCGCACCGCGTCATACGCTGTGATTGACAGCAGCGCCAGCCAATGGCTGCGCTGCCATCAATCCGCCCAGCCTAGCCAATAAACGGCCAGGCTGGGAACCGAAGAGAATGACGTGGACGCGCCCGGGAGTTTTGAACGGTCAGGTAAGTAAAACGGGGACTGGGGGGGGCGTGCTGTGAGATGTTTTTTTACCTTAATGCATAGGATGCATTAAGGTAAAAAAATATATATTTTTTTTTAGGGTTTACAACCACTTTAACTTGTTCAGCTGAAGATAGACGCTGATTGGTTGACATACATAGCTGCTCCAGATTAATTTTTGACAAGTTCCTCCCTGACTGATTGGTCTTAACATTATTCTCTTGCATTAACCCATTCATTGACATGTGATATACTTGTACTATTTAATTTTATTTTTGCTATACCTAATAAATAAATAACTGCCTAAAAAAAAAAAAAAAAACTTTAAGAAATACTTACTAACACAATTCAGAGGTGGGCTCCACCCATGTGCTGTGCATGTCCTGGGCTCCTCGGGTTTGTGCTCAATTTGGTATCCTTCTTTGCATGTGAGTGTAACAGTTTCTCCGTCTCTATATGTTTCCTTGTTGTATTGGACGATACCATTTCTTACAGTCTCTTGGTAGCAAACAATGTCTAAAAATAAAAGATCAATATTATACTATAAAATATAAAAATTAAAATGAAAAGCATCAGCAAAAACAGGACTTCAAAATAATTTGGTTTGCTATGTATAACAGTGAATGTTGTTTAACCACTTCCATACCAGGCACTTACGCACCTTCCCGCCCAAGCCAATTTTCAGCTTTCAGCACTGTCGCGCTTTGAATGACAATTGCGCGGTCATGCTACGTTGTACCCAAACAAAATTGAAGTCCTTTTTTCCCCACAAATTGAGCTTTCTTTTGGTGGTATTTGATCACCTCTGCGATTTTTTTTTTGCGCAACATCTAAAAAAAGGCTGAAAACTTGGAAAAAAAAATAGTTTTTATTTTTTTTGTTTATTTTTTTTGTAAATAAGTAAGTTTCCTCTTTCAATTACGGGCACTGATATGGCGGCACTGATGGGTACCAATGAGGTGGCACTGATGGGCACCGATAAGGCTGTGCTGGTATGCGGCACTGATGGGCACTCATAGGCAGCACTGATGGGCACTCATAGGCAGCACTGGGCAAGGATTGGCACTGTGGGGTGGCACTGATGGACACTGTGGGGTGGCACTGAGGGATCCATGTTGCCAATCAGTGCCCATTTGTGGGCACTGATTGGCATCTTTTTTTACTGTTTTTTTAAATTTATATTTTTTTTACTTCCATGTGGGCTTCCCTGGTGGTCCAGTGTGGCGATCCGAGGGGGGGGGGGCTGCGCTGATTCAATCAGCGCGAACCCCCCCGTCAGGAGAGCCGCTGATCAGCACTCCTCTACTCACGTCTGTCAGACGCGAGTGAGGAAGAGCCATCAACAGGTCTTCCTGTTTACATCGTGGTAACGATGCTCCACCGAAGACTCGTTACCCAGTTCGGGGATGCAGGGTGTCATGAAATCCTGCAGGACGTCAATAGACGTCCAGTCAGGATTTCAGAACCACTTCCCGGATGTCAATCTGTTGACCGGGCGGGAAGTGGTTAATATCGCTTACACACAGTCGGAGTTTCCGATGGAAAAAGTCCAACAGGATTTTTTCATTGGATATTCCAACCGTGTGTATGCCTCAGACTTTTTCCTTTGGAAATTCCGACAGAAAAAAATAGTATTGGAAATTCCATTTGTCTGTATGGAATTCCGACGGAGAAAAAAGCATGCATGCTCGGAAACAATTTGACTCATGCTCGGAAGCATTGAACTTTATTTTTCTAGGCTTGTCATAGTGTTGCAAGTCACCGCGTTTTTGGTGGTCGGAATTTGGTGTGTCGGAGTGTATACAAGACGGCTTGAGCGGAATTTCGTCAGAAAAAACAGACAGAGTTTATTTTGATGGAAAAAACGATTGTGTGTACAGGGCATAAGTCTCTTTCTTGAAACAATATTCAAAAAGTTTCAGCCATCTTTAAAGCTGACAAACCTTGAATGTTGTACAGGAGAGACTAACCTAATGCCCTGTACACAGAATTGTTTTTTTCGTCTGAATAAACTGACAGGTTTTTACGACGGAATTCCGCTTAAGCTGCATACACTCGGACACACCAAATTTCAACCATCAAAAATGCTGTGACATACAACACTACGGCAAGTCTAGAAAAAGTTCAATGCTTCCGAGCATGCTTCAAATTGTTTCCGAGCATGCATGTTTTTTTTCTCCGTCGGAATTCTATACATACGAATGGAATTTCCAATAGAAATGTTTTCTATTCTCTCTTTCTAACTCCGTCGGAATTTCCGAAGGAAAAAGTCCGATAGGGCATACACAGGATCGGAATATCTGATGAAAAAATTCCGTCAGACTTTTTCCATCCGAAATTCCGACCGTGTGTACGTGGCATAACAAGGTGAAGAGGCACCTCAACATATTTGTAGAAGCTTTACGTACCCCTGCTTCACCTAAATACCTGACAAATTTGATAGGCAAAGTTCTAGGTTTCAGAGTTTATCAGATCCCTCCATTACTCTGATGGAAACTAGTCTCACTGACCAATAGGAATGCACATAAGACAAAGTTTCAGCACTACACTGAATGAGTCAGAGCTGTGCTTGTCAGAACAGCCCAGTGTTCTGGTGAAGCAGCAAGCTCTAAAATCTGCTGACGACAAGTGCAAGCACCTCTTCCCCTTTACTCTTATCTGATGTTTTCCCCTCCTGCACAGCCCGAGATCTGCCCTGGTAATGTCTATGCCATTGTCATCAGAACATGAATCTGACCCTCCTTTCTTAGGTAAATTTCCAGGTGCAGACTGCCAACCCACCACTATTCCAAACACAACTTTTTTGTACAGCCTCTATTATTACCAGTGGCGGCTGGTGCTCAAAATTTTTGGGGGGGCGCAAACAGAAATAAAATTGTAGCCTCACTGTGCCCATCAAATGCAGCCACTGTGCCATCAATTGTCATCACTGTTCCATGTCATCAAACGCAAGCACTGTCCCATCAATTCGCACCACTGTGCCATGCCATCAAACACAGCCACTGTGCCATCAATTGTCACCCCTGTGCCATGCCATCAAACACAGCCACTGTGCCATCAAGTCGCACCACTGTGCCATGCCATCAAACGCAGCCACTGTGCCATGCCATCAAACGCAGCCACTGTGCCATGCCATCAAACGCAGCCACTGTGCCATGCCATCAAACGCAGCCACTGTGCCATCAATTGTCACCACTGTGGTCGCCGCTGTGCCAATTGTCCCTACTGTGCCCATTGTCCCCACTGTGCCCATTGTCGCCACCGTTGATGTCACTGGGCCCTTTAATTGTCGCCACTGTGCCCATTCATCCTGCTGTGGCAATTGTCACCACTGTACCTATTGTCACCACTGTGCCCATTGATGTTGCCGCTGTGCCCTGTAAAGTGCCCCTTCCCCCCCCCCCCCCCCCGACACTTACCTTTACTGGAGTCAGGCATCCACGTCCCACGATGTCTTCTCCCGCCCTCGATGACCGACAGGCGTCTCAGCCGGCCAACCTGATTGGCTGAGACGCCGGTCAGTCTTATCCAAGAAACGCATCCCCCGTGCGTTCCAAGGATAAGCTTCCAGGACCCGAGCGCTGTACTCCGAAAGCCTAACAGAGCCTGGCTCTGATAGGCACTTCCGTACAGCCAACCAGCTGCCATTATTCAGATGGCCGGACATGAGCGCCAACCATCTGAATAGAAGGGCAGCAGCAGGGATAAAAACAGATTCCTGCAATGCATGAATCTATGTTATTAGACTCAGTGGCGGTAAGAGCCAGAGGGAGCGGCACTCCAGCGCCACAGATTATTACCATTGACCGCAACAGGTGTAACACCCTGGAGAAAGAAACATTTTTTCTTTCTGGTTTAACGATTCCTCTGGAGAGTATTTAGCTTTATTATGGGTCAAGTTTGTTGCTACAGGAAAACATGTCATTCACCACAAAATTTTAACAAAGTAGCCTGAACTGGAAAAGCACATCCTTCTTTGGGGAGGGGACTGAGAGTTTCCTTGGTTCCTAGTAGAAACCTAGAAGGGTTCCTAGCAGGAACCTGATGAATTTCGCTCCATATATGGGCAGGCTGGTTGTACAAAAGTCAATCTACCAAACAATTAGTGTGCTGGTTGAACGAAAATGATTATTATATGTCAATTCTTCCTGTGATTGTGAAGACAGCTGTGGGTATACAGTCTGATGCAGCCAACTTTAATGTAGATGAATAACTATTTTTGTTGGGGATATAATTTACTTTCAGTACACTGAGATCTGAAGGATATTGTCAGCTCTTGGGCCTAAACATAGGCGTGCACACAGGGTGTGCCAGGTGTGGCCAGGCACACCCTAATCATTCTGTGCAGCACAGACTCCCTCTACTGCCCTGGCTCCCATCTTTCCCCCGCAGCGCTGCCAGCTTCCCTCCTCTCCTATTGGCTGTTGCTGCTGAGATGTTTTTGGAGTGGGAGAGGGGCCAGTAAATATGTAATTTATCAGGCCCTTCTCATTCTGAATGAACACCGTGAGCGATCGCTAGTGTGTTTGGGCTTTTGGGTACACACCCTAATGCAATAGGCTGCGCACACCTATGGGCCTAAAACAGTAAGCCATTTTTGGAAACATGTGCCACCCTAGATCTAGAATAATTAACTCTTATGCTATATCAATCAAGCTATTTTGTGAAAAAAACCCTCACAGTGGTTCTACATGCTTTTATTCCTTTAAAATAGGGCTGTTACTGATCAAAATTTTTATTTAAACGATTAATCGACTAATTTCGATTATTTATAACGCACATACAGATCCAACTACTTTTAGCTGATCTCCTTGCAGGCTGATTCTCAGTGCAGCTTCCAACCACTGGAAAAATGGATAGCAGGATACAAAAAAAAACACAAAGGCAGCGCTCGATGGGAATAGCATTAAAACTTTTATAGTCTTCAAGTAGGTAACCAAATAAATATTGCACTGGAGATAAAATCGATGTAGCTACATCAACTGTAAAAATGGTGCGAGTAATACCAAACGGTAGCAAAAGCAGTCATAAAAAGTAGCTAAGTATGATACTGGTATAAAAATGTGTACAACGATACGACTGCTGAATCCAGATGAGGAGAGGTTAACATCAGTCCGTCGGCATGTAGATGTCCCATGAAGGGAACTATCACAAACTCCCAGTGGATGGCTGTAGAATCCCAGGTTGATAGAGGGACGTGATAGAGGGAAGTGTAACAGCCCATGTGTGTGGCAGATAGTAAGGTCCCGCCGGCATGCAGATATGAAGGCACAGCAAAGGAGCCCTTCAGATGGACACGGCAAGCCAAGACGTCACCGGATCACCAACGGGAACTCCCTGAAGGCCCAGAAGCCGGCGGAGAGGTGAGTACCAATTAAATGAAATCTTAAATGAAATTAAATCTTAAATCGATCAAAAAGATTTTGATCGATCAAAAAAATTAAAGATTAATCGATTAATTAAAAGTTAATTTGCACAGCCCTTCTTTAAAATAATAAACGCATCATACTTACCTGCTAGCAGCCCTAATCTTCACGGGTCCCCTACTGTCGCTTCTGGCCCCTCCTCATTACCAAGTGCCCCCAGCGCCTCCTCTGTGTGTCTATGAGACACCCAGAGTGTGGCTCAGTCCCACCACCCCCCCCCACTCTCTCCTTACTGGTTGTGATTGACAGCCAATAGCTTCAGCTGCTGTGCACATCTAGAGTGTGAAACACATTAGCTTTTTTTCCCCTGTACCCTGCTGTGGTTTGTACTGTTGTAATTTTGCACAATAAATGATGTTTTTATTTGAATGCGGCTGTCCAGACCTTCCCTCTAACGCCCTCTTGCACACCGCTGGATCAAAATTAGGCTCGGGTAAGTATTAAGGAGAGCTGCACATTGAAGGTTTTATTACCTTCATGCATAGAATGCACAAAGGTAAAAATCCTTCAGCTTTTAGAACCACTTTAAGTTTTCTGAATAATTGCATTCTCAGTACACAGAGTTCTGAATACAATTTCAAGGTTCTGTAAATAAAAAAAAGCAAGAGGTTTTGTAAAAAAAATAAACTTAAATTTTTCCTCAAAATTGTGCCAATTTTGATACACAAAATTTTGGAAGAGATGTGAACAATCCTATGACTAAAACAGTCACATAAATTGTGAAAAATAACTCTGTTTAAAGTGTTACTTGTACTGTGTTACTCAATAGGTGACACTTTTGCAATAGAGCACTTTGAAAGAAAATTTTAGCCATTTGCCCTTTTTCCTCATAAGTATGAGTTTTAGTAAGCTTCTTTTTAAAGTCGATTGACAGCCGTTCAGCCTAAAACAATTGTTTTTTTTTTTTTAACCACTTGACCACTGGGCACTTAAACCCCCTTCTTGACCAGACCAATTTTCAGCTTTCGGTGCTCTCACAATTTGAATGACAATTACTCAGTCATACAACATTGTACCCATTTGAAATTTTTGTCCTTTTTTTCACACAAATAGAGCTTTCTTTTGGTGGTATTTGATCACTAGTGTTGAGCGAAATACGCCAAATTCGATTTCACGATATTGCGCGAATATAAAGAAGAATATTTGCGAATATTCGCCAATATCGAATATTCGTGATATTTTATCCAAAAAAAATTTTGCGAAATTTCGCTAATGCGAAAATGATTGCGAAATTCTCATAAACGGAGATCATTTCCTGTATTACTAAACTAATATGCAATAAACACTAACTCTACACTAACTCTACTTAAAAGAAAGGAGAATAAGGGGGCAAAAGAAGGGCGGAGAAGATAATCGCGCAATATTCCTTTTGCCGAATATTCAAGTTATTCTGATTGGCTCTGATGCAAAAGAAGGGCGCATCAGAGCCAATCAGAATAACTCGAATATTCGGCAAAAGGAATATTGCGCGATTATCTTCTCCGCCCTTCTTTTGCATTAGAGCCAATCAGAATAACTCGAATATTCGACAAAAGGAATATTGCGCAATATTCCTTTTGCCGAATATTCAAGTTATTCTGATTGGCTCTGATGCAAAAGAAGGGCGGAGAAGATAATCGCGCAATATTCCGTTTGTCGAATATTTGAGTTATTCTGATTGGCTCTGATGCAAAAGAAGGGCCGAGTAGCTGATGCGATTCTTTTATGTTGCCGGAAATTTGCAATGCGAATTTTCGGCAACATAAAAGAATCGCATAAGCTACTCGGCCCAGGGTCTCTCTCTAATCATACCAGCAATGCTTTTAGACGTAGAGAGAGATCACTAGGATGTGATCTGTTTTAAAAATAAATTTGAAAAAATACGTATATTCGCCATAGCGAATATTCGCCGCAATATTCGAGTTATTCGCGAATACTCGAATATGCAATATTCGTAGCGAATATTCGCAATGCAAATATTCGTGAGCAACACTATTGATCACCTCTGGGTTTTTTATTTTTTGCGCTATAAAAGAAACGACTGAAAATTCTGTAAAAAAAAAAAAAGAATCTTGTTTGTCATATTAGCAGGTTATTTCTCACACACAGCATATGCATACCACAAATTACACCCCAAAACATATTCTGCTATTCCTCCCGAGTATGGTGATTCTACATGTGTGAGACTTTTACACAGCGTGGCCACATACAGAGGCCCGACATGCAGGGAGCACCCAGGCCAATTCTGACATTTCTCTCCTAAATGTAAAAATCATCATTTATTTGATATTGGGGTATTGCAGAGTATTGGGGTATTGCAGAGTATTGCGCAGGGTACTGGGGTATTGCAGAGTACTGGGGTATTGCAGAGTATTGTGCAGGGTACTGGGGTATTTCAGAATATTGTGCAGGGTACTGGGGTATTGCAGAGTACTGGGGTATTGCACAGTATGGGGCTGGGATGGATGGATCTGTGACTGCATTTGTCACAGATCCAGCCACAGCGCTGCTGCTGCCACCCGCTAAACCCCCCCACCCTTTCCTCTCACACTGTACCGAACGGTACAGAGAAGAGAGGGAGGAACCGGCGTCATCAAATGACGCCAGTTTGTTTACAAGTGATCGCGCTGTCATTTGACGGCGCGATCACGTAGTAAACGGCCGCTATCACTGGCAATTTACCGTGATCAGTGATGCGCCGGGTCTTCTAGACCCGGCGAGCATGGACGCTTCCGGGAGCGTGTCCCAGGGGACGCGCAATCGCGGAAGTGCACGAGGACGTCCCAGGGACGTCGTGTCACAGTTAACCCACCGCGCTGTAGCAGTAAAATGTCTATGGCGCGGTGGGCAAGTGGTTAAAGGCATGTCTTTTTTTACTTATTATTTCTACCAATTACCTACTAGACATGTGCACAACAAAAAATGTTGTTTAGTTTTGTCTCGTTTCTGTAGATTCGTAATTTTCGTAAGATGCACGTTTTCACATTCGTACTTGTTCGTATTTTCGTAACAGTTTTATTTTCGTTGATACTGAATGATTCGTAATTTTGTCTTATTTATTTTCTTTGAATCAAAATTTGAATTTTTGTTAGATAATAATTTTCGTTTATTCGGTACACTATTTGTAATTTAGTAATTGTTACTTTTGTGAGATTGCCTTTTCCGTTGATTCGTAACATTGTTTTTTTTTAGTTGATTTGTGTCCACTAACGTGCTTCGAATGGATTCGTACTTTTGTAAAGACTGTATTTATCAGTGTATAACACGCACCGGCGTATAACACGCACCCCAATTTAAGAGGGAAGTTTCAGGATTTTTTTTTTTAAATGAACCATGCTCATCTGCAGCATTGATCTTCAATGCAGTTTGATTAGTGCCCATCTGCAGCCTATAAATTTATTAAAATGCTCTCCCTGTTCAGTGTCAATCTGCAGTTTTTCCCTTCAGCGTCAGATCATCTCTGTTGTCACCGAGGGAAGAGGGTGAGCGGGATCGGCGCTAAATTACATCTGAGGGAAGAGGAGCGAGCGCTGCTAAATTACATAGAACCGAGATCTTCTTCCTGTGTATCCGGCGCTCCATCACTCACAGCCACGCCTCCTGTCCCTGCTCATATGATAGACAGTACAGTAGTCCAATGCGGGGCCAGGAGGCGTAGCTGTGCGTGACGGAGTGCCAGATACACAGGAAGAAGATCTCGGCTCTATGTAATTTAGCGGCGATCGCTCCTTTTCCTTCAGACAGCGGGGTTTGGCTTATAACACCCACCCACAATTTTCCCCATGATTTTAAGGGGGAAAAAGTGTTATACGCTGATAAATATGGTACATCACGGTCATTCGCAATCTCGTATTCTAGTTTCGTTTTCAACACGCGGCTATAGCATCCGCCCCTGTACGCCATTTTGAGAGGGTGTATCTTGCTTAATTTCTAATAAATCCTGTACTTACTCCTAGTCCACTTCCTCAGTCACCAGACCTGACTCAGTCTCCTCAACGGAATCTAAAAAGATTCAGGCATGCATTGTGACTCAGACACAAAAGAGATAAGCTGATTGGCTAAGATATTAAGTAAGATACATCACTCAATACACTGCCCATTCGAAAGAACGATTTGAGAACACAAAATTACGAATAAAGAAACAACATTTACCAACATAAGAAAGAAAATACGAACATACGTATTAAGATATACTTTTTTATACTGTCCATTCAAAAGAACGAATCGAGAACATGAACAAACAAAATTACGAACATACAAAGAAACAAAAATTACGAACACACAAATTAAATACGAACATACGAAATTACGAACAGACAAAGGATTGAAAATACGGAATACAAATCATTTGTTATAGATGTCATTTTCGTTCTTTTACTGTTTCAGTGTTTCGTATTTTCGTAAGTTTGTGCATTCGTAAGTTTGTATTTTCGCATGTTCATTGTTTTTCTTATTCGTAATTTCCACTATTTCGTAATTTTGGTTCTTTCAGCTATTCGGAAGTTCGAATTGATCCGAAACGCACATGTCCATTACCTACTTTGTTTTTTAATTAACAAGCAAGGTTAATATAAATCCAATACTTCCAGGGATGTTGGATCCTCTTGACTATTGCCACTCATGCCACCCCACCCTGCAAAACACTGATAATGTCAGGGGACAAAGTTTGCAGAAAATGTACTGTATTACAAGTACTGTCCCCAGAGAGACGCTCTCTCCTTTGGAGCAGTCATGGGCACAGAATAACTAAACTTGCAATACAGCCAACTATAAGAGGGAAACTGCTGCGTGGCTGTGGAGCTGTGTGCTAGCGGCTCCCATTGTCAGGACTCAAAGATTTTGGATTCCTAAATTTACAAGTGAGGTAATTTAAAAGTTAATTAACGCAAAATCAGCACCAGGATTTACCATTTTGCTGGATTTACCATTTTGCTGGATTTACCATTTTGCTTTAGCCAAATTGGATTTAAATAAAACTCAGAAATTGTAATAGGTCGCTTGAAATGTCAAAAGAAAAAAAAACAGGCCTCAGTCTTGAAAAAGTGATACAGGTAGTACATCAAGTTGTGCAAAATACTGTAAGTTAACATCACTAAAACAGCACTAGCTTTTGTAAACAATCTTAAAGTGGAGTTCTACCCAAAATTGGAACTTCCGCTTGTTCCACTCCCCTCCCCCTTACATGCCACATTTGGCATGTAATTTTTTTTGGGGGGGGAGTGGGACTTCCTGTCCCACTTCCTGCTTCTGCCGAGGGGCTGGTTAGGCGAATAAGCTTAATCGCCTACAGCAGCCCCTCCCTGTAGGCGATCGCATGGGACACATGACAGGTCCCATGCGATCGCCTGTCCAATCAGCGGTGGGCCGTGTTGCTCGCGCATGTGCAGTTCCGCTCGCGCATGCGCAGTGGGTGCCCGGCCACGGCCGGGTGCCTACAGTTGTGATGAGGACGCCGGCCGGGGAGGGTGGGGGGAGAGGAGCGGAGCCCCAGTCGGCACGTCGCTGGAGGAGGTAAGTGAGTGTTTATTAACCACTTCAATACCCAGCCATAGAAAATTGATGGCCTGGGATGGGATTTACCATCCTAAGTGGCCGTCAATTGACGGCCTGGGCATTGCAGGCGAATATCTGGATGATGCCTGCAGCCAGAGGCATCATCCAGATATCCTCTTCTTCAGCCGACGATTCTGCACAATGTAAGAACGATCATAGCGGCGGTTCCGCCGCTTGATCGTTCTTACAGGCCGCGGGAGGGGACATTCCCACCCTCCCGCCGCCATCCGGTGCTTCTCCGGGCTTACCTGTGCCTTTGGGGGCCCGGAGAACGAATCGTCGGCGGCAGCAGGAAGCATAGAGATGACTGGTGACCAGATGGTCACCAGTCATCTCTATGACCGTCGGAGGACCCGGGCGCGATCTGATGACGTCACGCCCGGGTCCCCGTAAGTAAACAAAGCCGCAATTGCGGCTGTAAGCCCCCATTCATGAGATCGGTGAATTTTTTTTCACCGATCTCATGGTTTACAGCCTGGAGGAGAGATGTGAGGTCTTATTGACCCCACATCTCTCCATAAAGAGGACCTGTCACACACATTTCCTATTACAAGGGATGTTTACATTCCTTGTAATAGGAATAAAAGTGGAAAAAAAAAATGAAAAAAAGTGTAAAAATAAATAAAAAATAAGTCAAAAAAATAAATAAAAGATAAAAAAAAAATTAAAACGCCCCTGTCCCCGATAGCTCGCATGCAGAAGCGAACGCACACGCAAGTCCCGCCGGCATATGTAAACGCCGTTTAAACCACATAAGTGAGATATCGCCGCGTGCGTTAGTGTGCCAGCAACGAATGTAGCACTAGATTTCCTCTGTAAATCTAAACTGTAACCTGTAAAAAATAAATAAAGTGTTGCCTATGGAGATTTTTAAGTACCGAAGTTTGGCGCCATTCCATGAGTGTGCGCATAATTAAAGCGTGACATGTTGGGTATCTATTTACTCGGTGTAACATATTCTTTCACATAATACAAAAAAATTGGGCTAACTTTACTGTTTTGTTATTTTTTTAATTCATAAAACAATTTTTTTACAAAAAAAAGGCGTTTGAAAAATAATTGCGTAAATACCGTGCAAGATAAAACTTTGGAATGACCGCCATTTTATTCCCTAGGGTGTCTGCTAAAAAAAACATATATAATGTTTTGGGGTACTGTGTAATTTTCTAGCAAAAGAATGATGATTATTACATGTAGGAGAGAAGTGTCAGAATAGGCCCGGTATGGAGGTGGTATAAAAGCCTGGTATTGAAGCGGTTAAAAGCCAGCAGCTACACTTTTTGTAGCTGCTGACTTTTAATAAACACTAACATTGGCTGGAACACCCCTTTAACTTTTTCATTAAATAGGGTTACAAAATTCTTAACTCTTAATGCATGAGCTTTTGTGAAAACAGGCTTTTGTTAATTCCAAAAATAGTAATATTGGTAATAATGACAGCCTTTGCAATACATTGTCAGGTCCCCCCACTGCCTTAACCACTTCCATACAGGGCACTTATACACCTTCCTGCCCAGACCAATTTTCAGCTTTCAGCGCTGTTGCAATTTGAATGACAATTGCGCGGTCATGCTACACTGTACCCAAACTACATTTTTATTATTTTGTTACCACAAAAAGAGCTTTCTTTTGGTGATATTTGATCACCTCTGGGATTTTAATTTTCTGCAAAAAAAATAAAAAAAATTACCGAAAATTTTGAAAAAAATTTTACTTTTTTTTTGTTTGTTACAAAACATTGTAAAAAAGTATGTTTTCTCCTTCACCGATTGGCACTGATGGTACTGCACTGACAAGGAGGCACTAATGGGCACCGATGAGGTGGCACCATTGAGCACTAATATGCGGCACTGATAGGCGGCACAGGATGGGCACTGATAGGCGGCACAGGATGGGCACTGATAGGCGGCACTGGATGGGCACTGATAGGCGGCACTGGATGGGCACTGATAGGCGGCACTGGATGGGCACTAAGAGGCGGCACCGGATGGGCACTAAGAGGCGGCACCGGATGGGCACTGATAGGCGGCACCGGATGGGCACTGATAGGCGGCACCGGATGGGCACTGATAGGCGGCACCGGATGGGCACTGATAGGCGGCACCGGATGGGCACTGATAGGCGGCACCGATGTGCAAAGGTGGGCACTGATAGGTGGCACTAATGTACTGTAATGTGTTGTACTAATAGATGCCAATCACTGCCAAACAATGCCTGCCAATCAGTGATGCCCATTGTGGGCACTGATTGGCATCCTTTGTGGGCACTGATTGGCATCCATTATTAATTTCTGATTGTCATCCCTGGTGGTCTAGGGTGGCATACCTGTGATGGGCATCCCTGGTGGTCTTGGTGGCATCCCTGGTTGTCCAGTGTGGGCATCCTCGGGGGGGGGGGGGGGGCTGCGCTGATCATCGATCAGCACAAACCCCCCCGTGTCAGATAGTGGTCATGATATTGAAGCCACTTTACCGCCGTCATATGGGGAGTCTCCAAAGGCAGGATTTTAGGAAATTATTCTGGCCTTAATTAATCCTAAGTACCGTAGGTGAAATTATAAATGACAAAATAAACTTTCCATAAAGATACAGACTGAAATGCTTTGTCTCAGTGAATTGTCGTTTATTTAAAATCTAGATTTTGGTGATCCCCAGAGGGCAGTCCTTGAAGGATTGGCAAAACTGCCCTAACAAGAACATATTTGTACAATAATCCAAGGGTTTGAGGCAGAAATTTACAGAAAATAATTATGACCCATTAGTTGTGGAGGAAACTTCTATTCATGTCCTGAACACAAATAGAGGGAAACTGTTAAAGAACAAAATACCAATTCAATCTGAGTGGATACAATACACAGAGACAGGGGACTAGTGGTTACCTCAGCATCGTTCCTCAAGACCCTCAGAATTGTTTCTCAATTCTTGATCAAATTACTTATAAGGATTTTTGGTAGAGTAAGAGTTAATATTTACTGGCTCACTTATATAATTTATTTATTTATTCTTGTGGTTTTTCAATATCTACTTACCCATATGGTTCTACAATTTTTATTTTTTCCTATGGTATTAAATAATATATATATATATATTTTTTTTTTTTTTTTTTTAGGGGGAAGGTACCATCTCTTCAATTGTTATTTTTGGGGGATCAACCCTTTGTTTTTCAAAATTTAATTCATGAACTTTTTGATTGTCGCTGACAGTCGGCGGTGAGGCCCTGAGCCTCAACCTACTTCTTGGAGCGACACTTTGTCGCCCTGACAAGTAGGAAGTTAGTCCTCTAAATGGACTACTCTAATAAATTCTGTTTGATTGAAGGAAGGAGCAAACTTCCCTTCCTTCAATCTGGGTCATGGTTTGACCTTTTGCAATACTACATCTTGCTTTGTTGTTACCATTTTTGCCTTTATTTCCATGTATCTATTCTCCCCTTTTCCCCCTTTACCTTCCCACCCTCCCTCCCGGCCTACCTGCCATCACAGGTGTCTTCTGAGCTATGGACTCAGTCTTCAAGACACGATCTGTCCATAACACTCTTTACGACCCATGGCTGGCTCAAATAACACTACTAAACCCCTGCGTGTTGTGACACACAACACCCAGGGGTTGAACTCTCCTATTAAAAGACGAAAAGCCCTCCAGGCATACAAGGCACTTCATGTAGATATAGTGCTCCTGCAGGAGACACACTTCCCAAGGCGGTACTCCCCCTCATTCCTACACTCCCACTTCCCAGTATTCTACTTATCCAACGCGGAAAACAAGACGAAAGGAGTGGCTATCTTGTTATCCAAATTTTGTAATTTTAATTTACTAAAGGAATATAGAGACCCGGAAGGCAGATTTATTTTGGTAAAAGGAACTCTAGACGAGAAGCTATACACGTTTGTCTCCTATTACGCCCCCAATAGGGGACAGAAGAAGTTTTTCTCTCAGATGCTTGAAGTCCTCCATCCTCTTATGGAGGGCATCATTATTATGGGAGGAGACTCCAACCTGGCTTTCGATTCGGGTTTAGATAAATCCAAACCAAATAATAAACTCATAAGGCCAACCAAAATTAGCACACAAGTAGCTCGCATGCTTCATCAATCCCGATTGACCGATATTTGGAGAGAATTAAATCCGAAAACTAAAGATTACACCCACTATTCTAATCCTCACAAATCGTACTACCGCATAGACCATATATTAATATCCAACCATCATGTCCCAGCAGCTTCTAAATCCACTATAAAGGATGTCCCTTGGTCAGACCACTCCATGGTTCTATTAACCTTGAGAAAAGAGGACACAACTCATAAAATGTCTCACTGGACACTTAACCAGTCGATCTTAAAAGATCCCACTCTCATGGCAGAAATTGAACAATCCATAAAGGGATATTTTGAAATTAACGATACTAAAGATATATCCCCCGAAACCTTATGGGCTGCCCATAAAGCTACAGTTAGGGGAAAAATAATACAAATTGCAGCCAAACTTAGAAGACAAAAGAAATTGACCATAGAGAAATTGGAAGAGACCTATTTAGAGTTACGTAGAAAACATAAATTAGACCCTCTCAGTGTTCCTACCCACGATCTTGACGCTGCTAGATCGGCCTTAAACCTAGCTCTGACAGCAAAACCAGAAAATGATCTAAAATGGACAGGTGCCAGGTTCTACCATTTAAAGGATAAAATAGGTCCAATGCTAGCACGCAAACTATCTCCCAGATTTAAATCGAGAACCATCCCCAAGATAAAAATGGCAGATGGTACCCTTACCCTAAATCCTCGGCGGGCGATGGGGGCCTTCCACGACTTCTATTCCAAGCTCTACGCTAAGGATAGTAACTTTTCTTCGGACAAAATAGGTGAATATTTGAACAGCCTGAATCTTCCCAGGTTGACAAGGGTTCACAAGGAGTTGGAGGCACCCATTTCAGCTGAGGAAGTTATGTCAGTGATCAAAAACTTAAAATTAAACACAGCTCCTGGCCCTGATGGATTCTCAGGGTCTTATTACAAAACATTTCCTATCATTCTATCACCCTACCTAGCACGATTTTACAATCATTTGACTGAGGGCTCCCCTATAGATAAACAACTTAATTTGGCCTATATTTCGTTGATACCGAAACCCGACAAAGATCATAGCCTAGTGGAGAACTATAGACCGATATCCCTCATTAATAACGACCTAAAAATACTTACTAAAATAATAGCTAATAGGATGTCTGCCTTCTTAGGTCAATACATATCCAAAGATCAAGTAGGTTTTATCACAGGGAGACAAGGCCCGGACCAGATCAGGAGAGCTATTGATCTTATCTCTTTAATGTACTCGGGGTGGTCTGGAAGCACTAGACAAAGAGGTATGCTTCTCTCACTTGATCTCCAGAAAGCCTTTGATTCAGTATCTTGGCCATTTTTGTTTTCTGTTTTGAATCGTTGGGGGTTTGGTTCTAAATTTTTAGGAATCATGTCCGCTCTCTATTCCTCCCCTGAAGCTAAAATCCGGTTACAAGGCATATTCTCGGAATCTATAAATATCCAAAGAGGCACAAGACAGGGCTGCCCTTTATCTCCTCTGATATTCGCTTTTGTTATTGAATCTCTGGCCATAGCCATCCGAGATAACTCGAATATCAGGGGAGTTCATTGTAATAAAAAAGAACACAAATGCGCATTATTCGCAGATTTATTTATTAAAAATTCTTAAAAGTACAAAATAGTACAAACGCAGTCAGTTACCCGTAGGCCTCGATTCGCCAAGAAAACAATACAGCAACAACCAAAAAGACACACAGGCAGCGGAACAAATCAATTTTTAAAATGGTTAGCAGATCAAAAGAAAAAAACTATAAACCTATGTGATTCCATAGGCTCGACTAAAAAGCTCAGTTTTTAGAAGCTTCCTGAACTTAAAAAGATCATTCTCAAGCCTTAATTTTAGAGGCAGGAAGTTCCAAAACAGTGCTCCCTGAACCGCACTGGTCTTCCCTCCGCATTTTTTCTTTCTAAATATAGGGATTATCAAAGTTTCTGATTTAGCCGACCTTAAGGTACGGTTAGACACATATTTGGTGAATTTATCCTGCAGGTACACTGGCCCCTTGCAGATGATTTGCTACTCTTCGTGACCTCTCCTATCTCCTCCCTTCCGGAAGTTTTCTCCCTGCTAGACGAGTTCTCTAAAGTCTCGGGTCTCACGGTAAACATGCCTAAATCTAGGGCCCTTAATATTTCTCTTTTAGAACCCACAGTGTCCCTCTTGAGAAACAAATATACTTTCAAATGGGACTCTACGTCTAGTAACTATTTAGGTATCAACCTGACCCCAAATTTCCAGAATTTATACTTAGCCAATTACCCTCCTATGTATAGGAAACTCGAGAAGGACCTTACCGAATGGGGAGCGCAGAAAATAGGCTGGATCGGCAGAATTAATTCTACCAAGATGACTCTCCTCCCGAAACTCCTATATCTTTTTCGATCCCTTCCGATCCCGATAATAAAAAGCCATCTAAAATCCTTTCAAGGTAAAATCACCAAGTTTATCTGGAACAAAAAGGAACCCCGTCTTCCCTCTCGTAGTCCGTTTAACTTACCTGAACAGGGAGGTCTAGGAGTGCCAAACTTGTTATGGTATTATCAATCCGCGAGGTTAGCGCAATTATCGGAGGTTTACCTTAAAAATGATCGCCCAGATTGGATAGAAATAGAAGAAGAACAGGCTTCCCCATTGTCCACAATTGAAGAACTCATGTGGCGCACTCCTAAAAGTAGACCCCCTATACTATCCCCCACCCTATCACAAGCATTGGTATTATGGGATTCACTTAAAAGCAATCCACTCTTAATTTCTAGAGGCAAACCTTTGTCAAGTATCTTTCTCGACCCATCTTTCTGCCCCAAAACGGAAGTGGACTCCTTCAAATGGTGGCTTGATAGGGGGGTGTACCGCATTGGACGTTTCTTTCAACATACAGGTCCTCTTCCTGAGCAATTCCTTATAAACAACCTCCCCCCCCCCTCTGAAAGATCCAGACTACACCAAATACATACCTTTGCTCAGAAACTTTGGAACGGTAAAACAATTTCTGGCCTTTTGACCCCATATGAACACAAATGCGAACAAGCTCAGAATAGGAAAGGTAATATCTCTATCATCTACAAATCTCTTGCATCAAATAACATAAAATTACCTCATATGCTAGCTTGGGAAAGAGAGCTTCAAGAGGACTGAGACTTGGTGGACTGGCAAAAAAACTACTCTAGATCTCTTAAGGGTTTTAAGAGTCCATCCCTCATTGAAGCTAATATAAACATTTTCACTAGATGGTACTTGGTCCCATTTAAATTGGCCACCATGTATCCGTCATCCTCACCACTATGCTTTAGAGGTTGTCAAGGAATAGGCACCATGATCCATACTTGGTGGGAGTGCCCTAGGATACGGGGATTCTGGAACAGGGTATTCCAGATTATCAGGAGAGTTACCGGTTGTAACCTCCATCAATCTCCTGCAATAGCCTTATTGAATGGACTAATACCACAGAGCTCCAAGGCCATTAGACAGCTGATTCTATTTATACTGACTGGCGCCAGAATCACTTTAGCGGCTGCATGGAAGAAACCGTCGGTTTCCATTTTACACATGAAGAGAAAGGTTACATGGATTATGGAACAAGAAAAAAAAATTAACTCTATGTTCGATACCTCTACCCAGTTCACTGAAATTTGGGAACCTTGGTTGATTTACATGGGAATCTCCCACAACATGTAAGTTTAGTTTTGGCTCTGGACTCAGACTGATGTAATCCTATGGCAGGTAGGCCCACCCTCCCTTTCCCTTTCCTCTCCTTCCTCTTTCCTCCTTCTCCCCCTCTCCTTTTCTTTATTTTTATTCTTTCTCTTTAACAGGAGATATTCATTACATATCATATTCTCCACTGGTCTCAGGTAGTGCTGATTTAGTTTAACTGGATGTTTACTACTATAATTGTCAACACAATGTTTCCTGATGCATTTATTGTATTACGTTTATTACTCTGTATGCTCTTTATTTTATTATAATAAACTTAAATTTAAATGAAAAAAAAAAAAAAGAACAAAATACCATTTGGAGAAGGAGACGAGGTACCCACTTACAGTACATGCTTCTTTTATTTTAAGAATAAAGCAGGGAAGTGTGGTGCGGTCGGTGGCTGGTAAGGCACTGGCTAGTATCAGAGCCAGAAACACACAGGTTACGCTATAATAATTCTAGCACTAGACTTCCTTTAGTAACTCTAAACATGTGGAGCGCCCCTGTACTTCCAAGTACGGACGCTGTTCAAATTTAAAAGGGGGATGGGAGACTTATTCAGGCCCCCTCAATGTGAATTAGGTTAGTTAGTGCTGTGCTGCTGCTGTTGTTCCATCCTGTGTTCCAGGGATGCTTTTCCATCTTGGAGCGACAGGTGGTGGCAGTGGAGACCAGCGAGAGCGCCTTCTTGCCAGCAGCCAATTAGAGGAGGTTTTCCATCGTGGGGCATGCTGGGGGAGGGTACTTCTTGAGGATGCCATCTTGGCGTCAGGAGTTCGAGGTTGGATCCGGGTGCGGCACCCACCTTTAGGGTGTGCGCACATCACAGGCCCCGGCGAGATGGCCTAACAGGCCGGGGCGCATGTGCTAAGCGGAGTTTCTGACTCTGGGCCCTCATGGTCTGGAGCAACCAAAGCTGCAAGGGGGCCCCAGTGATTTACTGGGACCCCACTCCTATGAGAAGATCCCAAGTGAGTTATGCTGTTCGGTGGGGAGTCAGTCTGAGGAGAGCCCGGAGTCAGGCGATCCAACAGGGCCTTGACGAGCCATCGGGGATCAAGGTAACTGAACACTGGGAGTTTGTTATATGGCAACATGTCAGTCGGTGACCTAAAAAAAAAAAGTTGTGGACTATCTGAAGACAATTCAGTCAGATGTTTTACTGAGAAGGAATTGCTCCGTCAAATGGCATTCCAGAGAAAGGGCCTGTGGCAGAGGCACTTCTCCAAAATTTTACTGAGCCAAGCCTGTGGCAGAGGTTTGTTTCCTTCTCAGGGTTCCGAGCAGCATCCCGGCTGCCAGTTCTGTGAGAGAGACTGTCCGGGTGCGCTATACCCACTCCGGCTGGAGTGGCGACGTATTGAGAGAGTGGCATGGAAGCAGGATTGCTTCTACATTACTGAAGCCTGAATCTGCAACTTCTTCTTCATCACTATCCTGTATTCACCTGAAGTTACCGTGTTGGCAGAATAAAAGCACAGAAAACGACACCTCGCTGACTGGACATTCTATTATTGCTCACTCTATCTACTTTCATCATACCCCTAGACATGCTAAGAGAGGTAACACCGTGGGGGCTCGTCCGGGATTCAGCTGTTGGCCATTAGCAACTGAAAACTGAACGGTGAATATATATATATATATATATATATATATATATATATATATATATATATATACACACACACATACATACACATATATACACATATATACACACACTCACAGTATATATATAAAATTCCCTCAGTTTAGGCCGATAAGTATTCAACATATTTTTGTTAAAAAACATCTCAACAAACAATTGTTTTTTTTTTGCGTAAAAGTTATAGCGTCTACACAATAGGGGATAGTTTACATGGCATTTTTATGAATATTTTTTTTTTTACTAGTAATGGTGGCGATCAGCTTTTTTTTAGCATGACTGCAACATTATGAAGGACACATCAAACACTTTTGGCACTATTTTGGGACCATTTACATTTATACAGCTATAAAAATGCACTGAATACTGTGTAAATGTGACTGGCAGTGAAGGGGTTAACCTCAAGGGGGCTAGGAAGGGGGTGTGTCTTAGGGAGTGATTCTAACTGTTAGGGGGCGTGGCTAAGAGTGACACGTCACTGATCGCTGCTCCCGATGAGAGGGAGCAGACGATCAGTTTCAGTGTCACTAGGCAGAACGGGGAGATGCTTGTTTACACAGGCATTCCCCGTTCTGGAGCTCCGTGACACACGATCGTGAGACACTGGCAGACATCAAGTCCACAGGTCCCGTGGGCACTATCACAGAGCTCGCGGCAGGGGCACACTCGCACCGCTGGAGGCGCGCATGCGTCCACACAGTGGCAAATTTAAACGGATGTACCTGTACGCCCATTTGCTTGTCCGTGCCATTTTGTCAATGTAAAAGTGCGTTAGCATTTTATTTAATAATGCAAAAAATGGAAATGTAGCCATTCACTTCCCAGAGAGAAAGCAAAGGGGGTGAAAGAAAAAGAGAAAGGAAGGGAGGAACAAAGACAAAGGGATGGAAAGAATAAAAGCGAGAAAGAAAGACGGTGTGTGTATACTACAAACAAAATAAAATAAATGCCTTGCGCCGCTAAAGTGTTCAGGTTTGACTTGAAGAAAAGGTGGCAACCCTAGTGCCCAAAGTGCAGCTTATCAGTGTCACCTATCAGTGCTGCCCATCAGTTCTGTTCATCAGTGCCGCTTGTCAGTCAGTCCCCACCAAGGGTGTGTAAGAAAAGGTGAAAGTTTGCATTTTTATTCTTGTGCACGATTGTGTAGACAGGGCCCCAGTGCACTTTATTGTCTGGGGGCCTATAATGCTGGGGACGGTGAACAAGTGGTAAAGCTTCAGCAGAGTGCCAAGCCAGGGACCCAGTGGGTTAGCATTGGTGACACTTGAGAATAAAGTGGCTTAGCTGTGGAAGAGCTCAGGGGATCCAGTGATGACTGGGATCTTGAGATCTAGTGAGAGACCAGACCTTTTTGAGTGAAGATCTACAGTAGGATACTGTGAGAAAAGATCTATAAGAGGTTACTGTGAGTTATGTGTATGGATCTCTATTGACTGTTCAAAGTTTAGTTGCCATAGGGACAGCAGTTCTACAAATACAGTTGCTGCATCCAGCTTAATGGTCCTCTATCTGTATAGCTGTCTGCCTATATTTGTCTCAGAGTCTGCCAATTGCTATTGCATCTACACAAAGGTGTCCTGGCCCTAAACCCTCTTTCCCTCAGTTCTTGTTAAGAGACAATAATGCCAAGTACACATGATCATTTTTTGTGATGAAAAAAACGACGTTTTCTGTGAAGTAAAAAACTACGTTTTTGAAACGTCACTTTTCAAAGACGATGTTGCATACACACCATCGTATTTTTCACAAAAAGCGAGGTTACGTTCACCACTCTTTTCCATTGAAGCTCGCTTCATAACTAGCTTCTGGGCATGCGCGGGTTGAAAAACGTCGTTTTAAACAATGTTTTTGCTACACACGGTGACTTTTTCTGAAACAAAAAATGACGTTTTGAAAAACGACACACAAAATTCAAGCATGTTGGAATTTTTTTTTGGTCGTTTTTTTGAAGACAAAAAACGACGTTTTGCCCACACACGATCAATTTAAATGATGTTAGAAAAAACGTGTTTTTTTTTCATTGCAAAAAACGACCGTGTGTACGCGGCATTAATCTCTTGTTTGCATTCAAAAAGCTCTCCCTAACTCTGGTGGTCACCATTAGGCCTCTAGGGGTCAAGGACACCGCTACATACAATATACTTTAAACATAGGGAAGACTGCTAGATCATAGAATAGAATAGTATGCTATTGGGATTTGATTATATAATTAGTCAAATTATTTCAAAACCAACCTTCACATATAGGTGTGGGGCTCCAATCATGTTTTGTGCATGTAAGTAGATTGGATGTAGATGTTTTATATCCCTTTTCACATGAAAATTCCAGGGTTTCTTTGTCTTTATAAGTAGGTTTAGGATTGCTTACTATGCCGTGAATAATCTTTGGTGGGCTGCACTTGACTTCTGTGTAAAACAAAGAAATACACATGTTAAATACAGTTTTAGGGCAATAAAAAAAAAAGAAAGTCAACTTTTTTTATTTTTTAAATGGGGCTAATCTATATTGGTAGCCAAGTTTTTTATAGGTTACATTTTTTCGCATGTTTAAACATAATTTTGGCCATCTCTTGTCATCATGACGTCACTTCCATTTTCAGACTGATGTAAATAATGCCATTTTTTTTTTTAAAGCATTAGATCAATGTTTTAAATCTAATGCTTTCCAATGTAGAAGAGAGATGTAGGGTCTTATTGACCCCAGATCTCTACATAACGAGGACCTATCATGCTTCATAGCCGTCACAAAGAGATGTCAACATTCCGTTACAGCAATAAAAGTGTTTTTGTTTTTTTAAATAGCCCCCATCCCCTCTGTGCTCGCGCGCAGAAGCGATCGCATACGTAGGTCATGCCCACATATGTAAATTGTGTTCGGACCACATATGTGAAGTATTGCCACAAACATCAGAGTGAGAGCAATAGGCCAGATCCACAGAGGCAGTATGCCGGTGTATCTCCTGATACGCCGGCGTACTTTCAAATTACCTGCGTCGTACCATTAGTTTGAATCCTCAAACCATGATACTACAGCGTCGGCCTTCGATCCGACAGGCTTACGTCTTCGTACGCCGTCGGATCTACGCTGCAATCTTTTTCTGCCCGCTGGGTGGAGTTTGCGTCGTTTTCAGCGTCGGGTATGCAAATTAGCATTTTACGGCGATCCACGAAGTTAAGAACGGCCGTCGCATTCTCTAACGCCGTCGCTAGTTGGCTTTTTCTAGCGTAAACTTAAAGCTGCTATTATTCGGTCTATAGTTAGACTGCCCATGTTAAGTATGGCCGTCGTTCCCGCGTCAAATTGTAAAAAATTTTTGCGCAAGTCGTCCGTGAATAGGAATGTACATAAATGACGCTACAAAAAAAAAAAAAGTTACGTTTCGACGTAAATTCGTGCAATGCACAACGGGAAATTTCAGAACGGAGCATGCGCAGTTCGATCGCTGTGGGGACGCGCCCAATTTAAATGATTCACGCTCCCTAATCGCGTATTTCGATTCCGCCGCAAGAAATACACTACGCCACCGTATCTTACGGGCCAAAATCCTGGATTCGACTTGGAGCCAGGTAAAATACGGCGGCGTAGCGTATCTCTGATACGCTACGCCGATCTATTTGTATGTGGATCTGGCCCAATAATTCTAGCATTAGACCATCTGTAACTCTAGACTGGTAACCTGTAAGAAAATTAACAGGGCACTTTCACCCCCTTCCTGCCCAGACCAATTTTCTTCTTTCAGTGCGCTCACACTTTGAATGCCAATTACTCAGTCATGCAACAATGTACCCAAACAAATTTTTTATATTTTTTTCACACAAATAGAAAGTCTTTTTTCACTTATACCACCAAAAGAACGAACAATTAAAAAAAAAATATAGTTTCTATTATAAAATTTAGCAAATAAGTAATTTTTGTTCACAAATTATGGTGCAAATCATTATTAATGTATCACGCCTGATCACATCTGATGTACTGCTCGCCTATCTCATTTCCTGAGGCCCTAAAATATCAGGACAGTACAGATAATGCCGCGTACACACGATCACTTTATGTGATGAAAAAAAAATGACGTTTTTAAAAACGTCAATTTCATTGACCGTGTGTAGGGGAAAACGTTGTTTTATGTCTTGTAAAAAACGACAAAAAAAAAAAAATTGAAGCATGCTGTAATTTTATGTGTCGTTTTTCAAAACGTCGTTTTTTGTTTCACAAAAAGTCACCATGTGTACCAGAAGCTAGTTATGAAGCGAGCTTCAATGGAAAAGAGTGGTGAACGTAAACTCGCTTTTTGTAAAAAAAACTATGGTGCGTATGCAACATCGTCTTTGAAAAGTGAAGTTTCAAAAACGTCGTTTTTTACTTCACAGAAAACGTCTTTTTTCATCACATAAAGTGATCGTTGTGTACGGGGCATTACACTTTTTTTGGAAAAGTAGACAGTCCAAAGTATTTAGTAGGAGGCATGGTAAGTTTTTTGAAGTTGTAATTTTTACACAAAATTGTCATAACAACAAGTTATTTCTCTCACACAGCATATGCATACTTGCAAATTCTCATACAGGCAGAGGCGGCTCTCTAATTAGGCATATTAGGCGCTTGCCTAAGGCCCATGCTCCCAGGGCCTCGCGCTGCCTAATGTGTATGTAGGAGTGGGGTGAGAATGTCCCCTGATCGTCCGTGTTTATGCCGGAATTTTTTTCCCCAGACAGGGGTGGACTGACCTCTTTATCACTTCCTGAGGTGAGGTACCAGGGTCCGTGCATTGTGGCTCCTCCGTGTACTCGGCTCCTCCCCTTTTGCCACGCTCTGCAGATCTCCTGCAATGTGCAGAGCGCGGAGGCTGAGCAGCTCCCTCATCCACTCTCTCCAGAGTCCAGGACGGCCGCCGGATGATCAGCAATTGAGGAACCTGCCGTTGCCTGGTGATCATCGGGCAGCCCGTCTGCCACAGCGCTCAAGGTACAGCAAAGTCATGACAGACAGTCCTGCCCAACACAGACACATCACGTGACGTCACCATCCCAGACCGAGGCACCCCGAAAAGCACTGCTGCCAGACACCCCACACACAGAGCCATGATCTGTAATGATACCACCTACTGACCACAAGTTATTCATCACACCTGCCAGCCACCACCCTCTTCCAGCTTCCTACCACCCCCCCATCATCATTATCCCACCTGCCAGCCACGAGTCAACCTTTTCCAGCTTCCTACCACCCCCCACCTGTCATCATCCCACCTGCCAGCCAGCAACCCTTTGCCAGCTTCCTACCCTCCCCCCTGTCAACATCATCCCACCTGCCAGCCAGCCAGCCACCCTTTTTCAGTTCTACCACCGCCCTGTCAGCATCATCCCTCGGCCAGCCAGCCACCCTTTTCCCCAGCTTCCTACCACTCCCTATCATCATCATCATCCTACCACCCCAGCCAGCACCCTTTGCCAGCTTTCCTACCTCCCCCCC